>OX328123.1:2317557-2446788 GCA_946811695.1 Gonocerus acuteangulatus | reverse complement strand
GATGACGCAGTTACTGCGAGTTGGACTATTTATATTGAGAATTTACAATTCAGCTGCAGAAAGGTATTCTGTGTAGATTTTGTGAATTTTACGCGCTTAGTGGTTGATCATAAATGCCTTATTTCATTCTAAGGCAGCACCTACATCGGACCAGTAATTCTCCCGATCCGATCCGATATCGGTTGAACGACAGTGGCCGACACAAGTGCCTACATTGGTCCCGATCCGATCTAGACGCAGCTCGTTAGTTTAAGAAATACCACCTAATAAGCATATAAAACTTTGATTAGGTTGAATGTTGGAGGTATGAAGGAGGAATTGAGAGGCCAATCAATCTTCCGGAAGTATATCAGCCCAGAAAAAATAAATCTTAGTGTAACAGTCAATTTTTACCTGTTGTAATACTACAATAAGAGAAGTAGTTATATTCATATTTTACCACAATGTCAATAATAGTCCTCTAATTTAACTATAGATAAATAAATTAAATACATTTTAATTATCAATCAGTACCTAATTAGGAGTAATATATTATTAAAATGAAGAAAAGCATTACCTTAGAATAGTTATTCGAAATGAAAAACAATGTTGCCTAAAAAATGAATAGCAGTCGTTTATTATGAAGCAGTTTAAATGTTTAAAAAGAGGGATATCTAGGAGAAATAAACGTTTATTACATAAAATTATTAAATAAAATAAAAAGAAAATTTAAGTTTCGGTTGTGATAGGATTTATCCCGCTGATCCTACAGGCAAGGATCATCTATATATATAAAAATCACGAGTCTGTCTGTTTTTCTGTTTGTTTGTTCCTCATACAAACCGATTTTGACCAAACTTGGAATAATGGTAGGTCTTGGTACGAGAAATCTCCTAGGCTAGGTCATAAAAATCTACCAGCTGTCTGTCTGTATGTTTGTTCCTTATACAAATCCACACCGTTTGACCGATTTTGACCAAACTTGGAATAATGGTAGGTCTTGGTACGAGAAATCTCCTAGGCTAGGTCATAAAAATCTACCAGCTGTCTGTCTGTATGTTCGTCCCTTATACAAATCCACACCGTTCGTCCGATTTTGACTAAACTCGGTACACTTGTGGATCTTAATCTGAGGAGTGTCGTAGGCTAAGTCAAAAACGTCTACCAGCTGTCTGTCTGTATGTTTGTCCCTTATACAAATCCACACCGTTTGACCGATTTTGACCCAACTCGGTACATATGTCGATCTTAATCTGGGGAGTGTCGTAGGCTAAGACAAAAACGTCTACCAGCTGTCTGTCTGTATGTTTGTCCCTAATACAAATCCACACCGTTTGACCGATTTTGACCAAACTCGGTACATATGTGGATCTTAATCTGAGGAGTGTCGTAGGCTAAGTCAAAAACGTCTACCAGCTGTCTGTATGTATGTTTGTCCCTTTTACAAATCCACACCGTTCGTCCGATTTTGACTAAACTCGGTACACATGTGGATCTTAATCTGAGGAGTGTCGTAGGCTAAGTCAAAAACGTCTATCAGCTGTCTGTCTGTATGTTTGTCCCTTATACAAATCCACACCGTTCGTCCGATTTTGACTAAACTTGGACTAATGGTAGGTCTTGATACGGCGATTGCCATAGGCTAGGTCAAAACGGCTACCATCTGTCTGTCTGTCTGTATGTTTGTTCTTTATACAAACCCACGGGTCACGGGTTCGAAACAGTTACAGATTCGTGTTATTTGATTTTAATAATACTTATTTGGTTTCTAATTTATTTAGGCTTTTCTATGTGCATAAAGTAGGTGTAGCATGGCACGCCGGGTAACAGCTAGTTTATTATAAAGATTACCAGCTCTATCAATTAATTCCTTCTCAAGTCTTGCACTTATTTCGTGAAATGGGGTCGTCCAATATCGGTCTAGAAACCAACATGTTTGAACGACCGGGAGTCGGGAGTAATCGGATCGGATCGAATCCAATGTAGGCACCTCCGTTGAGATGCTTGTATTTGTTTACCTTCCAACAGTCGGTGGCTTTCGGATCGGATCGAAACCAATGTAGGCACCTCCATTGAGATGCTTGTGTGTTCCGACAGTCGGTGGCTACCGGGTCAGATCGGTACTAATGGAGGCACCTCCGTTGAGATGCTTGTGTGTTCCGACAGTCGGTGGCTATCAGGTCGGATCCGATGTTGGCTCACTCTAAATCGTGCCTAACTAAAGTACCATGTCTGTGTATGTACGGCTGAGAACCGCCTACACAGCAACCCGCGTGCCTAACCACCAAGTGGCACTATAAACCCCGCGCTAAAAACCCTCTCCCGATCTGCATGACAAGGGATGCTTTAGACGACCCCAGGAACACTACCCTTGTTTGTAGGAAACTCTGTCCCTTTATTTCCTGATTTATCCCTTCCTACTCTTACAGCCTATTTTAAAACAGATTTCTTCCCCCAGCTGATTTATAGCTCTATTCTTCTCTAATCCCTTCATCCAACGATTTATTTCACTTCAATATCGAAGTTTTACTATCGGTTTCTTCGTTATTGTTATTTCTACGGTCGTCTTTTAGCTCGCATTGATGTTATTTTTTTTCAAGTTTTATCAAGTTTAGGAATGTCCTGGCACAGACTTTCGTTTAAATATAAGGATAGTGTAAACCATTAGGGAAATATTAACAAATTCCGTCAGGAGTAACCCCCTCCCACTCATCACACACAGCTGCTTCGCTGGGACCCATTGTTTTGGTTTTGAAGTGCCAAGATTCTTTTCACGTGATTGTTGTTGTATTTTGTTGTACGTCGCTTTTAATGTTCGGTAATTTTTGGTTTCTCTCAGGCTCGACGAAGATTTGAAAAAAAATTAATCAACAATTCTCCATGAGTGCAATCAAATTGTAGCTATTCTGAAACAAACATTAGAACTGCATCAAAGATTTAGAGAAGGAAACGCACGAGTTGTGTCCGCGTTGTAGACAGCGGGCACAATTATGGTTAGATTTCATCTTGCTAAGAAATTAGCTCAATATAGGCACCGTGAATAGGACAAAATATTTGAAAAGGTATGCGCCTAAACGGACACCTTAAGCCATCATTTACTAAATGTAAATGAACGGTTATCGTTTATAAATAAATCACAATATTTTTCAAGAAAATCTACTAGCTCTCACATCTAAAGGAATATCGAACGCCATCAAGAATGATAAAAGAGACCCATTTCGCTGAAATGGGTTTGGACATTGTGTTGGTTCTGGACCCAGAGTCTATTGAAGAGGAAATGGGTCTTGAGAGTCCAGTCCTTCCTCCCAAGAGGCGATCCCTGTTCTGAAAGGGTACAGGTGGACAATGGAATCGCTTTGACTCTGTAATAGCATCGCTAACATTTATAGCACAATTATTGTCTAGTCGGCAACCTTTCAACTAGCGGATAATCGATATATTCATAGTCTTGGCTTTACAATACTCAGGTTAGCAATAAATGGGCTGTTTATATATTTATTTATATATATACATATATAAATAAATATATATATATTATATATATATATATATATACAAACAAAAAACTAACATTGAAAAAAAAATCCAAATTCCAGGAACCTCCAAAAAATAGTTTTCCTATGAAAGTAATGATATCATATTATTGGGCCAAGTTTTAGGCTCTTCATACCTTGTCAAGAACCTAATAATACCCTCTCACTTATTTGCGCAATTCTAACTTGGCGAATTTTCATTAAATGATATCCGTTTTATATTACTTACAATGGGAAGCGTCTTTGGCTAGGTCACGGGTTCGAAACTACGAACCCGAACATTTACAGATTTGCATTATTAAATTTTAATATTATTTCTTTGGTTTCTAATTTATTTTTATATTTATAGTTGGTGTAGAATGGCACGCCGGGGAACAGCTAGTAAAGTTAAAAAACAAAAATACTGAGATGATAAAAAGTAGATAGAATAATAAAACATAGTTTATGTCCCCGCGTCATCCTCCTAAAGCCAAACATCGACGAACCCAACCCACAATTAACTTACAAAAATAATTGATATCCCCCCCCCCCCAAAAAAAAACTAACATTGAAAACAAATGCCTTGTTCCAGCCCCTTCCCAACAACAGTTTGCCCATGAAAGTTATGATATCATAGTATTGGGCCAAGTTTCAGGCTCCTAATACCTTGTCAAGAACCTAATAATACACTCAACTCGGGCAGTTTTCGTTAACTTACATACGGCCGTTTCCGTCTTAACTTACATAGTGTTCATCCAAACCCGATGGTTCTAAGTCATCAGATAGTTTATAATAATCCTGAATCGCTACCATAAGGACCTGATTCATTAAATAACAGACATTTTATAATAAATCCCATCGTTATAGTAGTCATCATTTAACGAAAACTGGCCAAATTGGAATTGCACAAATAAGTGAGAGGGTATTATTAGGTTCTTGACAAGGTATTGAGAGCCTAAAACTAAAACATGTACTCGCTAAAAAGGAAGGGTTAGAATAAAATATTTTATGAACAGACATGAAAAGTTTTGGGAACTTCGTATACTTTCATTAATATCTCGATCACGGTTGGGAAATCGTAATAAGTGGATAGAAACTAATTGAAAGCTTTCTAAATTCTCTCCAAAAAAGATTCCGAAACAATTTTTGATTAGGTGATGTAAAACGGAGAAATAAGTGCTTAAACTTTGAAGTAATTGATTTCGTTTATTCGAACGGTTCCTTTTGTCTGTTTTTATTCCGTGTTATTTTTTAATTGCTTATAGTTGGATAATGTATTTGACAATAAAACAGATCAAGTAAAATAAGAAAAGCAATTCATTGTTAGAAATATAGCTTGCCAAGAGAAAAAGATTCGATGACGTCTTTTGAATATTTTCAATTGCTTTTATGCTGTTGGTTTTTTATTTTATTTTTTAATTGATTTTATTTGTAGAATTATTACTATAGTAGAAGAACACAGGAATATCTGAAAATTTTTGATATTTTCCAATTCATTGAAACGTATGAAATGAAGTATCGGTAGAAGAGGTTTCTAGGGTCTTGCGGACCCGAACAGGTAGAGTCATAATACCCTTTGAACAAAGGCCGAGCAAAATATTATCTGTTTGTATTCTAAGCTTTTCACATGGCAATAGGGATATGAACGGAACCGCGCTAAGATGATGCAGTTCCTGCGAGTCGGACTTTTTTATTTGCAAATTGCATTTTTTTTTTATCATTGGAAGGTAGATAACACTCCCTCCACTACCTACTAACTCAATGATGTTACCAAGAGTGTATGTTGTCAAGAGTATAGTTTATCAAGTGTACAAAATAGTGAAGAGTAAAGCGTTATCAACGGTGAAATGTTGCCAAGAAAGAAGGGTTTTCGAGTGTTAGGAGTTGCCGATTGTTTAGGGTTGTCAAGTGTTCAGGGATTTCATTAAGGATTGTCAGGTGTTTAGAGTTCTCAAGAGCTAAGGGCTGTCAAGTGTTTAGGGGTGTCAAGTGTTCACGGATTTCAAAAGTGAAAGGTTGCCAAGTTTTTAGGACTGTCAAGTGTTTAGGGTTGTCATGTGTTTTGATTTGTCAAGTGTTTAGGGTTGTTAGGTGTTTAGGCTTGTCAAGTTTTAAGAGTTGTCAAGTGTTTATAGTTTTCAAGTGTTCAGGGATTTCAAGAGTGAAGGGTTGTCATGTGTTTATGCTTGTGAAGAGTGAAGGGTGGTCAAGTGTCAAGGATTGTCAAGTTTTAAGGGTTGTCAAGTGTTAGGGAATATCAAGTGTTTACGCTTGTCAAGTGTACCAGTTTTCAAGTGTTCAGGTATTTCAAGAGTGAAGGGTTGTCATGTGTTTATGATTGTCAAGTTTTAAGGGTTGTCAGGTGTTTAGGGTTGTCAAGCGTTAAGGAATATCAAGTGTTTAGGATTTTCACGGATTTCAGGTAATAAGTGTAAGGGATTTAAAGAGTTAAGGGTAGTTAAGTGTTGAGGTTTGCTAAGGTTGTATGGTTCTCATGAGTTAGAGCTGCCTTGTGATTTGTTTTAATAGATTTTGCCTACGAGATTCTAAATGTTCTGAATTGATTTCGTTAGTTCTCTTTGTACAGTTATAGTAACCATCAGAGAATCCTGGAGAAGGTTCTAAGAATACTGGAACATCTTGGAATATACTGAAAAACCGCAGAGTTTAGGGTTTTCTTGTTTAAATGATGAAGCCAGATAAAATAAATCTATTAAAATATGAAAGTAAAGTGTTTTGAATGTAAACAGAATTAACTGGAGTACTGCTGAAGGGGCATTAGGGAGGGTTCTATCTCCATCATTATAGCTGGCGATCTAAATTGCAAACCTTTTCTTTGGGGGATGAAGAAATTCAGTTATAAAGAAAGATATATTGGAAGGAATAAAATGAAAGAAAGGGAGTGGCCATTATTTAAATGTTAAGGGAGAAACCTTAATCAGAGAGGTCTGTAGGAAGGAAGGACTGCTTGGTGGGAGGGGGAAGGGAGGGGTTAAATCTAATGAGGAAACCGGAAGACACCCTTCTGTTTCCGCTCAACCCGAAGCTTTTCTGCTAATAGCTTCCGCCTCTTCCCTACTTCCCATCATCCTGGGATCTGGAGGGATCCGCAGGTCACCCCCCCCCCCCTGTGAAGATCTCAAGGTCTGGACTTCATAAGGCGAGTACTAACTGTTACTATGAGAGGTAAACAACGCACCCCCCCTTCCAAGAAAACCATATCCATTCAATACTATTGTCTCAATCCAATTGTCATGTTTTTAGCGGCTTTCCTCCCTCCCCCTTTTTGTTTAGTATATTTGTATTGCTTGTAATTTTAGCGCAGTTACTCTAAGAGCATAGGTAACTTTGTACCACCTTTTAATTGTGAATTTCCCTAATTTATAATAATTTTTACACTTTGAATAGCAATAAGAAATATATTTAGACTAATGGTGAATCTTTTAAACTTAACTTGGAAAATATTTATATATAAAATTCATGCGTCTGTCTGTTTGTCCCTAATGCAAATCCACACTGTTTGCCCGATTCTGACCAAACTTGGCACACATGAATGTCTTTCTCCGGGGAGTGTCATAGACTGTCAAAATCGAGGTCACGGCTCGAAACTGTGAACCCGAACAGTTACAGATTTGCGTTATTGGATTTTAATATTACTTGTTTGGTTTCTGAGTTATTTTTCTATATGCAGAAAGTACGTGCAGCATGACCCACCGGGTAACAGCTAGTACAATATAATTGGCCAGATGCATGCAAATTTTTGTTACAAAGTTATTCCAATTCTCCTTAAGGTTTCAGCAGAGGAGATTCTCCCCCCCCCCTAATTACTCCGGGAAATAAGACACGCCCCTTTTCCTTCCAACTACTTCATAAATTTGAATTAGCTATAAATTGATTTCTGTGTAGAGGTAGCCATGGAATACCAAATCATATGACTATTTATCTAAGGAGTGAGCAAGTTAATTTTGATCTTTACTAAGTGGCAGAGACATAACTTGTCACTTGTGGAATGTGTAAAGGGGGCTCGATGCTGCCAGTTTTACAATCCTCCCAGCCCCCGCTTTGCCTATGCGTAGGACCAGAAGGAGTGGCAACCCAGCGTGGCCGTCATTGGCTAGAGACCCCCCTTCCTTCCCCTACCCGTCCGTAGCCAAGTGACAAGTTGTATATCTGGCACTATAGTTGTTCATATATCCTGAAATTCATTAAGATGGTGTTTGACGGTTAGCTATACATAGCTGCATTTTAGTGGAGAACAAGATTCGGTACTTACTTATGAGCTCCAAAGCAGGTTAAAGATGTGGCTCTGAGAGATTTGGATCATCGCCGGGTCAGAGAGCTAGATCAAAGCGTCAATTCAGTTTTCGCCAATATGGCGACGGGACTATCAACGATTTGGGTTGACTAGAGTTTTAATATAACCTTGAGCGAGCGAAAACCTGTAGCACTTATGTTAATGGTTCAATTGCTAAACGTTTCCGCTCGCACAATATAGATCAAGGATGGTTATTGGTAGATAATGGAAGGATATGCAATTTAACAGGGATTCATTTGTTTCAGGAAAAAAAACAAAAAAACTAGGAAATCGCGTAACAACAAACAAAGAAACGCCAATCGCATAGAAAACACCAAATGAAGATTTGTACAAATGAATTGCGTTCTAAATAGAAAGGGAACAAAACGGTTACTATAAACACAACAGCCAATAGAATTGCTTATAGGAATAGACCAATAGAAATGCGATCTCCATGATGGCTAATGCTCAATCGAGTTAACATCACTCCATTTCTTATTGTCTCCTTTGTTGATGCTATCATTATTCAACCATGATTTGTTATCTCTTGGTGTTTGTCTACCCTCACACCTTGGTAGACATTTTTTAGGTTGTACAAATACCTATTCTCTAAAACGCATAAAATGTCTAAAGATTGACCTTCGATAGTAGCAGAACTAACGCAACATACAGTGAGATCTAACTTGTCACTTGGGGAAAGCGTTGAGGGGGATCGACGTTGCCAGTTCTACAACCCTCTCAGCCACCACTCTGCCAGGGTGTAGGACTAGGAGAGGAAGTAATGGCAACCCAACAAGGCCTTAATTGGCAGGAGGTGCCTCCATTTTCCCTCTACCCGTCCACAGCCAAGTGACAAGTTATATTTCTCACACTACAGTAGAGAAACAGAACAATACTCAGGAAACTCCAAAATAAGATGAATCTTGTATGAAGTAATTATCACTACTGCTTTTCCGTTAGAAAAGTAAGCGAGATGTTCCGTCCTACCAAGGAAAGTGTGATATTAGGTTAAAGAGATTAATTTATAGAAACAGTTGTTTTTATTTCACGGATGTTTTTCGTTGGTTATGTTCGATTAAACTTTAATTTAGTTAATAAAATGAGATAAATATTTAAACTGCGTTTAAATACTATATTGGCGACGAGGATGCCGAGAAAACAATCTGTCCCACTGAGGATGGAAGAAGAAGGAAGGGAGGAGTTTAGTTTGGCACGGCGGATTGCTGCCTTCAGTTTCCAGGCTTTCGATAATTCAGTAAGTTGGAAATGTTATATAAATCATTTTGACCGTATTTGCAGGCTAAAAGGTTTTGGATCACCAGAGCAGAGTGAAATAAGAAAAGAGCTTCTACTTGCGTATGTAGGGACTACATGTTTAGCTGCAATTCAGAATTACTTTTTTCCTAAAAGCTTGGACGACTGTACCTATTCAGAAGTAGTGAATGGATTCACAGCAATATATATGCCTTCAACTACGATTTTTACTAGCCGTATAAACTTTGAGCAAGCAAATAGGTCTGTTGGAGAGTCTATTATGGAGTATGCAAATCGATTGAAGGAGCTTAGCTCGTTCTGTTCGTATGGGGCTAGCCTGGACGAAAGACTCCGAGACCGTTTTGTGGCTGGTGTGGGCCACCTTAAATTTGAAGCCGAGGTGAGACAAAGATGGCCGGATGGAGTCGACACTGCCAACAAGCCCGTGTCATTTCAGCAGGTCTTACAGTTAGGATTAGTGTTAGAGAAGTCAGAGCAGGAAACCGAGAAAGACAAGGGAACTTTCTCTATTGAGAAGGTTAGTTCATTTTCCAAATCCCCGACATGCCAGGCCTGCGGGTTTGAAAAGCACCGAGTTGGGAGCTATCCAGCCGAGAAGGTTGGGTGTAGGCGCTGTTCTAGACGAGGTCATTATGCTAGGTGTTGCAAGCGTTCGGCCAAAGGAGTGAGGGCGGTGACTACAGGAAGTAGGAGTAGTGGAAGCGAAGATGAGGTGGAGCCTCACTGAGGAAAATTAAGGAATTTATTCAGCTCGGTTGGCCGAGAAAGGTAGCAGAAGACCAAGCTATTCGACCATATTGGCTGAAAAAGGAGGAACTGGCCGTAGAAGAAGGAGTCATAACTAGGTTAGGACGGTTTATTCCACCAAATTCGTTAAGAAAGGCAGTTTTAAAAATCCTACACGCAGGACATCCTGGAATCGAGGGAATGAGAACTCTGGCTCGATACTACACATGGTGGCGGGGGATGGATCTGGATCTCGAGCAGTATGTGAAACGGTGCCAAAGTTGCCAGGAAGGAAGAGACCAAGATCCAGTAGTACCTCTGTATCCTTGGAATCTCCCGGACGCCCCTTGGGAGAGAGTTCATTTGGATTTGGCAGGTCCTTTTGCCGGCAGTCAGTGGTTGGTAGGTGTAGACGGACTGACGAAATGGCCCGAAGTTGAAATGCTTCAGAAAACAACCTCTCAGATTGTTGTAAAAAAGCTAAGGTCGTGGTTTTCCAGATGGGGAGTACCCAAGACATTAGTGACAGATAACGGGCCGCAATTTACTTCACAGGAATTTAGGAAGTTCTGCTCAGATAATGGCATTCGACATGTCACATCTACTCCTTACCACCCCAAAACGAATGGATTAGTGGAGCGGTTCATTCGAACTTTTAAGAGAAGATGGTTGGCTTGTAAGAAAGAATTTGGCGATTCCCTCTTAGCTCTGCAACGCTTCCTGTTGTCTTACAGGAATACCCCTCACAAAACAACTGGTATGTCACCTACCGCCTTATTTCTTGGAAGACGACTTTCGACGTTATTGGATCGGGTGTCTCCAAACTTTCGAGATGGGGTAGAAGATAGAATGTGGAAACAGAAGGCCTATCACGACAGATCTGAACGACCTAGAGAGTTCCAGGCAGGGGAAGAAGTCTGGATTCAGTCAGAGAAGAAGGATGGTTGGACTGCAGGGATCATTCTCAAGAGAACATCAGACCTATCTTATGAAGTACTCGTCGAAGGCCTGAAGAAGAGGAAACACGCGGACCAGTTGAGGCGAAGGGTCGGGGCTGTCGAAGACAATCCACAACCATCCTCTTGAAGGAGGGAGAAGTGTGATATTAGGTTAAAGGGATTAATTTATAGAAACAGTTGTTTTGATTTCACAGATGTTTTCGTTGGTTATGTTCGATTAAACTTTAAATTAGTTAATAAAATGAGATAAATATTTAAATTGCGTTTAAATACTATAGAAACCCTA
Organism: Gonocerus acuteangulatus; assembly: GCA_946811695.1. Lineage (NCBI taxonomy): Eukaryota > Metazoa > Arthropoda > Insecta > Hemiptera > Coreidae > Gonocerus > Gonocerus acuteangulatus. The sequence continues at coordinate 2,435,757 of OX328123.1, read as the reverse complement.
TTTCCTTTTGGCGGCAAATATACTTTTCCCGCGCTATTTTTTTAGTTTGCTTCTACCAGAGATATATCTATCAATATTATTCCTTCTCCACCTCCCGGCTCTACAATAACATGGATTCTCATAGGAAAGGTCATACAAACATAGATATAATTTGCTATTTACTTTTAATTTTTAGTGCAGTTGCTATCTTTTATATATATATATATATATAATTTTTTAAAGGTTCAGCTTCCATTCATACATAAGACATTTTTTGTGGGGGGGGGGACGGATTATAAAATATTATATATATATATATATATATATATATATATATATATATATATATATTTAAAGGTTCAACGTCCATTCATAAATAAGACATTTTTTGTGGGGGGATGGATTAAATAAGTTAACACGTTTTCTTGCAGGTACAGATGCTAATAGCATAGATCATGTTCATTTTATCTTATTATCTTCATATACAATTTCACCAAGTGAGGTCCTCCGTAACATCAGTCTGGTGGTACCATTTAGCCCAGCAATGCAAAGAAAGTGGCAAGGTATAGGTATTCAAAGAGTTAAGGGTTGTGAAGTGTTTAGGATTGTCAAATGTCAAGGGTTGTCAAGTGTTTAGGGATTTGAAGAGTTAAGGGTTGTCAAGTGTGTAGGGTTGACAAGTGTCAAGGGTTGTCAAGTGATTAGGGTTGTCAAGTGTATAGGGATTTGAAGAGTTTAGGGTTGTCAAGTGTTTAGGGTTGTCATGTGTATAGGGATTTGAAGAGTTAAGGGTTGTCAAGTGTCAAGGGTTGTCAAATCTAGGGAGTTGTCAAGTGTTTAAGGTTGTCAAATGTTCAAGGCTGTCAAGAGTGAAGGGTTGCCAAGTGTTTAAGGTTGTCAAATGTTTAGGGTTGTCAAGTCTATAGGGATTTAAAGAGTTAAGGGTTGTCAAGTGTTCAGGGCTGTCAAGAGTGAAGGGTTGCCAAGTGTTTAAGGTTGTCAAGTGTACAGGGCTGTCAAGAGTTTAGGGTCGTCAAGAGTGAAGGTTCGTCAAAAGTGAAGGGTTGTCAAGAGTTTAGGGTTCCGAAGGTTTTATGGATCTCACGAGTTGTCTTGTGATTTGTTTCATTAGATTCTTTTAACCTTCAGAGAATCCTGGATAGCTAAAGATTCTTGGAAGATCTTGTAATATGCTGAAAATCTCAGAGTTCAGACTTTTTTGTTTAAGCGATGAAGCCGGATAAAATAAATCTATTAAAATATGAAAGTAAAGTGTTTTGAATGTAAACAGAATTAACTGGAATACGGCTGAAGGGGCATTAGGGAGGGTTCTATCTCCATCATTATAGCTGGCGATCTAAATTGCAAATCTTTTCTTTGAGGGATAAAGAAATTCAGTTATTATAAATTCTACGCTCGGTGGCGAGAATTGAACCCACAACAAACCGATGAGTTTGAAACTCCCAACCCCGCCATCGTTCCATGCTAGTGTAAGCTACTAACTGGGGTATTCAGAATAAGGCTTTAGACTTCATCTCTCAGTTCGGTGGAACTCATTTTAACTACACAGAGTATCGAAAACAAATTTAATATTTCACGTTCCATTTATCTTGAACATAATAAATAGGAAACCCCAACTTCGAATGAACAGATTTGGTTCATTTTTGCCATAATTCTTTCATTTTAGATGCCCACGACGTATTTCGAGTTTTGTTAGAATACAACAGAATGTTCTTCCGGTATTGTTGAATCAGTAATGTGGATCCAAACTTACTGCACTCCAGATGGATCGATTTTGCTGGTTCACGAACTCGTCAATCCATCCATAGTCCAGTAAAGTCTACACCACATGCATGCATTTTGAGTTCTAGCTATTCCATCAATAGTCCTCTAAGGTCCACGCCACATACATGCATTATGAGTTCTTGCCAATCCAACCATAGTCCGGTAAGGTCCACACCACATACATGCATTACGAGTTCTAGCCAATCCAACCATAGTCCGGTAAGGTCCACACTGCATGCATGCATTATGAGTTCTTTCCAATCCATCCATAGTCCTGTAAGGTCCACACCGCATGCATGCATTATGAGTTCTTGCCAATCCATCCATAGTCCGGTAAGGTCCACACCGCATGCATGCATTATGAGTTCTTGCCAATCCATCCATAGTCCTATAAGGTCCACACCGCATGCATGCATTATGAGTTCTTGCCAATCCATCCATAGTCCTGTAAGGTCCACACCGCATGCATGCATTATGAGTTCTTGCCAATCCATCCATAGTCCTGTAAGGTCCACACCGCATGCATGCATTATGAGTTCTTGCCAATCCATCCATAGTCCATAGTAAAGTTCGTATAATAATATTTAATTACAACTAGCATTTATCAAATACGTGATTAGAGAACTTAACGACACCCCGTTTGTATTCCACGACTTAGAGAAATTAATTAATGACACGGAGTAGAAATTAAAGAAGCAGAGAGGTCCTGAATTATGTATATGTTCCCCTAGGGAAATCTCCAACAGGTTTTGGAGAATGTCCTGGAATTTGGAGAATCTAGAATTGCCTCTTCCCTCCAGGAGATGGTTCTCCAGAGAATCTCCGGTACTGTCTTCCCAGGCAGCGTTCCTCACGGGCTATATTACATATGCAATATACGGGGGAAGGCTGTAATCCTAGGCATTTCTGGCTGTATTTATTTACTTTTTTAGAGCCCGCTAATGTGCGATTTGCTCTTTTTATTGTTGATGAGAGGGTAGAAACCCATCAGCTCGTTTAAAGTTTCATAACAATTTACATATATGTGTGTGTGTATGTATATATATATATATATATACTATATATTTGTCAAATACCACTCACTCACTCATTGACTCACTGAAATATCATCGCCCCGCCCAAACCGTTCGACAGAAAAATTTAAAATTTTGCATGGACACTCCCTATAGAGCGTAGACACTCGCTAAGAAAGGATTTTTTTTTTATATTCGAACTTTTAAGTATTATTAGATGGGTTTAAAGTTTTAGTTGGTGGGAGCATGTACGCCTAGGTTGCTAGGACGATAAAATAGCAGCTGTTACCGTACTGTATCTATTTCATAGTATTATTTTTAATTGAGGTTAATTTCAACTATGATGGCAGACCTTGAATTACTAGAAATAAACTGTGATTTTGTCCCTTATAGAGTTTAAGCCCTGGTGATGGTCCATCCGAGGTAATAATGTCCCGAACCAATTGACACAAAAATTTGAAATTTTGCAGGGACAATCCGTTTAGAATGTAATCACTCGCTAAGAAAGGTTTTGATATTCAAATGGGGGGTTTGAATTATTAAGAAGTTCCTCAACGGCTCAAAAATGGTCCCATTTTTATGAAATTTGGTACAAAAATCTTTCTTCTCATTTGAAAGGTCAAGCTCATTAACCAGCAGAATCCGTTAACTGGAACATAGTTTTTGGAGCACACTTTGCGAGACAAAATCGGAACGCTTACATTTTCGAGTCCATATGCTTGCAGGTACTCGTTATATAGGTTCCTCAACGTAGGAAAACGAATGAAACCATTTTTTAAGCGATTTGTGTAACTGTTTACGAGATAAAGTGATAGAAATACTTTTCCAAACGAATTTTCTGTTTGGGTATTCAGAAACGATGATTGGTTCACTTGAAACTTGTACCAGGTATTTGACATTCATCTAATCTAAGGTATTTAAACTTTGTTATCGTTTGGATGTAATAAGTATATTAAAAAAAATGTATTAATGGTGATAAGAAGTTTTCGGATCTCAGTATATTTTCTAAAATTTCTCGAAAACGTTTGGGAAATCGTATTAAGTGGAAGGCAGCTATTCGAAAGGTTACTAAATTCTTTACAAAAAAGATTCTGTTGTAATGTTCGGTGGGGCGATGTCAATCCAAGAGACAAGTGCTTAAAACTTCAAAGTTGTTAGTTTTATTATTTCAACTTGGATTTGTCTCTGTTTACCTAACTTTTTAAGTGGTTGTTGTATTTTTTTTTTTTTTTACTCCCCAACGTAAACCAGCACTGTTAACTCCACATGGTGTTTCCTGGGTAACTTTAAAGTCCGTGCAATAATAAGCTGTACAAAATTATGTAGTAGCGTTAATTTGAATCATATCTTATTTGACGCAATATAAAAACTACTTATCAGCTGTGGTAGCACGGGTAGTCAGCTAGTATATATATATATATATCAGCTAGTATATATATATATATATATATATATATATATATATATGAAAGTATATAAATAAATTGTAATACAAATTTTGAAAAATTAAAATCATTCAAAAGTAAAATACTACGTACTTATTTATTTTGTCAAAAGTACTCATGTTTTAACTTGGCAGTAGCACATATGATTATCCTGATTTTTTATGTTTGACCTAGATGTTCGTTAAAAATTTATTTGTCTGAGGTATATGAGAATTTGTTGAGTTTTTCTCGTTGCTTGCATTCCGTTAGTATGTGTTTAACAGTGAGGACTGTGTTGATAGGTTTGTACCGTCTCGTTGCTTGCATTCCGTTAGTATGTGTTTAATAGTGAGGACTGTGTTGATAGGTTTGTACCGTCTCGTTGCTTGCATTCCGTAAGTATGTGTTTAATAGTGAGGACTGTGTTGATAGGTTTGTACCGTCTCGTTGCTTGCATCCCGTTAGTATGTGTTTAATAGTGAGGTCTGTGTTGATAGGTTTGTACCGTCTCGTTGCTTGCATTCCGTTAGTATGTGTTTAATAGTGAGGTCTGTGTTGATAGGTTTGTACCGTCTGTTGCTTGCATTCCGTTAGTATGTGTTTAATAGTGAGGTGTGTGTTGATAGGTTTGTACCGTCTCGTTGCTTGCATTCCGTTAGTATGTGTTTAATAGTGAGGTCTGTGTTGATAGGTTTGTACCGTCTCGTTGCTTGCATTCCGTTAGTATGTGTTTAATAGTGAGGTCTGTGTTGATAGGTTTGTACCGTCTCGTTGCTTGCATTCCGTTAGTATGTGTTTAATAGTGAGGTCTGTGTTGATAGGTTTGTACCGTCTCGTTGCTTGCATTCCGTTAGTATGTGTTTAATAGTGAGGACTGTGTTGATAGGTTTGTACCGTCTCGTTACTTCCATTCCGTTAGTATGTGTTTAATAGGGAGGTCTGTGTTGATAGGTTTGTACCGTCTCGTTGCTTGCATTCCGTTAGTTTGTGTTTAATAGTGAGGACTGTGTTGATAGGTTTGTACCGTCTCGTTGCTTGCATTCCGTTAGTATGTGTTTAATAGTGAGGACTGTGTTGATAGGTTTGTACCGTCTCGTTGCTTGCATTCCGTTAGTATGTGTTTAATAGTGAGGACTGTGTTGATAGGTTTGTACCGTCTCGTTGCTTGCATTCCGTTAGTATGTGTTTAATAGTGAGGACTGTGTTGATAGGTTTGTACCGTCTCGTTGCTTGCATTCCGTTAGTATGTGTTTAATAGTGAGGTCTGTGTTGATAGGTTTGTACCGTCTCGTTACTTGCATTCCGTTAGTATGTGTTTAATAGTGAGGTCTGTGTTGATAGGTTTGTACCGTCTCGTTGCTTGTATTCCGTTAGTATGTGTTTAATAGTGAGGTCTGTGTTGATAGGTTTGTACCGTCTCGTATCTTGCATTCCGTTAGTATGTGTTTAATAGTGAGGTCTGTGTTGATAGGTTTGTACCGTCTCGTTGCTTGCATTCCGTTAGTATGTGTTTAATAGTGAGGTCTGTGTTGATAGGTTTGTACCGTCTCGTTGCTTGCATTCCGTTAGTATGTGTTTAATAGTGAGGACTGTGTTGATAGGTTTGTACCGTCTCGTTGCTTGCACTCCGTTAGTATGTGTTTAATATTGAGGACTGTGTTGATAGGTTTGTACCGTCTCGTTGCTTGCATTCCGTTAGTATGTGTTTAATAGTGAGGACTGTGTTGATAGGTTTGTACCGTCTCGTTGCTTGCATTCCTTTAGTATGTGTTTAATAGTGAGGTCTGTGTTGATAGGTTTGTACCCTCTCGTATCTTGCATTCCGTTAGTATGTGTTTAATAGTGAGGTCTGTGTTGATAGGTTTGTACCGTCTCGTATCTTGCATTCCGTTAGTATGTGTTTAATAGTGGGGTCTGTGTTGATAGGTTTGTACCGTCTCGTATCTTGCATTCCGTTAGTATGTGTTTAATAGTGAGGACTGTGTTGATAGGTTTGTACCGTCTCGTTGCTTGCATTCCGTTAGTATGTGTTTAATAGTGAGGACTGTGTTGATAGGTTTGTACCGTCTCGTTGCTTGCATTCCGTTAGTATGTGTTTAATAGTGAGGTCTGTGTTGATAGGTTTGTACCGTCTCGTTGCTTCCATTCCGTTAGTATGTGTTTAATAGTGAGGTCTGTGTTGATAGGTTTGTACCGTCTCGTTGCTTGCATTCCGTTAGTACGTGTTTAATAGTGAGGACTGTGTTGATAGGTTTGTACCGTCTCGTTGCTTGCATTCCGTTAATATGTGTTTAATAGTGAGGTCTGTGTTGATAGGTTTGTACCGTCTCGTTGCTTGCATTCCGTTAGTATGCGTTTAATAGTGAGGTCTGTGTTGATAGGTTTGTACCGTCTCGTTGCTTGCATTCCGTTAGTATGTGTTTAATAGTGAGATCTGTGTTGATAGGTTTGTACCGTCTCGTTGCTTGCATTCCGTTAGTATGTGTTTAATAGTGAGGTCTGTGTTGATAGGTTTGTACCGTCTCGTTGCTTGCATTCCGTTAGTATGTGTTTAATAGTGAGGTCTGTGTTGATAGGTTTGTACCGTCTCGTTGCTTGCATTCCGTTAGTACGTGTTTAATAGTGAGGACTGTGTTGATAGGTTTGTACCGTCTCGTTGCTTGCATTCCGTTAGTATGCGTTTAATAGTGAGGTCTGTGTTGATAGGTTTGTACCGTCTCGTTGCTTGCATTCCGTTAGTATGTGTTTAATAGTGAGGACTGTGTTGATAGGTTTGTACCGTCTCGTATCTTGCATTCCGTTAGTATGTGTTTAATAGTGAGGACTGTGTTGATAGGTTTGTACCGTCTCGATGCTTGCATTCCGTTAGTATGTGTTTAATAGTGAGGACTGTGTTGATAGGTTTGTACCGTCTCGTTGCTTGCATTCCGTTAATATGTGTTTAATAGTGAGGTCTGTGTTGATAGGTTTGTACCGTCTCGTTGCTTGCATTCCGTTAGTATGTGTTTAATAGTGAGGTCTGTGTTGATAGGTTTGTACCGTCTCGTTGCTTGCATTCCGTTAATATGTGTTTAATAGTGAGGTCTGTGTTGATAGGTTTGTACCGTCTCGTTGCTTGCATTCCGTTAGTATGTGTTTAATAGTGAGGTCTGTGTTGATAGGTTTGTACCGTCTCGTTGCTTGCATTCCGTTAGTATGTGTTTAATAGTGAGGTCTGTGTTGATAGGTTTGTACCGTCTCGTTGCTTGCATTCCGTTAGTATGCGTTTAATAGTGAGGTCTGTGTTGATAGGTTTGTACCGTCTCGTTGCTTGCATTCCGTTAGTATGTGTTTAATAGTGAGGTCTGTGTTGATAGGTTTGTACCGTCTCGTTGCTTGCATTCCGTTAGTATGTGTTTAATAGTGAGGTCTGTGTTGATAGGTTTGTACCGTCTCGTTGCTTGCATTCCGTTAGTATGTGTTTAATTCTGAGGTCTGTGTTGAGTAATGGCACACTTCGGTATGTCCTGTTTCATTATTAAGTGCCGGTGTGTCAGGAATGAGTGTCCGATGCGGAGTCTGGTTATAACTACTTCTGGTTGCTGGATGTCCAGTCAGGTACAGTTTGTTTTATTTCTCTCAATTTGTTATATTTTATGTTGGTACAAGAGAGTTGCCATTTATATTCTAGTTTTGATGTTATGTTCGTTAAAAATGAAGTTTCACGCCCTCAAAACCGATTTCTTTCAAATTTTGTACAATAACGTATTTTGATGCACTAAACGCGAATACGTTAAAAAAAAACTTCGCATTTAACTAGGAAAGAAGTTATTAAGCACTAAAGTTAATGGAATAATTAATAGAATTCTATTAATTTTAGCGAGTTGGATCGACTGGGGTTTTGTTATCTTCTTGAGCGAGCGTAGCGAGCGGAAACGCATAGCACGTATGCCCTTAAGCGACAGGTGACGACGGGTGAGGATGCCCTTAAAATTAACAATATTTTTGAATAAATGGTTTCTGGACATTTTAAATGAGAGTTCTCTGTTTCCCAATGTTATATATCTGCGCATGCGCGTGTTTACAAATACGCTGTTGACGCCTAGTTTTATAACCTTCCTAACAGTGAACTTTAGTGCTTAATATTATATTCTATTAGGGTTCTATTAATTTTAGCGAGTTGGATTGACTGGGGTTTTGTTATCTTCTTGAGCGAGCGGAAACGCATAGCATGTATGCCTTAAAGTCGTCACAAATTGAGTTGTTAACATTAGCTCTCATAACCCGCATAACAGTGGACTTTATTGCTTAATAACTTCTTTCCTAGTTAAATGCGAAGGGTTTTTTTTAACGTATTCGTGTTTAGTGCATCAAAATACAAAAATTTGAAAGAAATCGGTTTTGAGGGCGTGGAACTTCATTTTTACCTTATGTTCTTTAGTAAGTTCTGTAGTGTAAGTTCTTTAGTAAGTCCTGTACTGTAAGTTTTTTAGTAAGTCCTGTACTGTAAGTTCTTTAGTAAGTTCTGTACTGTAAGTTCTTTAGTAAGTCCTCTACTGTAAGTTCTTTAGTAAGTCCTGTACTGTAACTTTTTTAGTAAGTCCTGTACTGTAAGTTCTTCAATGTCTACTGTACATCTTGTCGTTGCATGTTCGGCATTTATGTCGGCTTGTGTGTTCTCTGGGATGTCCATGTGTCCGGGCACCCACAGAAGTATGATTTGAATGTTGTAATTCTGTATTGTTTGTGTTTTGTAAATGTTGTTGATGGAGAGTAGAGAACTTAGAGAATCAGAACATATGGTAATAGTCTTGTTTGGGATTAAAGATAGGTTTCTTAAAGCCAAAGGTATTCCTTCATGTTCTGCAGAAAAAAAAAACAGTTATTTATAATATAATTCAGAGCCAAAATTTGTATCTGTTGAAATATAGACTTTTGTGAAAACCTGGCGTTTTTTCTTAGTTCAATCCCAACCATTCCTTGACTTATTATCACTTATGATTATATATATATATATATATATATATATATTAGTAAAAGGAAATGTTAAGAGCTCTTTAAAGAAAAAAAATAAGTTAAGATTACTGTATTGCAATATAAAGTGCAATATTATGTACTCACCAAACTATCTTCTTGGCTCAAATTATTCACCTGAAAAACATAAACGATTAATAATTATTACCTTAACAAACGTAAAATAATTTTTCATAAACATTTTTAATTATTGATTAAATCGATTCTTGACCATACGGCACACTAGGGAGATAGTGTGGTCAGTAATACAGTGCTGAATCTTGTACATTACATTTAATTACTGTAACCCAATAAAGTGCAAGAGAAATGGTTAGTAGAAATGATGCTTCGCATATCACTAAATGGATATTTTCATGAAACCAAAACATTGGAGAGGAATGGCGGTAATTTCATATTCATGTCATTAGATGAGAGATAATGAGGAGAGATTATTACAATTTCGGTGACTACAAAACCCCGGGCAGGATGGGACGGTAACCACAGGACCGCGGGGACCCGCTACCCGTCCAGGTCATTAATTAGCACCCCCTCCCCCTTTCTCTCTCTCTCTATCTCTATCTCTCTCTCGGTTTTGGACCAGGCACCATTTGTGAACTTCTGGGTCAAGGAGTCCGACAATGTTTGCAGATTTTGTATAATCGTTGTTAGTTCGCCGAGTATGCCCTTGGAATGTGTTACAAGCCAAGCAAATTTATCTTGTTCAGGCATGTCGGAGACGAGGAAGAGGTACAGTAGAGGGCTCAATATAGGTCCTTGTGGAACTCCAGCTTCCAAAGCGATCTTGCGGCTGAGGCTGGTCCCGATCCGGACTTGGCATGTGCGATCCTCTAAGAATTTATGGAGAAGAAGAGATTGGATGGTGGTAATGTTTTCTTTAGTTTATATAATAATCTTGGAGACCCGGTGGCCGTGAGGGTTAAGGCGTGAGCACTTAACACTCCGTGCCAAAGGTCGTGGGTTCGATTCCGACTAGGGGTGGAGGCTTTTCTTTAGAAAAAAAGAAAAGGCATCACCCCTATCCTGGCTAGAAAAGGGTGGTAACCTATAGATAACCCGTCGTAAAATTCCTAGTTAATAATAAATGTACGTTAAAATTTAAATAAATATAATAATCTTCGGTGCCTGACGGAATCGAAGGCCCCCTTCATGTCCAAGAACAAGCCAGCTGTGTATTCCTTGGCTTCAAAACCTTCAAACTATGACCTCTGCAACAGTATGTCTGATGTCAAATTGATGAGATAGAATTGTGGAGCTCTCGTCAAAGTGTTCTCATCGTAGCCTTTTCTCCAAGCGTTTTTCTAGTTGTTTGCCGAGGCTGCGGGACAGATCTACCAACGAGTCCGACCGAACGAACGAGTGTGTTCCTGTGGAATATGACTGGGAATCTGAACCTGGTCTCCCGTCTTCTGGTTTTTAGCCCATAAAAAATGTTAAAAAGGTAGTATAACCCACTAAGACAGCAACGTCATAAAGTAGTTAACTTCCAATAAACTTGTACATTGTTGGAGATTATAGAACAAAACGTTCAAAAGCGTGTGAAGATATTTGCACTGTCTAAAGATACAATTAACCTAAAACTAGTAGGAAATAATCGAGGATTAATTAGGCAGTAATTGGGATCCTTTCTTTTCCCGCGCTTTTTATGGCGCGAACCTAACTCCGAATTAACAAGGATCGTATTATGTCAGAAGCTCCCTTTGTTTCCTCGCGAAGGGTGAACCACTCAACACGGTTTGTAGTAGGTTTGTAATTACTAAATTAATTACTAACTTATTACATATAAACGTCCGACACACAGGAGTTGCCTAGTCTTAGCGCGCTTTCGTTCTTAACCTAGTGACATTTGTAAACGAATAGAAACGGTTATTTTATTATTAGTTTTTTATTATCTTTCTAGAAAAATGTAAACATGTGTAAAAATTGAATCTCAACAAGATTTTAAGCATAACAACAGAAAACTGATGGTATCCTAACAGGAAATTATTCCCACAGCCTTGTCAAGTTACACTCAACAAACCACTATTAAATACGTTTCTCTTTTTTTAGGGTATGATCCCCGTATGGGGATGAAGATGAAAACATCTCCTGCAGGTACGCTGTTGGCGTCAAGATGTTTCAATCTATTCTAGTAGATAGAGTATGTTATAATATAGAACAGTATATTATACTGTTCTATATTATACCGTTGGTGATTTTTTGATATCAAGTAGGTAGGATTGGTACAGATTTGAAAAACACGTTATGAGCCAAAAAAATGGATAGGTGTGCTTTTGCATCTATACGACTCATATAATCATAAGTAATATGCGGGTTTTAGTATAATTTTTCCTAGGTCCTTACAGACACGTGACTAATGGGCATAATCCCCATACGGGGATATGTAGGAAACCGAAAATAACACTTAACATTGGCTCATCTAACATAATAGGTGTTTTTCAGAGATTAAATAGGCATCGTTTCTAACAATAACTAGCAAATTTTTAACCTCCCTACTTTTTTTTTTTTTTTTCGTGTTCCAAACAATTTCGAACAACTTTGTTTAGCCAGATTTTCGTTTCTTGTTTCTCCTGTTTATTAAATTATGTGCAAATAATTCACGAACACTTGAACATAAAATAATATTTTTTTTTTATTTTTTTTATCATCTGACTTAACCCTGGAATACTAACGTTCCCAGAGTAGTTGTTTAATACTAATGTACGTATTGGTGACGTACTCAAGATATTTTTTTTTTTTAAGGTAAAATAAAAAGGCAAATTTTTTTTACAACTAACATTTTTTATTTCACAAAGCACATTACAAACATAATCATCAAAAAAAAGTGAAACAAAAGGTCGATATAACAATAAAAGTATTAAAAAAGTTGAGCAATCAATTTCCGAATTTTTAAATTTTTAAAAAAGTAGCAAAATTTTCATTTCACATAGCATTGATATACAAAAATGATACAGAAATAGAAAAAAAATATTAAAACAGTTAAAAAATCACTTTTTGTTGTGCGCACACTGAGGACACATTTTATTTGTATGCTCGCCGCATATTGCGAAGTTGCAGATTCCACAATATGACTTTGTCATCCTCCTTTTAGTATAGGGGCAGATATAACAGTATGACCGTTTCCCAAACTTGTTCGTTTCTTTTACCTGTTGTGGTGTAGAGCGATCGTCTTCTATTTTCAAAGTTTGTTTTATAACCAATCTCAGCTCATTTGACATTGTTGGTATCGATAATCTTTGGTACTGCCAAGGTTTCGCTAGTAGGTCGTGTAAATGTAGCATGAATTCAATCCTTGTCAAAGGTTTTTGATTACACTTTCTTTGGCGATAAAAGTTATGAGCATAAATAACGTACGAATTTATGCAAGCGATATTCAACATATTGTAAAAATAACACAATGGCCATCGTCTCGTCTTTCTTCCACAATTTATATTTTGACACATTTGATCAAATGTGTCTACTGCACCCTTTGTTTCATTGTATGTGTGTATAATTTCCGGTTTAGCACTACTTTCTCTGACTGAAGCTCCATGATGCATTGTCGATACCATGGTAACTAGCTTGTTTGTTTTTGGTTTGTAAGAAACGATTGTTATGTTGTCAGAGCTTAGGAAAAATGAAGAATTAACACCCCTTTGTTCAAATTTTAAATCAACAAATTCTTCTGGCAACTCTCTCTTATTTTTCCTTATGGTCCCAACTACGGTTAATTCATATTCATCAAACAGTTTTTGAGCCAGTGGAATACTCATAAACCAATTGTCCATAGCTAAGTTCCTATTGGAGTATTTGATCGTCTCGACTAGCTTTTCCACATAGTAGCCAGGGACATTTCCTTTAGTGGATTCACTTTCTTTTCCAAGATATGGAATAGCATCCACCATATATTTGGAGCTATTGTCACAAAGCATCATGATTTTTAAACCGTATTTGTTCGGCTTGTTGCTCATGTACACGCGAAACGGACACCGGCCCCTAAATCCTACCAATTGTTCGTCTATTGTACAGTAGGAGCTCGGCTTATAATTATTTTTGCAATTACATATAAACTTTTCCCAAATCGACTTAATTGGTGCGAATTTTGATTCTTTCCTCCGTTCCATTCTTGTCTCAAAATCATCAAAGCGAAGGCAATTTACAATGAAATGAAATCGTTCTTTTGACATAGTAGCTCTATATTTATTTCCACTGTATTCAGTATTAAATAAAAGGTCCGTTGATAAATGGTTATCTTTTAACGCCGCAGATAATATCAAAAGTCCAAAAAAAGCATCAAGCTCAATCTCAGTTACATTACATAGAGTGTTGTTAGAAATTTTGTATTTCTCTCTTTGTCTTTCCATTTCTTGGTTTGTTCTCAATATAATTTCATCTATTATACTTTTAGAGAAAAAGGTTTGAAAACATTGCAACAAATCTGGTTCAAAAACTTTAGTTGGACCCGGTCTCACATGTACAATATTTCGAGCTGGAACTTTAGATATTGAATCGTTCGTTTCTACTGACCATTTCATACCACTTTTCCCAACGAATTCATGTTTAGTTGGTGAAACAATATATTTACTTACGGATTGACTTGATTGACTTTCATGAGCAATGGGGTTTTTCGGAGCCATGCTTTTCTTCCTTTCCTTTTTTTCTGGAGGAGGATGATCTTTTCGAACTTCTTCCAGAATCTGCTCTTCGATTTCCTCTTCTTCTTCAAGTTGATAAGTGGGGTCTTCATCAGAGTCATCAGAATTTTCAATGTACTCTAACTTATCTCCAGCTTCACGTTCTTCTCCAGCTTCACGTTCTTCGTCACTTAGCTCACGCATGACTTCAAGAATTTCCTCTAGAGTGGAGTAAGTTTTCACTGAACCCTAGAACAATTTATTATCTAGTTAAAACCATAAGCAAATAGGAAATTGAGAATGGCCAAATATAGAACAGAGGAAATATTAATTCGTTTTTGGAAATCATTTGAAATGATTTTATTTTTATTCAGTAACTATTGATTGAAATAAACATCGCTGAAACGTTAAACGCACATGCAAACACCAACCAAGTAATGTGTGTTTTTTGGAAATAAACAAATTCAAAACGAAAATTAAGGCTAAAACTTCGAATTCTCGGTTTTAGTTTGGCTTATAAAAAAAAACCAATAATACGGTGTTACTAACGTACGTAGTGGCGACGTGTATAATGATAACACACTATTACTAATGTACGCTTCAGCGACGTGTAAAAAATATTCTACACCAACTAATGTACGTATTAAAGACGTAATGACTTACCTTATTCATTGTGGAGAGCACTAAATACGGCGCAGTAACGATGTTCTCTTCACGGCAACCTGTGGCTAACTAAACACTAGAGGCTTACATTGGAGGGGGAACTTGAAACTATGAAAAACAAAATGGCGGCAACCGATTTTCCTTTGAAGCACACGTAGCGGAGACGTACATTAGTATTCTAGGGTTAATATCAGCACTGATATCGTCGAAATTAAACATTCAAATCATGATTAGACTTGGGAAAAGATCAGACTAACTCATTTTGAAAACATAATTAAACATAATAATTGAAATAATGATTTTTGAGATTAATTGAAATAATGATTTTTGAGATTAATTGAAATAATGATTTTTGAGATTAATTGAAATAATGATTTTTGAGATTAATTGAAATAATGATTTTTGAGATTAATTGAAATAATGATTTTTGAGATTAATTGAAATAATGATTTTTGAGATTAATTGAAATAATGATTTTTGAGATTAATTGAAATAATGATTTTTGAGATTAATTGAAATAATGATTTTTGAGATTAATTGAAATAATGATTTTTGAGATTAATTGAAATAATGATTTTTGAGATTAATTGAAATAATGATTTTTTAGATTAATTGAAATAATGATTTTTTAGATTAATTGAAATAATGATTTTTGAGATTAATTGAAATAATGATTTTTGAGATTAATTGAAATAACGATTTTTGAGATTAATGGAAATAATGATTTTTGAAATTAATTGAAATAACGATTTTTTAATAATAATAAGTGTTTTTCAAATATGTCGATGTTGTATCAATATGCTATCTCCCTTCAGAAAGTTTGTCTGTCAGGTCATGAGGAATGTCCAAGTTATGCCGTAACCGACAGTCTGTTAGAATATGTTTTACTGTAAGGTCTATGTTGCAAGTAGTACATTTGGGTGTGTCAGTCTTTGTCATCAGGCACTCATGGGTTATGCGTGTATGGCCGATTCTTAGCCTCGCAAGGACTACTTCTTCTCGGCGTGAGTTCCTGTACGATGATGTCCAGTCTGTAATATACGGTTTTAATAGTTCTTAGTTTATTGTCAGTCACAGTATGCCAATCGCTTCTCGGCCTATTGGCTAAGATCACAGTATGCCAATCGCTTCTCGGCCTATTGGCTAAGATCACAGTATGCCAATCGCTTCTCGGCCTGTTGGCTAAGATCACTGTATGCCAATCGCTTCTCGGCCTATTGGCTAAGATCACTGTATGCCAATCGCTTCTCGGCCTGTTGGCTAAGATCACAGTATGCCAATCGCTTCTCGGCCTATTGGCTAAGATCACAGTATGCCAATCGCTTCTCGGCCTATTGGCTAAGATCACAGTATGCCAATCGCTTCTCGGCCTATTGGCTAAGATCACTGTATGCCAATCGCTTCTCGGCCTATTGGCTGAGATCACAGTATGCCAATCGCTTCTCGGCCTATTGGCTAAGATCACAGTATGCCAATCGCTTCTCGGCCTATTGGCTAAGATCACTGTATGCCAATCGCTTCTCGGCCTATTGGCTAAGATCACTGTATGCCAATCGCTTCTCGGCCTATTGGCTGAGATCACAGTATGCCAATCGCTTCTCGGCCTATTGGCTAAGATCACTGTATGCCAATCGCTTCTCGGCCTATTGGCTGAGATCACAGTATGCCAATCGCTTCTCGGCCTATTGGCTAAGATCACAGTATGCCAATCGCTTCTCGGCCTATTGGCTAAGATCACAGTATGCCAATCGCTTCTCGGCCTATTGGCTAAGATCACTGTATGCCAATCGCTTCTCGGCCTATTGGCTGAGATCACAGTATGCCAATCGCTTCTCGGCCTATTGGCTAAGATCACAGTATGCCAATCGCTTCTCGGCCTATTGGCTAAGATCACAGTATGCCAATCGCTTCTCGGCCTATTGGCTAAGATCACAGTATGCCAATCGCTTCTCGGCCTATTGGCTAAGATCACAGTATGCCAATCGCTTCTCGGCCTATTGGCTAAGATCACAGTATGCCAATCGCTTCTCGGCCTATTGGCTAAGATCACAGTATGCCAATCGCTTCTCGGCCTATTGGCTGAGATCAAAGTGTTTAGTGAATTTAGTAAACTTCATAGAAATTTCGTAAGCTTGTTAGAACTTTAATGAAAGATTGATCTTCATTGCCGAACATGGCTTCATATATGGGCAGTATTTTCATAAGAAAGAGCGAAAGTTCATTTTCTCCTTAGAAAGTGAGTGAAAATGAGAAAGTGAGAGGCGGTGGAATTCCTGGCTTTCCATGGAAAGGAGGCTTTAAGTATGGAAATTCCTGAGGAGAGAGAAAAATTGGAAAAGTCTTGAGGAAAGCGAGCCTTGAGGAAGAAAATGCCTAGTCCTTATTCATTTCAATCAGCCCGTGCCTCAATCCGTCCTACAGAAATTGATTGATAACATTTTATAAGAAGTATATTTATGGCTACGGGGTTATATATTTTACCAATTTCCGATAAAGGTTGCACTTAAAAAAGATATCTTGAATAACTTCAACGACCCTAGGTAAAATAACAACTCTGAGTCACAGGAAGTGCGTCATCACAGCACGTTTCCGTTCTTCAATCCAAAATCATTTGGAAAGCTTGGAATAGAAACAGTAAATATTTTGTATTTTGGATCTATCCTGAAAAAACTTCTATAATGAAATCTCAAAGAGAAGAAACATTTTAGGTGACAAAATGGACGTAATGCCGACATTGTCCCAGGCGAAAACGAATCACTCCTCCTTCTCAAATTAAGCTCCACGAAATACCATTACAAATACGTTTCCCATTTATTTACCAAGTTTTAATAAAATCTTCAAGATTTATTAAATAAAATAGTTGTAATTAAAAGGAAAACATCCAATTAAAAACTGACAGTCAAAACCGTTCAAACGCGAATTTCTACTTACAAGATCGCTCCTTCAAAGCCTTTCATAGTTCAAAGTTTGCCTCATCATAAGCAAATATTTCTCTTCAAAAAGGCGATACTTGCCTCTTCATGAGGTAATATTTGCCCGCTTATAAAGAAATATATGCATGTTAACAATGCAATGTTTGCCTTTCATAAGTTATATTATCTTAATTTATTAGTAGAATACATTTCGTTTTCATATATACAAATATATATATATATATATATATATATATATATATATATATATATATATATATATATATATGACAATTTCGAAGGAATCAAGAAGCAACAATGGAAAAACCACCTCCGAAGAAAAAGAAAGGGCGATGTCCTGTTTGTGGATGACAAAAAAATATAAACACCAAAATAACGTGTAATACATTTAATAAATTTACATGTTAAATACATAAACACCAAAATAACCAATTTGCATTAAATCCAGTAAAAGGGGACAGGACACTGATTTGCATTAAATCCAGTAAAAGGGGACAGGACACTGATTTGCATTAAATCCAGTAAAAGGGGACAGGACACTGATTTGCATTAAATCCAGTAAAAGGGGACAGGACACTGATTTGCATTAAATCCAGTAAAAGGGGACAGGACACTGATTTGCATTAAATCCAGTAAAAGGGGACAGGACACTGATTTGCATTAAATCCAGTAAAAGGGGACAGGACACTGATTTGCATTAAATCCAGTAAAAGGGGACAGGACACTGATTTGCATTAAATCCAGTAAAAGGGGACAGGACACTGATTTGCATTAAATCCAGTAAAAGGGGACAGGACACTGATTTGCATTAAATCCAGTAAAAGGGGACAGGACACTGATTTGCATTAAATCCAGTAAAAGGGGACGGGACACTGATTTGCATTAAATCCAGTAAAAGGGGACAGGACACTGATTTGCATTAAATCCAGTAAAAGGGGACAGGACACTGATTTGCATTAAATCCAGTAAAAGGGGACAGGACACTGATTTGCATTAAATCCAGTAAAAGGGGACAGGACACTGATTTGCATTAAATCCAGTAAAAGGGGACAGGACACTGATTTGCATTAAATCCAGTAAAAGGGGACGGGACACTGATTTGCATTAAATCCAGTAAAAGGGGACACGACACTGATTTGTCTGAATAGATGCAAGAATTCCATTCTTAGCAATTATTTCTACTTTTATTAAACTATTTTCTACTATTAATATTAATTTTTTTTTAAAGTGTGTTCATTAATGTTTATACACATTAACATTTTCAGTCTGATTGTAACCTAAATAATTTTTTTAAAAATATAAGAAGTTATATGCAAAATTTGTTTTAAAAGATAAAATGACCTTATTTACATTACCATTTTTGTATCTGTCTACAATAATGACTTAACTACGACAAATAATATAATAGTAAAGAAAAATATAAATAAATGTACGTTTAAAACACAATAAGACGATAATAAACACGATGGCGCACTAAGAGCACCGCGCGACCCCCCATGTTCCATGGCGCACTAAGAGCACCGCGCGACCCCCCGTGTTCCATGGCGCACTAGGAGCACCGCGCGACCCCCCGTGTTCCATGGCGCACTAGGAGCACCGCGCGACCGCCCGTGTTCCATGGCGCACTAGGAGCACCGCGCGACCCCCCGTGTTCCATGGCGCACTAAGAGCACCGCGCGACCGCCCGTGTTCCATGGCGCACTAGGAGCACCGCGCGACCGCCCGTGTTCCATGGCGCACTAAAAGCACCGCGCGACCGCCCGTGTTCCATGGCCCACTAAGAGCACCGCGCGACCGCCCGTGTTCCATGGCGCACTAAGAGCACCGCGCGACCGCCCGTGTTCCATGGCGCACTAAGAGCACCGCGCGACCGCCCGTGTTCCATGGCGCACTAAGAGCACCGCGCGACCCCCCATGTTCCATGGCGCACTAAGAGCACCGCGCGACCGCCCGTGTTCCATGGCGCACTAAGAGCACCGCGCGACCGCCCGTGTTCCATGGCGCACTAAGAGCACCGCGCGACCGCCCGTGTTCGATGGCGCACTAAGAGCACTGCGCGACCGCCCGAGTTCCATGGCGCACTAAGAGCACCGCGCGACCGCCCGTGTTCCATGGCGCACTATGAGCACCGCGCGACCGCCCGTGTTCCATGGCGCACTAAGAGCACCGCGCGACCGCCCGTGTTCCATGGCGCACTAAGAGCACCGCGCGACCGCCCGTGTTCCATGGCGCACTAAGAGCACCGCGCGACCGCCCGTGTTCCATGGCGCACTAAGAGCACCGCGCGACCGCCCGTGTTCCATGGAGCACTAAGAGCACCGCGCGACCGCCCATTTGTCAACAGTGGCCGAGAAAGCTGGAAGGTTATACAGAATTATACAAATTTAAAAAACGTATCCTAAATATTACTGGACCATGCTCTTATCAGGAAGTTAAATAATTTTACATTGTTAATTCCATTTTTATTAATCGTTATATATGATTATATAATATGTCTGACAATTAAAACATTAATCTTTCTATTGTCCTAAAAAAATGATACACAATATAACTGAGGGACACGACCATTGATTAGAGCTACAAGTATGCTGTCATAGCTGTCACCCGTTATCAGTATGTTGATGTATGTTGATTGAATCTTCCCTCATGACAGGTAGGAAGCTACGGATTATTTTCTGACAGGATATGGCTGTCAGTGTCAATTACTTACAATGGTATGATGGTATTCAGGTATTCTTACCAATTACGGTATGAACATACTGTTAATCCATTCGAGTTCCTTATATTACATGTATATATGTATTAATCCACTCCCACCACTACAGGAAGGAATTAGACGAATTAAAAATCCCTGCAAATATCAGCATTATGTTGGTTAATGAGAGTAAAATAATATCCTTTCTTAAAAAATTCCATTCATACAGAAATATATGAAGAATACATATTAAAAACAATTAACTAAAATTAGAAAAAAAATATAAATAATAAAATAAATTATTAGTTAGCAAAAAAGGGAGAAAGAGAAACATTCATGCAAATTGCGCAAATAACAGTCATACATTACCATATTTAAAAAAAACATAGCGACACAAAATAAATAAAAAAACGCAATTATAACCTTGAGGTCATTTGCCATAAAAATCTATAGAAACCAAACCTAATCAGTTTGACAGATAGTGATAAATATAAAAAGATATACCTGATTTCGTATAATTTAATGTGTTTTATGACAGCCTCTCAATTCTGTGAAAATTAAGAAAGAAACTTACCAGCTGGAGCCAGTCTGGGACTTGGAGGAAAAGGCTCGTAGGAGAAATATGGTTGAAGGAATAGGATTCGAGGATAGACCTTATTCCCTAAACCGAGCAGCTAGATGAGCAATGAGTCTCAGCGGGAAGAATCGTGACAATAATAGAAGCCTCAGCCCGACGGTGATATCCCGAGAGCTGTGGATGCCGAGAAAAGCTCAGCACGTGTTCTCTCTAGGAACAAGAGTGTACGTCAGAGCAGGTAGAAACGGACAAGGGGCTGTGTCCAACATTTTACAGCCCTCAAGCAGGCCACGCATATTACAACCCTCCTTTGGGCACCAAGACCTGGATTTCCCCGCAAGCCATTACGAGACGATCCATGGGGATCATCTGCTTACGCCGAGTTATGCTCAATTCAGAACTCCAGAGTTTTGGTTACTCAACAGCAGTGCTTCCATCACATCGTCACTTCAATGCAAAAGGCAAACCACAACGTGGCCCCTGCCACCATCACCACCATTGCAGTGCCCCTGCCACCGTAGTACCATTATGAAGCACCTTTAGTGCTAAGCACCGAGGGTTTCCGGAGGCCAAGAATGGTCGTCGGCCGGTAGGAAAAACCTTCTACGATTTCGAAACCGCATGAACTCCCATAGTAGGATGGGTCCTGTGCCCCTTACATGGTCTCTCATCGACCGTTACATTAGCCGTGCTGGTCAGAACGGGGCTAGGGAAACGCCGGAACTCAAGTCCAACAAACATTTCTAGCCCACACGTAGATTGAACCTCGATAGTCATCTCGGGCGTGAGGGGCCGGTCTCGAATTCTGTGGGCCTCCCCCTCGCCGAAGCAAGGTTGGGCCCCAGCCTCCTCGACTGGCCTCTTGGGAACTTCCTGCAAAGTCTTCAGGCCTATCCTGTCTAAGGGGCCCTGGGATTGGCTACAGCCAGAAAAATGTCTCTTGTAGGACATATATGGGTAAAACATAGTCCTTCGTTCGTGTATTTATCATATAAGGCAACAAAAATTGCGTAACTGGATCGACATCTAAGCGGGTTTTGTCCTTATGTATGACTGGTTATATTGAAGAACCAATTGTTCCAATTACTACATGTGTTTAACTAGAGACTTGTACTCCAATTACTGTAGAATTGTTTTCATGCGGGCTTTCACTTGTGGTTGAATGGCCAATTAACAGGATGTAACATTCTAGCCGCCCATTGAAGGCAGCTTATTGTGGTTCACCTCACACAGGTACATTGTTTACACCCAATCAAGGGGGAGGGGGGGGGGGTTGATTTTAACAATCCACGAGAGGAGTATTGTATAATTACAAGCGTTCATTCATTATCTCGTTACTATGGCAATTATCCAACGCTAACAGGTCTCGAGAGAGTCAATTATATTTACCCGTTAATAATGCCTTCGGTGGAGGAAGCAATGATTATAGTATCGATATTAATATTGGCACAAGGGTCTGCCATTGGTCTAGTGGCTGAAATCTTGGATACTCAAGCGGAAGGTAGGATGGGAGTCCCGCCTGAAGCAAGGATTATAGTATCGATATTAATATTGGCACAAGGGTCTGCCATTGGTCTAGTGGCTGAAATCTTGGATACTCAAGCGGAAGGTGGGATGGGAGTCCCGCCTGAAGCAAGGATTATAGTATCGATATTAATATTGGCACAAGGGTCTGCCATTGGTCTAGTGGCTGAAATCTTGGATACTCAAGCGGAAGGTGGGATGGGAGTCCCGCCTGAAGCAATGATTATAGTATCGATATTAATATTGGCTCAAGGGTCTGCCAGTGGTCTAGTGGCTGAAATCTTGGATACTCAAGCGGAAGGTGGGATGGGAGTCCCGCCTGAAGCAAGGATTATAGTATCGATATTAATATTGGCACAAGGGTCTGCCATTGGTCTAGTGGCTGAAATCTTGGATACTCAAGCGGAAGGTGGGATGGGAGTCCCGCCTGAAGCAAGGATTATAGTATCGATATTAATATTGGCACAAGGGTCTGCCATTGGTCTAGTGGCTGAAATCTTGGATACTCAAGCGGAAGGTGGGATGGGAGTCCCGCCTGAAGCAAGGATTATAGTATCGATATTAATATTGGCACAAGGGTCTGCCATTGGTCTAGTGGCTGAAATCTTGGATACTCAAGCGGAAGGTGGGATGGGAGTCCCGCCTGAAGCAATGATTATAGTATCGATATTAATATTGGCACAAGGGTCTGCCAGTGGTCTAGTGGCTGAAATCTTGGATACTCAAGCGGAAGGTGGGATGGGAGTCCCGCCTGAAGCAAGGATTATAGTATCGATATTAATATTGGCACAAGGGTCTGCCATTGGTCTAGTGGCTGAAATCTTGGATACTCAAGCGGAAGGTGGGATGGGAGTCCCGCCTGAAGCAAGGATTATAGTATCGATATTAATATTGGCTCAAGGGTCTGCCATTGGTCTAGTGGCTGACATCTTGGATACTCAAGCGGAAGGTGGGATGGGAGTCCCGCCTGAAGCAAGGATTATAGTATCGATATTAATATTGGCACAAGGGTCTGCCATTGGTCTAGTGGCTGAAATCTTGGATACTCAAGCGGAAGGTGGGATGAGAGTCCCGCCTGAAGCAAGGATTATAGTATCGATATTAATATTGGCTCAAGGGTCTGCCATTGGTCTAGTGGCTGACATCTTGGATACTCAAGCGGAAGGTGGGATGGGAGTCCCGCCTGAAGCAAGGATTATAGTATCGATATTAATATTGGCTCAAGGGTCTGCCAGTGGTCTAGTGGCTGAAATCTTGGATACTCAAGCGGAAGGTGGGATGGGAGTCCCGCCTGAAGCAAGGATTATAGTATCGATATTAATATTGGCTCAAGGGTCTGCCAGTGGTCTAGTGGCTGAAATCTTGGATACTCAAGCGGAACGTGGGATGGGAGTCCCGCCTGAAGCAAGGATTTTTCTCATTTCAGGGCCCGTTGAGACAATTTCCATGGATGTCGGCACTAGTGGCCCAGATATCGGTGTGCCGAGAAAAACGCCCGACTCCCAGGAACTGCGTCATCTTAGCACGGCTCCGTTCTTATCCCTAATGGCATTTGGAAAGCCTAAAATAGAAATAAATATTTTTCTAAAATTTATTTATTGAATTCACAAACCCATAATGAAGCGATTTGCTCATTTTGTACAATATACAATGATTGTGAATTATTGTGAATATACAATGATTGTGTATAAACTTAAACATATCTATAAGCGTGGAGTTTATAAATATACAAGTGTAACAATCAGAATTCATTGTTCCATATAGTATTGAATACTATATATAAATTAAGTAACATTTAGAAACATTTAAATTAAATACAATAATATATCACATCGGTTTTATAACGTCTCATATCCACGATAAAAGCAAAGATCTCGTGCGGGTAATATTAGTAAGCGGAACCACTAGAAGATCTCGTACGGGTAATATTAGTAAGCGGAACCACTAGAAGATCTCGTGCGGGTAATATTAGTAAGCGGAACCACTAGAATATTACGGAGAAAGAAGTACTCCTCAAGGATTAGAATGTTACCGAATCTAGTTATGGACACCTTCCACACAACAGAACTCTCTGTAAGGGCAGGCATTTTACCATTTCCTCGTGACATTTTACTTACTGAATCAGAACAAATATTTCAGCAATTTTAACCCCAAAAATCGAAAATAACAATACAATCCTAATGAATTGCTAATTCATAGTAACTACACACCTTAATTTAAAGAAACTTACTGAAGACCGAAGGCTATTGAAAGAGGATTTTATCACATTACTTAAAGGTACAAGAATCAAATAGAAAAGAAAAGAAACAGTCAAAGTTAAGATAGTAAACTATGTAACTGTAGAGAAAAGCCAAAAATAAAAAAATACAAAAATTACTCAAGTAAACCCCGACAAGTAAATAGGCAGAGCTCATTAATGAGCTTCAAATTAGAAAGCAGCTAATAGATTGAGACCAGGACGACCCGGCAAGAAAGAACGTTAACAAATAGACAGAGAACCTACCCGTCGATATATGCCGGCGTTAGCAGTGGCGAGCAGTGTGAGGTGTGTCCGTATATGCCGACTTTAGCAGTAGCGAGTAGTGTGAGGGGTATCCATATATGCCGACTTTAGCAGTGGCGAGCAGTGTGAGGGGTATCCGTATATGCCAACTTTAGCAGTGGCGAGCAGTGTGAGGGGTGTCCGTATATGCAGACTTTAGCAGTGGCGAGCAGTGTGAGGGGTATCCGTATATGCCGACTTTAGCAGTAGCGAGGAGTGTGAGGGGTATCCGTATATGCCGACTTTAGCAGTGGCAAGCAGTGTGAGGGGTGTCCGTATATGCCAACTTTAGCAGTGGCGAGCAGTGTGAGGGGTATCCATATATGCCGACTTTAGCAGTAGCGAGGAGTGTGAGGGGTGTCCGTATATGCAGACTTTAGCAGTGGTGAGCAGTGTGAGGGGTGTCCGTATATGCCGGCGTTAGCAGTGGCGAGCAGTGTCCGAATATGACAACGTTTGAAGTGGCGTGCAGTGTGAGGGGTGTCAATATTTGCCGACGTTAGCACTGGACTTACTCATTGGCGCGCCAGTATATGCCGTCTTTAGTAATCTAAGATAAAACTTGTTATGTCGTCGTATGCCGTTGGTGGCCGTCAAAGGGTTACTTGTCATGCCGTCATAAAATAACTGGAAATTCTGGGTTAAAATCCCAACCTGGAAATCAGCCTTTTCTAAGAAAGTTAAGATTTTAAAACTTAAATAGATTTATTCAACGAAACAATATAAACCTAGATGAATGCGTATTATATTAATGAATCTGGGTACAACATAGTGAATGCTACACATGTCTGTAATATCGGAGTAAAGATACGGTGAATACGAACTGCTGGTTGGAGGAGGATACGAGGATTTGGCAAGCAAGCTGGTAAAATATTGCAGGGCCGTTTCCTGCGAGGTAAGGAAGGGGAGTAGGACAGAACCTACGGCAATATACCTTAGTAAAAATACACATATGGAAATAGGGTCTTCAGTCAGAAAAATAGGCACAGAAATATATCCTAAAGATAGTCCCTCCCTCCCTCCCTCCCTTCCTCCCTCCCTCCCTCCCTCCCTTCCTCCCTCCCTCCCACTTACTTAACCTTCACATTGTCCTGTTTTTTCTCTGACGACAGCCTCAGAAATGGCCTGTAAGGTTTTTTGGACTCCAAGAACTGACTGAGCTTGAAGCATAGAGAATTCTCCCGCGAGCTAACGCTTTGCACTAACCTAGTTTGGACATTCGAGGATCATATCTTTCCTAAAAAGTCAAATTATCGAATATCAAAAATCTCGTTTTTAGCGGGGTTCCTCCCTCCCCCATAGGGAGGAACCCCGCTTATAAGGTTGATACAATGAAACAATCCGGAAGTGCCGACAAGAAAATTTCGCGTTTCAGAACCCCTAGAGACCAAAAATAACGGTGGTTCAAATTTGTATATATATATATATATATATATATATATATATATTTTATGTACTTATTATTTATTTGAATATAATATTCATAATACTCTTTATTCACAACTCATAACATACTCAACTTTTTAACATTTGTTTTATCAAAGGTTAACACCAACATATGTAACACCTCCCCCCGTTATAAGTCCAGCCGATTAGGTGGCCTCCTTCTCCTCCCTGACCTCCTCGGTGGTGGTGGCAGAGGTTGCTGGTCCTCCTCCTGCTGCTCCACTGGCTGTTCCTCAGCTGGGTAGTTTTCTTGGACTCTGTCCTCCTCCATCTCAGCTCTGGTGTCACCATCATCTTGACGGTCTGGTGCTGACCCCGACAGTTGCCAGAAAGGATTCCTCTTCTGCTCTTCCAGTTTTTCAACTTGGGTAGCCCGTATCTGGTCGATGTGTCGCCGAAGCAGCTTTTTTCCCACTTCAATAATATAGTGGAGTAGTCCACATCTTTTTAAGATTTTCCCAAAAGTCCATTTTTCTCCCTTCGCTTCGTAAATGCGAATTTGAACTGGATCGCCGGGCTCGAATTTCCTAACAGTTTGTTCGTCATTACTCGAACCTTGATTATTCGTTGGGGTTTCCTGTACCGTCGTCAGGAGGGTTCTCATCTTCCTACCAAACATCAGTTCGTATGGTGAGATTTGTGTAGTCGAGTGCGGTGTTCGACGATACTGCATTAAAATCAGCTGTAGTTTAAAATTAATATCACATGGTTCACGAATCAATGCTTTAAGTCCTTTCTTCACAATTTGAACATATCTTTCAACTTGTCCGTTTGTTTCGGGATGATATGGAGCGCTGGTTTTGTGGATAATATTATTATTTTTCATAAAGTCTTGGAAGTTTTTACTCCGAAACTGGGGTCCGTTGTCGCTCACTACGACCATAGGGATTCCAAATCGTGAAAATAGTTGCCGAAGTGAAGTCATTGTCCAGGAAGAGGTGGTATCATTAGTGGTGAAAACTTCCATCCATTTCGAATAAGCATCGACAACGATGAAGAAGTGAGTCCCCATAAATGGTCCAGCAAAGTCAATGTGTATTCGCTGCCTGGGTCCACGAGCCGGCTCCCAAGGGTGGATTGTGGTCTTCGGTGGATTGTTGGCGTTCAGACAACAGTTCTCACAGGATCGAGCGAGCTTCTCCAAATCACTATCGATGTTTGGCCACCAGCAATAGCTCCTTGCAAGGTTCTTCATCTTGGTGATACCGGTGTGTGCTGTGTGAAGTTCTGTCAGTATTGCCGTCCTCAGCGATTTTGGAATAACCGCTCGACCCCCTCGAAACAGAACATCATGTTGAATCGAAAATTCTTCGGCCTTTAGCCCTTCGCTCAATTTTTTTCCAGTTCGCAAATTTCTCACTATACCAGAAATCCATTCATCCCGTTTTGTCTCTTCTTGGAGCTTTTCAAATGAAATGGACATCATTTGTATCTGATTAAAATAAAATATTTGAGCTTCGTCTCCTTTGTTATCCTGTTTCTCCATTTGTTGTTTATCATCCCAGGGAAAGCGTGAGAAGAAATCGGCATTCGCATGCTGATTTGTGCCTCTGTATTTAATGTCGTAATTAAAACCTTGTAAAAATTGTGCTTAAGGAACAACCTAGTAGCAGACATACACGGTAATGATTTTTGCGGATGGAAAATGCTCAGTAAGGGTTTGTGATCCGTTATGAGGGTAAATGGTCGGCCATAGCAATATTGGTAGAACTTTTTCAATCCCCAGTAGATCGCGGTCGCTTCTTTATCGATTTGGCTGTATTTGCGTTCGGCTTTGGTTAAGGTTCGCGAAGCGTACGCAATAGGTCTTTCGCTTCCATCCTTCATGCGATGAGACAGAACTGCTCCAAGTCCATAAGCCGATGCATCAGTAGCCAAAATCAAAGGTCTGTCCGATCGGTATGTCGTAAGAACGCGATCGCTGCTCAAGTCCTTTTTAATTGTTTCAACACTAGCACTGCACTCCGGTGTCCATTTCCACTGAACATCTTTCCTCAAAAGTTGATGTAATGGATGTAATTTAGTTGCTAGGTGTGGGATGAATTTGTTGTAGTAATTTACAAGTCCAAGGAAAGTCCTGAGGCTATGTGGGTCCTTCGGTTCCGGGCAGTTGACAATCGCTTTGATTTAATCCGAATTTGAATGTAAACCGTTCTTGTCAATTTTATGTCCCAAATAACTAATCGATGTTTGAAAAAATTTGCACTTGTCCTTATTTAGTTTCAGTCCATTCTCTTGAATTATTTTGAATACTTGTGTCACCCTTCGTAATGTTTCTTCATAAGTCTTTCCTTGTACCAGTAAGTCGTCAAAGAAGTAACTGACTCCAGCAACTTGGTGTAACATTTGATGCATTATTCTATTCCAAATGCTCGGTGCGTTCTTAACACCAAACATCAGCCTATTCACCTTGTACTGTCCTTTTGGTGTGCTTATGGCCTGCATGAGCGCACTTTCCTCGTCCATTTCCACATGGAGGTACGCCTGCTTTATATCGAGGGTGCAAAAGTACTCACCGCCGCTCATTTTAGCGAAAATATCCTCGATTGTCGGAATAGGGAAATTGTCATCTTTCAATTGAGGGTTCAAGGTACAACTATAGTCGGCACAAAGCCTCACCGCTCCGTTAGGCTTCATGATGGGTACGAGTGGAGTTCCCCAATCCGATGTATCCACCTTCGTTATGATGCCCTCTTTCTCGAGGCTGTCGATCTCTTTCTCAACCATATCGAGTATCGCGAACGGGACTCTACGGGGAGGCAAGTATATCGGCTTCGAATTGTCTTTCAAGGTTAACTTACACCTGTAATTACGAACCTTCCCGATTTTCTCTGAAAAAATATCTGCGAAGTCCTTGAACAATTTATGCGTATCTCTACCTTGGCCATTTCGCTTTAGATCAGAAACATTTTTTATTTCAGGCCAATTAAGTTTTACTTTTTTCATCCATTCCCGGCCAAATATGTTGTCCACTCTTTGTCTAATTACGTACAGTTTTCCCCGAAAAGTTTGACCTTCATAAGAAACCTCGACCAGAGCCATTCCCACAGGCTTAATAAGTTCCCCGGTGTATGTCCGCAAGCGTACCTTTGTTGGTTCTATAGGATGGTGTCCGACCACACGGTGAAATTCACTTTCTGAAATTGTGGACAATGCGGCCCCCGTATCCAACTCCATGCTAATTTTTGATCCATTAAGTTTTAAGTCCACCATAAACTTCCCAGCCCCCTTGGATTGGTATACGGATTTCATATGGTGCTCCTCATATTCGTCCCCGCTAATGCTGTCCTTGTCGTCAAGCATTTTGTTCATATTCTCAACCCCCGGGTTCCTGAGACAGACGCGAGCGATATGCCCCTTTATCTTGCAGTACCTACAGACAGCCTCCGTGAACTTACACCTTGCAGCTCGGTGAGAAGTAGCCCCACATCTATAGCAACGGCCTCGAAGATTTGCGAAGTCCCCTGTCTCGCAACCTGTGTTGTCCCTACCGTCCTGAGTCCATTCTCTTGAATTATTTTGAATACTTGTGTCACCCTTCGTAATGTTTCTTCATAAGTCTTTCCTTGTACCAGTAAGTCGTCAAAGAAGTAACTGACTCCAGCAACTTGGTGAAACATTTGATGCATTATTCTATTCCAAATGCTCGGTGCGTTCTTAACACCAAACATCAGCCTATTCACCTTGTACTGTCCTTTTGGTGTGCTTATGGCTTATGGCCTTATGGGTATATATATATATATATATATGTGTATATATATTTATATATATATATATATATATATATATATATGTATATATTTATATATATATATATATATGTATATATATATATATATATATATATATATATATATATATATATATATTTTCGATATCTACCTGTTAAAAAACGTGATATAATTTATTAGGCACTTACGTCATTGGGTCGACGTCAGAAGCGTTTTTCCCATCTGTGGAGTGAAGCAGGAAACGAGTTAAAAACAGCAACCAATTAAAATGTGAGGTAAATAGAGGAAAAACGCCGTTCGTGGTGGTAGAAAATCTTACAAGGCATTTCGCTCAGAAATCTCCGAAATATTGTTACTAATTTTACGTATCCTGTTTTATAGCCAAATAGAATTATTTTCTATAATCAATACGAAACAACTGCTAGCAATAAAAAAACTATGGGTAACAGATGAAAATAGGGAATACCAAGAACAATTCTAAAGAACGAAATCAACACCAGTACTGTAATCTAGATATTCATACGGCATCTTCGAATTCTAACAAACAAAATATTGATTCTAATTATACGTATCCTGTTTACTGACAAATACATTAGGCTACTATAAGCAAGTACAAAAATAACGAGCAGTGAAAAAAAAACTGCGGGAAACACACAAATAGATCAGTTTAAATAAACGAAACTAACTAACTAAGTTTTAAGCACTTATTTCTCTTAATGTGACGACCCCATCAAACATTTCTTCAAAACATTTTTTGTAGAGAATTTAGTGAGCTTTCGAACTGTTGCATTTCACTTGCCACGATTTCCTAACCCTTTTCGAGATATTAAGGAAAATATACGAAGGGGGCCTAATAGATATTCATACGGCATCTGAGAACCACAAGATTCCGCAAAAATAAAACATTGTTTCTAATTACACTTATCCTGTTTTATTGGCAAATACATTTGACTACTATAAGCAATTGAAAACACTAGGGAATACGCCAAAGAACTCGGAGTAGGAGCCTCGACAGTTTCAAGACATTTGAACGAAATCGGCAAATCCAAAACTGACATTTCATACGGTACAGCCTGATATATTTCTAACAATGTATTGTTTTTCTTATTTTAATTAATTTATTTTATTGTCAAATACATTATCAAACTTTAAGCAATTAAAAAATAACAAGGAATAAAAACAGACAAAAAGAACCGTTCGAATAAACGAAATCAATTACTTCAAAATTTAAGCACTTATTTCTCCGATTGACATCGCTTATTCATAACTTTGTTTGGAACCTTTTTTGTAGACCATTTAGTAATCTTTCGAATGGTAACCTTTCGCTTTCCAAGATTTTTAACCGTTTTCGAGTTATTAATGAAAATATGAAAATATGAATATTAATGAAAGTTACCAAAACTTTTCATTATTTCTAGCAACAGAAAATTGGTCTCATATTACCTATCCTATTTTACACACAAATACCTTTTCCTTACAAATACAACATAAGAAATTACAAAAATAAAAAGCAATAAAAAACTAAGCGAAAGACACAAAAATTTCAAAAAGAACGACAAAAACCCGTTCATAAGAACTAAACACACGTATTTGAAGTTTTAAGCACTTATTTCTCCGATTGACATAACCTAATCAAAAATTGCTTTAGAATCTTTTATGTAGAGAATTTAGAAAGTTTTCAAAGAGTTTCTATACACTTACCAATATTCCCCAACCGTGTTCCAGATATTAATGAAATTATACGAAGTTCCCAAAACTTTTCATGTCTGTTCATAACATATTTTATTCTAACCCTTCCTTAACTCCAAACGTAACAAAAAGATTAACATGTTAGTTTTGATGAAATTCAAACATGCAAAAAATGTTTCAACTGAATCCCATGATTGTAAGTACCCAAACCAAAAACGTTATTCAGCAACTATTTTTTCCAATTTTCTCGAAAACGGTTAAAGCTATCGCCTTGAAATTGGTGTCATTCGTTTTCCTAGGCCAAGAAGCTTATAAAACAAGTACTTACAAGCGTATGAACTAAAAAACGTAAGCGTTACGATTATTTTGCGCGAATTTTGCCCCAAACGCCATCTTCCAGTGGGCGGATTTTGCTGGTTGACTAAGTTGACCTTTCAAATTGGACGACGGATTTTTGTACGAAATTTCATCAAAATCGGACCATCAGGGAAGCCAGAAATGCGCGAACAGACAAATATATATATATATATATATATATAAATAAATATATACATATATATATATATATATATATATATATATATATATATATATATATATATATATAAAATTTGAACCACCATCATTTTCGGTCTCTAGGGGTTCTGAAACGCAAAATTTTCTAGTCTGCACTTCCGGATTGTTTCCTTGTATCAACCTTATAAGCGGGGTTCCTCCCTAAGGGGGAGGGAGGAACCGCGCTAATATATATATATTTGTCTGTTCGCTCATTTCTAGCTTCCTTGATGGTCCGATTGTGATGAATTTTTGTACAAAAATCCGTCGTCCAATTTAAAAGGTCAAGTTCGTTAACCAGCAGAATCCGCCCACTTGAAAATGGCGTTCGGGGCGAAATTCTCGCAAAAAAAATTCGTAACTCTTATGTTTTTGAGTTCATAAGCTTGTAAGTACTCGTTTTATATGCTTCTTGGGATAGGAAAACGAATGAAACCATTTTCAAGGCAATAGCTTTAACCGTTTTCGAGAAAATTTGAAAAATAGTTTTTGACTACCGTTTTTGGTTTGGGTACTTAGAATCAAGGGATTCAGTTGAAACATTTTCTGCATTTTTTACTTTCATTAAAACTAATATGTTGAAATTTTGGTTACGTTTGGAGTTTAGGAAGAGTTAGAATAAAATATTTTATTAACAGACATAAAAAGTTTTGGTAACTTTGTATACTTTCCTTAATATCTCGAAAATGGTTGAGAATCTTGGCAAACGGAAGAATACCATTAGAAAGCTCACTAAATGCTCTACAAAAATGGTTCTGATGAAAGTTTTGATTAGGCGATCTCAATCGGAGAAATAAGGGATTAAAACTTTAAAGTAATTGATTTCGCTTATTCAAACTGTTCTTTTTGTCTTTGATTTTGGTACTTACAATTATGGGATTCAAATGAAACATTTTCTGCATGTTCGAATTTTATCAACACTAATATGTTAAAATTTTGGTTACGTTTGGAGTAAAGGAAGGGTTAGAATAAAATATTTTATTAACAGACAAGAAAGGTTTTGGTAACCTTTTATACTTTCGTTAGTATCTCGAAAACCGTTGACAATCTTGGGAAGCGAAAGGTTACCATTCGAAAGCTTACTAAATGGTCTACAAAAAAGGTTAGGAAGAACGTTTTGAATAAGCGATGTCAATCGGATAAATAAGTGCTTAAACTTTGAACTAATTGATTTCGTTTATTCGAACGGTTCTTTTTGCCTGTTTTTATTCCTTGTTTTGTTTTTTTAATTGCTTATAGTTGGATAATGTATTTGACAATAAAACAGATTAAGTAAAATAAGAAAAACAATTTATTATTAGAAATATAGCTTGCCAAGAGAAAGAGATCTTTTTTATCTCTGTTTACCTTTGTTCTTAATTGTTTTTTTTTCTCGGTTTGCCTTAGTTTTTAATATCTTGCTGTTATTTTGATTGCATTTTTTTTCAATAAAACATGACAAGTAATTGAGAAGCGTGTTTGTATTTTGAATTGACTTTGAGAGTCTTGCTTTAGATTGAGGAATTTCCGCTTCTAACCTGTGGGTGTTAACAGTTTTCATGAAATAATAAACAAAAAAAAAAAAGATTAGTTCTATTTTAAACTTTCGAAATGACAATATGGATGAGAATTGATACGTCTTAAAATGACGCAGTTCCTGCAGAAAGAGAATGTTTAGACTCTGTGTAGGGTCAGACATTTGCCCGGGTCGAGCTACTAGGCAGGCTTCAGGTAGGTTTTATTGCACTTCATAAATCAAGATGCATCCTAGGAGAGATGACAGATATTCTACCTGTAGGAAGTCATAAAGCCAAATGCTATAGTAGAAATATAATTATATTTTGTGGTTGTATGTGGCGTAATACATTAAAAAATAACATAATAATACTTTCCCATTTTCTTGTACAATTTTATTTTGTTTAATTGCATTTAACAGTAAAATGAGTAGTTTAGTGTTTTTAATTGCATTTAACACTAAAATGGATATGTTAGTAAAGCAAGTTAAGTCAATTAGAAACAAATTCGTAGTAGAGTCTTCGTAGAGAGAAACTTTGAACGGCGGAAAGAGTAATTTTCGCTTAGAATAGTTTCTTGTGCCTTGCCGACAATCTTGCTTTTCTTTGGAATATGTGTTTACATTAAGAATGATCTAAACAAAGTAATAACTGTTTCTATTCTAAGTATACAAAATGACACAGTATACATGATGATGCAGTTCCTGCGACTTTTTAGATTTGAGACTAAGCTTTTGGATTGTGGACGATACGGCTTACCGCAAATTGTCCCAACTCTAACCCCTTTCATGGGCGTATATAAGGGGGGCTGAGGAGCTGCAGACCCCCCCCCCCCCGAAATTTTGTGTTGATCGATAAAAATGTGTCATAAACCCTTAAAAATAAATTAAATAAGATCACTATGTTCATAAAAAATATTTTATTTTGGGTGTAATAGCGTTTTAGTTGTTTAAAACTATTCCAAGTCCTAAATTGTTCGTATTCCATGCCCGGAAATGGTCTCAGCCCCCCCCCCCTTTAGAATAGCCTTTAATGCCATAAATAAAGTATGGAATTATTTTCAATATACGCCCATGACCCCTTTAGAATAGCCTTTAATGCCATAAATAAAGTATGGAATTATTTTCAATATACGCCCATGACCCCTTTAGATTAGCCTTTAATGCCATAAATAAAGTATGGAATAAGACCATTTTTCAATATATTACTTCCTATATGAGCCATCCTTTTCGGAAAGGCGTCATGTCCATGAAAGCTAATTGTTGAGGAAACGAAATAAACTGTTTCAGGATCTAATTTTTTTAATTTCCGTTGAATGTTTTTAAAAGGTATTGGTTTACTACACAGGCTTTCATAGTATTTTACTACAATAGTTTTTTAAGATAAAGTAAATAATATTTTGGACATTGGCCGTTTTGGAACTATATATGGAACAGTTTAAAATGGACAAAGTGCATTTTGATTTTGTTCAGTGCTTTAACTTGGTTTAACAATGAATTGTGTAATTTAAGAATTTATCATTATTCTTATTTACTGTTAAAACAAAATATGTAGGTAGTAAAAGTGAGTAAAAATATAGACTTAGATGGTATCCATTTTGAGCACTTTCCTCCGAAGGAAAGTAGCCATTGAGGTTGCACTCATGACGGAATTTTTGAAAAATTTCTTCGAATCTTTATCAATCCTACCTAGTAGACACCGAAAATGACCCCAGTTAAAATTTACATATATATATATATATATATATATATATATATATATATATATATATAAATATATATATATATATATATATATATATATATATATATATATATGTGTGTGTGTGTCCGTTAACACGATACCGGCCAGAGTTTTTGTTTCTTCCCCACGAAACTTGCTATATAGGATTCCCTAATCAAACGATTTAACGAGTTCGTTAACCAAAAAAGTCGGTCCATCCGGAGGGAGGGTTTACTCTGGAGCCAAAGTAGTTATTTGTCAATACCAGCAATAATATTTGTTATATTTCAACGAAACACGGTATTCGTTGTGGTCAACTGAAGAGAAAAATGTGTTGTCAAAATAAACTAAATCGATTCATTACGAGGGGGGGGGGTTTACTCCGGACCCAAATTACTAATTTGCTCATACCGGTCGTAATTTCTGCTGTATTGTAACGAAACGCGGTATACGTCCTGGCTATTTAATAAGGAAGAAGTGTTGTAAAAATGAACTTAATCGGTCTATCGGAAGGGGGGGGGATTTACTTTGTACTATGTTTGCATTGAATTGAAACAGGTGTTATTTAAGTTTTTATTTTATTTATCTATATAGGTTATTTTAAGCAAATTATTCACGAATGCACTCGACACTACCACTTCTGAGGAAAGTGCTTAGTTATGCAGGTCCTGCGTGACGGACGTTTTGACCCCTCGACTTGACGCAGCGTTTTTCCACACATTACTGGATAATAAACTGTCAGTGTTCTTGGAGGAAGTCCTTATGTCACAAAGATTGGGAAGCTGGGTCTTAGCTTAGCCTACTACGGGAGGGCCGTCCGAAATTGGTTGGACATTAACTATCCATGGCGTTGGATAGGACCAAGATACCGGTGAGCCGGTATCTTGGCCGGCTCCATCTTCAGACCTCACGCTCTTGGATTTCTTAGCATGGGGAGACATTCAAGATTTGGTCTAAAGGGAGCCCATTGGTACAAGGGAGTACCTCATCCCTCGCATCAGATGGACCAGGGAACAGATTACAGCAGAGCAATGCACAAATACCATCCAGTCTGTCAATTTGCGATGTGATGCCTGTATTGCTGCAAGGGAGTAGCTCATCCATACCATCAGATGGACCAGGGAACAGATTACAGCAGAGCAATGCACAAATACCATCCAGTCTGTCAATTTGCGATGTGATGCCTGTATTGCTGCAAGGGAGCACCTCATCCATAGCATCAGATGGACCAGGGAACAGATTACAGTAGAGCAATGCACAAATACCATCCAGTCTGTCAATTTGCGATGTGATGCCTGTATTGCTGCAAGGGAGTACCTCATCCATAGCATCAGATGGGTCTGGGAACAGATTACAGCAGAGCAATGCACAAATACCATCCAGTCTGTCAATTTGCGATGTGATGCCTGTATTGCTACAAGGGAGTAGCTCATCCATAGCATCAGATGGACCAGGGAACAGATTACAGCAGAGCAATGCACAAATACCATCCAGTCTGTCAATTTGCGATGTGATGCCTGTATTGCTGCAAGGGAGTAGCTCATCCATAGCATCAGATGGACCAGGGAACAGATTACAGCAGAGCAATGCACAAATACCATCCAGTCTGTCAATTTGCGATGTGATGCCTGTATTGCTGCAAGGGAGCACCTCATCCATAGCATCAGATGGACCAGGGAACAGATTACAGTAGAGCAATGCACAAATACCATCCAGTCTGTCAATTTGCGATGTGATGCCTGTATTGCTGCAAGGGAGTACCTCATCCATAGCATCAGATGGGTCTGGGAACAGATTACAGCAGAGCAATGCACAAATACCATCCAGTCTGTCAATTTGCGATGTGATGCCTGTATTGCTGCAAGGGAGTACCTCATCCATCGCATCAGATGGGTCTGGGAACAGATTACAGCAGAGCAATGCACAAATACCATCCAGTCTGTCAATTTGCGATGTGATGCCTGTATTGCTGCAAGGGAGTACCTCATCCATAGCATCAGATGGACCAGGGAACAGATTACATTAGATCAATGCACAAATACCATCCAGTCTGTCAATTTGCGATGTGATGCCTGTATTGCTGCAAGGGAGTACCTCATCCATAGCATCAGATGGACCTGGGAACAGATTACAGCAGAGCAATGCACAAATACCATCCAGTCTGTCAATTTGCGATGTGATGCCTGTATTGCTGCAAGGGAGTACCTCATCCATCGCATCAGATGGACCAGGGAACAGATTACAGCAGAGCAATGCACAAATACCATCCAGTCTGTCAATGTGCGATGTGATGCCTGTATTGCTGCAAGGGAGTACCTCATCCATAGCATCAGATGGGCCTGGGAACAGATTACAGCGGAGCAATGCACAAATACCATCCAGTCTGTCAATGTGCGATGTGATGGCTGTATTGCTACAAGGGAGCACCTCATCCCTCGCATCAGATGGACCAGGGAACAGATTACAGCAGAGCAATGCACAAATACCATCCAGTCTGTAATGTGCGATGTGATGCCTGTATTGCTGCAAGGGAGTACCTCATCCATAGAATCAGATGGACCAGGGAACAGATTACAGCAGAGCAATGCACAAATACCATCCAGTCTGTCAATTTGCGATGTGATGCCTGTATTGCTGCAAGGGAGTACCTCATCCATAGCATCAGATGGACCAGGGAACAGATTACAGCAGAGCAATGCACAAATACCATCCAGTCTGTAATGTGCGATGTGATGCCTGTATTGCTGCAAGGGAGTACCTCATCCATAGCATCAGATGGACCAGGGAACAGATTACAGCGGAGCAATGCACAAATACCATCCAGTCTGTCAATGTGCGATGTGATGCCTGTATTGCTGCAAGGGAGTAGCTCATCCATAGCATCAGATGGACCAGGGAACAGATTACAGCAGAGCAATGCACAAATACCATCCAGTCTGTCAATGTACGATGTGATGCCTGTATTGCTACAAGGGAGTACCTCATCCATAGCATCAGATGGGCCTGGGAACAGATTACAGCAGAGCAATGCACAAATACCATCCAGTCTGTCAATGTGCGATGTGATGCCTGTATTGCTGCAAGGGAGTACCTCATCCATAGCATCAGATGGGCCTGGGAACAGATTACAGCAGAGCAATGCACAAATACCATCCAGTCTGTCAATGTGCGATGTGATGGCTGTATTGCTGCAAGGGAGTACCTCATCCATAGCATCAGATGGACCAGGGAACAGATTACAGCAGAGCAATGCACAAATACCATCCAGTCTGTCAATGTGCGATGTGATGGCTGTATTGCTGCAAGGGAGTACCTCATCCCTCGCATCAGATGGACCAGGGAACAGATTACAGCAGAGCAATGCACAAATACCATCCAGTCTGTCAATGTGCGATGTGATGCCTGTATTGCTGCAAGGGAGTACCTCATCCATAGCATCAGATGGACCAGGGAACAGATTACAGTAGAGCAATGCACAAATACCATCCAGTCTGTCAATGTGCGATGTGATGCCTGTATTGCTGCAAGGGAGTACCTCATCCATAGCATCAGATGGACCAGGGAACAGATTACAGCAGAGCAATGCACAAATACCATCCAGTCTGTCAATGTGCGATGTGATGCCTGTATTGCTGCAAGGGAGTACCTCATCCATAGCATCAGATGGACCAGGGAACAGATTACAGCAGAGCAATGCACAAATACCATCCAGTCTGTCAATGTGCGATGTGATGCCTGTATTGCTGCAAGGGAGTACCTCATCCATCGCATCAGATGGACCAGGGAACAGATTACAGCAGAGCAATGCACAAATACCATCCAGTCTGTCAATGTGCGATGTGATGCCTGTATTGCTGCAAGGGAGTACCTCATCCATAGCATCAGATGGGCCTGGGAACAGATTACAGCGGAGCAATGCACAAATACCATCCAGTCTGTCAATGTGCGATGTGATGGCTGTATTGCTGCAAGGGAGTACCTCATCCCTCGCATCAGATGGACCAGGGAACAGATTACAGCAGAGCAATGCACAAATACCATCCAGTCTGTCTAATGTGCGATGTGATGCCTGTATTGCTGCAAGGGAGTACCTCATCCCTCGCATCAGATGGACCAGGGAACAGATTACAGCAGAGCAATGCACAAATACCATCCAGTCTGTCAATTTGCGATGTGATGCCTGTATTGCTGCAAGGGAGTACCTCATCCCTCGCATCAGATGGACCAGGGAACAGATTACAGCAGAGCAATGCACAAATACCATCCAGTCTGTCTAATGTGCGATGTGATGCCTGTATTGCTGCAAGGGGACAAACCTCTGAACAGATTTAAATTGATTGCTAGGAATTATTAGAAGAAGAAATTGTTATTTTATATTTATCTATGCGTCCAGTGTCAAATGTTGACCTGTTTTAAGAATTGATAATTTAATTTTATTAAGAAATAAAAGTTTTTTTGTTTTGTGATTTATGACTTTCCTTCGAAGAAAAGTAGCTATTTTAAACTATGTTGAACTATGTTTGCAGCTTTACATTCCGTCATTTAATGTTTTTGACCAAGAAAATTTTGATGTGGGGGGGGAGGTGGTAGGGTAGAGATGGTGGAAGATAAAACATATACTTTTATTGATTTTTATATAGGCACGAATGCCTTTTCTCAATTGGGTTGTAGTTTTTTTGTGTGTGTTTTTCTCAGAAACGAAGCAAAAACGAGAAAAATGCCAAAGGACTTTTTTCCTTTCATTTTTCATCCTGCATCGATTCCAGAAGTTTTGCTGTTTATTTTGAACAAACCCTGTGTGTGTATGTGTGTATATATATATATATATATATATATATATATATATATATATATAAGTCGTAAGAAATTAAAAAAGGAATGGAGCACTTTGGTCTGATGACAGAAAATTAGCGTATTGAGAAAGAATGAACCATTTTTCGGATCAATGGAAATGGACCTTGTCAAAACAGCGGTAGTGGTATTTTACCGTAACTTAACGATGGTAACATTTCGTTCCATTAAGAAAGGGAAAATAACTCCTTTGTCAAAAATGTCAAATTTTCCTTTTTCTGTAAGCTAAAATAGATAAGAAATAAATTAAATTTATATGAGAAATGTGGAAGGAGTGTGGGCTGAAATTGAATTGCTTCGAATGATATTTCCAGAATTTCCTTCTAGGAAAATAGAGTCTGAAGGAAACACAAGGAAAACCTTCAACATATATTAAATATTAAAATACAAACCAACTTGGTTAAAAGAAAATTATAGCAAAAGAAAAACATAGTTTATTTGTAT
Organism: Gonocerus acuteangulatus; assembly: GCA_946811695.1. Taxonomy (NCBI): domain Eukaryota; kingdom Metazoa; phylum Arthropoda; class Insecta; order Hemiptera; family Coreidae; genus Gonocerus; species Gonocerus acuteangulatus. The sequence goes on along the minus strand of OX328123.1, from coordinate 2,395,068 downwards.
TAAAATTGTTGAGGAATAATAACTATTCGAGAAAAGCAATATGGTTTGAAAAAAAAAATGTAATTATTGAATTAGCTATTAACGCCGTGCAATTTATAGCTTACCACCCTTCAAAATAGTCCGAATCGCAGGAACTACGTCATCTTAGCGCGGTTCCGTTTCTATCTCTAGTCACATTTGGAAAGCTTAAAATACAAATAAAACAATTTATTATTGTTGATATTTTGTGGAAAATTGTCAATGCCCAGATGAACATCTCGAATAAAAGCGATATTAAGGCGTCAAGGCACAGGAAACTGACGGAAACCATCTTAAACAGCAGCGGGATTTACACAATCCTTCCTCGTTCTAAAGCAAGGCTCTATAGGTCAATACAAACACGCTTCTTATTTACTTATCACGTTGAAATCACGTCATTTTTTATATTATGTTAAATAAGATATGATCAAAATTAACGCTACTACATAATTCTGTACGGCTTATTATTGCACGGACTTTAAAGTTACCCAGGAAACATCATGTGGAGGTAACTGTGCTTGTTTCCGTTGAAGAAAAAAAAATGCTTAAAAATTTAAGTAAACAGAGACAAATAAACGTAGAAAAGCATAAAACTTAAGCACTTATCTCTTCGATTGACATCGCCCCACCGAACATTACAACAGAATCTTATTGTAGAGAATTTAGTAACCTTTCGAATAGCCGCCTTCTACTACTACGCCTTCTACTACTACGCCTTCTACTACTACGCCTTCTACTACTACGCCTTCTACTACTACGCCTTCTACTACTACGCCTTCTACTACTACGCCTTCTACTACTACGCCTTCTACTACTACGCCTTCTACTACTACGCCTTCTACTACTACGCCTTCTACTACTACGCCTTCTACTACTAAATGGCTACAGAACTCTCTTAAAAAATGGTTTCATTCGTTTTCCTACGTTAAGAAATCTTTCGCACAAAGTTCGCTCCCAAAACCATGTTCCAGTTAACGGATTCAACTGGTTAATGAACTTTACCTTTATAATAAGAAGAAAGATTTTTGTACCAAATGTTATCAAAATCGAACCATTTTTGAGCCGATGAGGAACTTCTTAATAATTCAAACCCCCCTAAAAGTACTTAAACATTTGAATATCAAAAAAACCTTTCTTAGCGAGTGTTTACACTCTAAACGGATTGTCCGTGCAATATTTCAAATTTTTGTGTCAAGTGGTTCGGGATATTATTACCTCGGATGGACCATCACCGGGGCATAAGCTCTATGAGGGACAAAATCACAGTTTATTTCTAGTAATTCAAGGACTGCCATCATAGTGGAAATTAACCTCAATTAAAAATAATACTATGAAATAGATAATGTACGGTAACAGCTGTTCTGTTATCGTCCTAGCAATACAGGCTGCCTAGGCTTGCATGCTCTAACCAACTAATACTTTAAACTCCTTTAAAAATACTTAAAAATTTGAATATCAAAAAATCCTTACTTATGCGAGTGTCTACGTTCTATAGGGAGTGTCCGTGCTAAATTTCAAATTTTTCTGTCGAGCGGTTTGGGCTGGGGGATGATAGGTCAGTGAGTGAGTGAGTGAGTGGTATTTGACAAATATATAGTAGATATATATATATATATATATATATATATATATATATATATATATAGTTGGAGTTGTATATCCAACTAATAAGTTGGAGGACCTGAGTTCAAATCCCGAGCAAGCACTAAAGACCGTCCCTAGGCCAACCCAGCCTTTAATTAATTTATCAATGGGTACCTTAGTGCTAATGACTCTAGCAGTCGAAGCAGCCAAGGGGAAAATCAGGCGGCCGGAGCATAGTACTGACCATACTATCTCCTTAGTGTGCCGTATGGTCATGGGACTGATTTATATATATATATACATTAATATGTTTATTAATATATCACGTTATTTTCGTGAACATGAATTTTTTTAGACGGCACTTCCGGATTGCATCGTGAGGTCAATTTTATTTACGGCACACTAAGGAGATAGTGAGGTCAATCTTATCCTCCCTATGGAGGGAGGGAGGAACCGCTCTAAGATAACTTTCTATGAGAACACAATGGCCCAGAAGGACAGATACTTTCGTCGTTTCTGATGCGTCAAATATAAAGAAGCTCAACCTTCTACAAGCGAGACTCCAACCTTTAGGTTTACGATCTATATAGTTATCAGAGAAGATACTTTCAATAAGTGAAAAATTAATTTTCCTCCGATTGAAAGTAAGTGACTAGGCCTTAGGGTTGACAAGTAAAGACATGATTGGAATTCTGACGGCTTTGTGGTTAGTTCCAAACTCCACAAGGGAATCAACAACTTACTGAATTTAGATTAATTCAATAACAACTTCTCAAGTGGTTTACAACGAGCTTTACAAGAACGGGCAACTTAACCATTTACTAACCAATATATGTATTTAATAAATCAATAAGTTAATTTAAATTCATTAATTAACAACTTCCATGGGCGGAATATAAATTCTTACATAAAATTACTTTGAACGAACCAAAGGGTGTAGGCGCAAGTTCAAAACCTTCAATAAATGCTCAGAGTTTTCTTCTATAGTTTATACACATTCACTTTTATTATGGAAGGTTTTGATCATCGGGGTTCGGTCTTTTGATTGAATAAAACTACATATTATAGTTAAAATGTTTTCATATCCCTGAAGAAGCCTAGCGTATCAAGCCGAAACGTTATCAGAAATAAACTCATTTTGGGTCCTTTTTTACTTTAGGTACACCAGTTACTTTTTCATGTTATTAGTTCCTTATCATACTGCTATTTAATATCATATGTCAATTTTAAAAGAAAAAAGTGAAATAAAAAGGTTATATACAAAAACAACAACATTTATTTAAAAAGTAAGTATTACCTTCCGGAAATTTTAATATAGAACCAAATTTCATTTGGAGGCCAATAAGACATAATTGATTATATATATATATATATATATATATATATATATATATATATATATATATATAAATGCACATATAAAACTGATTCCCGATTGCGCGGGATTGGATTTTGACAAAGAAGTAAACAATGAGTGATAGATGCAGTGCGGGTAAAAGCAAACCCTGCCCCTGCCTGTACCACCCCCCGCCCGCCTATATTTCCCCACCCCGCCCAGCCCAAGTTCGCTGCTCTGGGCTCAACCCGCATAATATATACTATATTTTTATATGTATGTATATTATTCTGCTTAATATTTTTTCACGGGAGGGTATTTTTTTTATAAACATCTTGGTTTGATCAATTCCTCAGACCTAAATGTGTCATTTGTTTATATCATATTTTACATATAACTTTTCGGCCTTCAGGCCATTTTCATATTCTTAATACAATCAGCCTCTTTATTAAACCTTTGAAATCAGGCCTGTCTAATTCTTAATACAATCAGCCTCTTTATTGAACCTTTGAAATCAGGCCTGTCTAATTCTTAATACAATCAGCCTCTTTATTAAACCTTTGAAATCAGGCCTGTCTAATTCTTAATACAATCAGCCTCTTTATTGAACCTTTGAAATCAGGCCTGTCTAATTCTTAATACAATCAGCCTCTTTATTGAACCTTTGAAATCAGGCCTGTCTAATTCTTAATACAATCAGCCTCTTTATTAAACCTTTGAAATCAGGCCTGTCTAATTCTTAATACAATCAGCCTCTTTATTGAACCTTTGAAATTAGGCCTGTCTAATTCTTAAACACTGCCATTTTCTTTAATATCCCCCCAGAATTTTCCTTTTTTTGAGAGAGAAAAAGGATAATATAAAAGAGTATTTTTTTGTTAATACGTTCTTCGGTTAACGATACAAGTAAATATGCGGGGATTGTACCCTGCCCTAAGAGACTGGTGACCATGATTTAATAACTAGATGACCTGTTGTCGTTAGATTTTAACTGAACACTTGGAGCTTTTAAAATGCGCTTTCTGTGTCGACTTTCGATAGGCAGGTTCTCATGCCGGAGATGAGGGTCCGAGCCCGTCTGTGGCAGAAATGTTTCTCATTTCATGGCCCGTTGAGGAGTTTCTCTGCTGAACCATTGCTGTTTAGGAAGGTCTAGATAACGGACCGCCGTAACAAACAAACGAAATATTCAATTGTGTATATGGTACACTGAAAGATCTCCGGGCTTGGAGTTTTGTTCTGTACAGCTCAGAGTATGCATTATTGATACTCATATGAAAGCATTCAGAGCCACACATGGAATATGCATTGAAGTACTTTATATATGTATATATATATAAATATATATATATATATATTTATATATGTATATATATATATATATATATATATATATATATATATATATACTAGCTGCTACCCGTGCTTCACCACGGCCGATAAGTAGTTTTTATATTGCGTTAAATAAGGTATGGCCAACGGCCACAGCCACGTTGAATGCACCGGTTCCTGTAGATCACCGAACTTAAGCAACGTCGGGCGTGGTCAGTACCTGAATGGGTGACCGACCACGTGCTGTTGGCATTATAAAAGGGTGGTAACCTGTAGATAGCCCGGCGCTAATAGCCAAATAGTTGAAGCGCCGTTAAAAACGGAAAACAAATAAGGTATGATTAAAATTAACGCTACTACATAATTTTGTACAGCTTATTATTGTACGGACTTTAGAGTTACCCAGGAAACACCATGTGGAGGTAACCGTGCTAAGCACGGTTGTTGCCGTTGGGTAGTAAAAATAAAAAAGTCCGTCTCGCAGGAATGCATCATCTTAGCGCGGTTCCGTTCATATCCCTAGTCTAATTTGGAAAGATTAAAATAGAAGCAGTTATTGTTTTGGTTCCACCAGTCTTTTTTTTTAAATTGATCATTATAATGGCGTGTCAACCCTTAAGGTCACTAACGCCATTCTTGTGAGTAGTTAAGTATTGAAAGGTCATGATTTACAATCTTACCTGGAAGGGTCGGCTACAGTAGAAACAGACCCGCTAGTGACAAGGTCTTGGAATCTTGGAAATCTATATTTCTAACAATAAATTGTTTTTGTTATTTTACTTAACCAGTTTTATTGTCAAATACATTATCCAACTATAAGCAATTAAAAAATAACAAGAAATAAAACTGACAAAAAGAACCATTGGAATAAACGAAATCAATTAATTTAAAGCTTTAAGCACTTTTTTCTCCGATTGACATCGCCTAATTAAAACTTTCTTCAGAACCTTTTTTGTAGAGCATTTAGTAAGCTTCCGAATGGTAATCTTCCGCTTCATAAGATCGTCAACGGTTTTCGAGATACTAACGAAATTATACAAAGTTATAAAAACCTTTTTTTGTCTGTTAATAAAATATTTTATTCTAACCCTTCCTTTACTCTAAACGTAACAAAAATTTCACCATATTAGTGTTGATGAAACTCGAACATGCAGAAAATGTTTCAACTGTATCCCATAATTCTAAGTACCAAAATCAAAGACAAAGAACCCTGCCTATGAAGGACGCTAGGCAGTTGAAAAGCTATATATCTTGGAAATCCATATCTCTAACATTAAATTGTTTTTCTTATTTTTCTTAACCTGTTTTATTTTCAAATACATTATCCAACAATAAGCAATTAAAAAATAACAAGGAATAAAAAACAGACAAAAAGAACAGTTCGAATAAGCGAAATCAATTACTTTAAAGTTTTAAGCTCTTATTTCTCCGATTGACATCGCCTAATCAAAACTTTCATTAGAACCTTTTATGTAGAGCATTTAATAACCTTTCTAATGGTATTCTTCCGATTACCAAGATTCTCAACCTTCTTCGAGATATTAAGGAAAGTAAACAAAGTTACTAAAACTTTTTATGTCTGTTAATAAAATATTTTATTCTAACCCTTCCTTAACTCCAAACGTAACCAAAATTTCAACATATTAGTTTTGATGAAAGTAGAACATGCAGAAAATGTTTCAACTGAATCCCATGATTCTAAGTACCCAAACCAAAAACGGTATTCAAAAAATATTTTTCCAATTTTCTCGACACCGGTTAAAGCTATCGCCTTGAAAATGGTTTCATTCGTTTTCCTAGCCCAGGAATCATATAAAACGAGTACTTAGAAGCTTATGAACTCAAAAAAAGCGTTACGATTTTTTTTGTGCGAATTTCGCCCCATACGCCATCTTCCGGTAGGCGGATTTCGCTGGTTAAGGAACTTGACCTTTCAAATTAGACGACGGATTTTTGTACCAAATTTCATCAAAATCGGACCATTCGTCTTCGACCTAGAGAGCGAACAGACAAATATATATATATATATATATATATATATATATATATATATATATATATATATATAAATATATACATATATATATATATATATATATATATATATATATATATATATATATATACAAATTTGAACCACCATCATTTTCGGTCTCTAGGGGTTCTGAAACGCAAAATTAAAATTTTCTAGTCGGCACTTCCGGATTGTTTCATTGTATCAACCTTATAAGCGGGGTTCCTCCCTATGGGGGAGGGAGGAACCGCGCTAATAAAAAATACAACAACCACTTAAAAAGTTAGGTAAACAGAGATAAATACACGTTTAAAATAATAAAACTAAAGTTTGAAGTTTTAAGCACTTATCTCTTCGATTGACATCGTCCCACCGAACATTACAACAGAATTATTTTTGCAGAGAATTTAGTAACCTTTCGATTAGCCGCCTTCCACTTAATACGTTTTCCCAACCGTTTTCGAGATATTTTAGAAAATATACTGAGATCCGGAAACTTTGTATCACCATTCATACAATTTTTCTTCCATATACCTCTTACATCTAAACTATACCCAAGTTTAAATATCTTAGATTAGATGAATGTCAAATACCTGGTACAAGTATGAAGTGAACCAATCATCGTTTATGAATACCCAAACAGAAAATTAGTTTGGAAAAGTATTTCTATCAATTTTTCTCGTTTCATTCGTTTTCCTAACTATATAACGCGTTTTCCTAGGAAACTATATAACGCGTACCTGCAAGCATACGGACTCGAAAATGTAAGCGTCCCGATTTTGTTCGCGCAAATTTTGCTTCAAAAACCATGTTCCAGTAAACGGATTCAGCTGGTTAATGAACTTTACCTTTCAAATGAAATGAATGAATTTTTTACCAAATGTCATCAAAATCGAACCATTTTTGAGCCGATGAGGAACTTCTTAATAATTCAAACCCCCCTAAGAGTACTTAAGCATTTGAATATAAGAAAGCTTTCTTAGCGAGTGTTAAATTCTGAACGGATTCTCCGTGCGAAATTTCAAATTTTTGTGTCAAATGGTTCGGGATATTATTACCTCGGATGGACCATCACCGGGGCGTAAGCTCTATGAGGGACAAAATCACAGTTTATTTCTAGTAATTCAAGGACTGCCATCATAGTGGAAATTAACCTCAATATAAAATAATACTATGAAATAGATAATGTACGGTAACAGCTGTTCTGTTATCGTCCTAGAAACGCAGGCTGCCTAGGCTTGCCTGCTCTAACCAAGTAAAACTTTAAACCCCTCTAAAATACTTAAAAATTCGAATATCAAAAAATCCTTTCTTAGCGAACGTCTACGTTCTATAGGGAGTGTCCATGCAAAATTTCAGATTTTTCTGTCAAGTGGTTTGGGCTGGGCGATGATAGATGAGTGAGTGAGTGAGTGAGTGGTATTTGACAAATATATAGTGCTAACTGAATACCCGTGCTTCGTCACGGCAGATAAGTAGTTATTTTATTGCGTTAAAATGTTTCATTAAAATTACGTTACTATACAATTCTGTGCAGTTTATTACAGCACGGTTCCCGTCAAACTATATTTTATTCAATGGGCGTTAAAATTTAAAAGTTTATGTTTCCAATAAGTCATATGGTAACACCCAATATATTTACGAGTATTACCAAGGTTATAGGCGAGGAGGCTGTGCGAGGGTTCCGGATATTATTACCTCACCTGGAAAACCTAAGGATATGCCATACATCACGGTTTGACCGGGACTGTCCCGGTATTTTGCAAATGTTTCGGTGTCCCGCCCAGTTTTATCAATGTCCCGGAAAAGGCTGTAAGATGTAAAAAGTAATGAATTCATGTTTATAAGAATCTTTTATAAATCGGTTACTTTTCTACAATCAACATTTTTACTACTGCTCACAGTGTCAAAGAAATCAGATGTAATCTAACTGTAAAACGCTGGAACTACCTGCACAGCGCTGCCAGCTGCCAGACACTACTATTTGGCTGAGAGATTGTTTTAAGAAAATCAAGTAGCAAAAACAGTTCCGTTCTTATTTCAAGGTTTGGGTAGACTAACAGTTTAGGATTCCCCCTTCCCGTTAGTTGCTAGGCTTAAAACTCACCAACCATTTTGCTTATAATTTGTACTCTTTTTATCCCCCCCCCTGGTATGCCCATCCCATATTAATGTGTCTCGATTTAACTCTCCAAAAATATGACAAGCCTATCTGACGGGGACAGGCAGAAAAGAAACGCAATTAAAACTCTATGAGGGATAGTTAATTTCTAGTAATTCAAGGTCTGCCATCATAGTTGAAATTAACCTCAATTAGAAATAAAACTATGAGATAGATAATGTAACCTTTCTCTAACCAACTCAAACTTTAAACCCCCCCTAAAAATGCTTAAAAATACGAATATCAAAAAATCCTTTCTTAGCGAGTGCCTACGTTATATAGGGAGTGTCCATGCAAAATTTCAAAATTTTCTGTCGAGCGGTTTGGGCTGGGGGATGATAGATGAGTGAGTGAGTGAGTGGTATTTGACAAATATATAGTAGATATATATATATATATATATATATATATATATATATATATATATATATATATGTATATATTTATATATATATATATATATATATATATATATATATATATATTTGTCTGTTCGCTCATTTCTGGCTTCCCTGATGGTCCGATTTTGATGAAATTTGGTACAAAAATCTGTCGTCCAATTTGAAAGGCCAAATTCGTTAACCAGCAAAATCCGCCCACTGGAAGATGGCGTTTGGGGCGAAATTCGCGCAAAAAAATCGTAACGCTTACGTTTTTGAGTTAATAAGCTTGTAAGTACTCTTCTTATAGGCTTCTTGGGCTAGGAAAACGAATGGAACCATTTTCAAGGCAATAGCTTTAACCGTTTTCGAGAAAACTGAAAAAATAATTTTTGAATGCCGTTTTTGGTTTGGGTACTTAGAATCATGGGATTCAGTTGAAACATTTACTGCATGTTCTACTTTCATTAAAACTAATATGTTGAAATTTTGGTTGCGTTTGGAGTTAAGGAAGGGTTAGAATAAAATATTTTATTAACAGACATAAAAACGTTTTGGTAACTTTGTATACTTTCCTAGGTTGAGAAACTTGGTAAACGGAAGGATACCATTAGAAAGCTTACTAAATGCTCTACAAAAAAGGATCTAATGAAAGTTTTGATTAGGCTATGTCAATCGGAGAAATAAGTGCTTAAACTTTGAAGTAATTGATTTCGCTTATTCGAACGGTTCTTTTTGTTTGTTTTTATTCCTTGTTATTTTTTAATTGCTTAAAGTTGGATAATGTATTTGACAATAAAACAGATTAATTAAAATAAGAAAAACAATTCATTGTTAAAAATATATCAGGCTGTACCGTATGAAATGTCAGTTTTGGATTTGTCGATTTCCTTTAAATGTCTTGAAACTGTCGAGGCTCCTATTCCGAGTTCTTTGGGATATTCCCTAGTGTTTTTAATTGCTTATAGTAGTCAAATGTATTTGGCAATAAAACAGGATACGTATAATTAGAATCAATATTTTGTTTGTTAGAATTCGAAGATGCCGTATGAATATCTAGATTACAGTACTGGTGTTGATTTCGTTCTTTTGAATTATTCTTGCTATTCCCTATTTTCATCTGTTACCCATAGTTTTTTATTGTTAGTAGGTTTTTCTTATTGATTATAGAATATAAATATATTTGGCTATAAAACAGGATACGTAAAATTAGTGAAAATATTTCGGAGATTTCTGAGCGAAATACTTTTAAGATTTTCTACCACCACGAACGGCTTTTTTCCTCTATTTTTATCCACTAGATAGGCTTTATTTTGCATATTATTCTATTTAAGTTTTATTCAGCAGGGGATTCTGATGAAATGTCTTTTTTTTGCTGTGGATTTTAATTACGATGTGTCTAAGATTGGGTAACATTAGCGAGTCTACATAGTTAAGAACCGACGACGGAGGTAGACTTCTTGCTATGATTTAGTCTACATATCTATATTAAGTCCTAAATCCAAAAAATAAACTTCACAACGGTTAGATACTATGAGCGAATATGGCGGTTCAATGCCCGTAGAAACAAGGGGGCCGCAGGAAATTTACCTGCTAAGAGTTAATCCTCAAGAGCTGTAAATATACCCCAGGTATCTGCCGACACAAATACAAAGCCTAGGCGGAGAGCACCCCAAAAACACAGATCCAAACATATGGTTATATACTAAATATTCATAAAGACTACTTAGTTGTAAACCGATTCATAAATTAGCAATCAATAGTTTTCAACAAAGGTTATATACTAAATATTGATAAAAAGTATTTAATTAGAAAAAAAAACAATATTCCACAAGACTTGTTTTTGGTCCATTTGTGTCTACTCCATAGACTTAATTAGGTATATTATTCTATTGTAGTTGGGCAACTAAACTTTGTTTTATTTTGTTAAATAAAGTTTTTATTTCTTGACTTGTTATTCGTCAAGACTTTTATTTGTACTTGTGTATTTACTAGATAGGTTTTATTCGGCATATTATTCTATATAGGCTATATTAGGCAGGGTATTCTACTCAATCTTGTGTACTTCTTCTTGATCCTTCTGTACATGGGCGTATATAAAAACAATTTCGGGGGGGGGGGGGCTGAGACCATTTCCAGGGTATGGAATACTAAATATTTAGAGCTTGGAATAGTTTTAGGCAACTAAAACGCTATTACACGTAAAATAAAATATGTTTTATGAACTAAGTGATCTTATTTAATTTATTTTTAAGGGTTTTACGAGAAGTTTTTATCATCAATTCAAAATTTCGGGAGGGGCTGCAGCCCCCTCAGCCCCCCCCCCTCATATACGCCCATGCTTCTGTATCGTCTAGAAAGGCTTTATTAGGCTTATTTTGTATTGATTAATAGAGCTTTGCTTTAGAATGAGAGCCAGATTCTGTAATTTCCGCTTCTGTGTAAAAGTTAGCTTCTGTCGGTGTCCCTGACGCCTTAATATCACTTTTATTCGAGATGTTCGAGAGGATTTTGACAATTTTCACGAGATATATAAAAAAAATAAGTTTATTTCTTTTCTAAGCTTATCAAATGGCACTAGGGACATGAACGGAACCGCGCTAAGATGCTGCAGTTCCTGCGAGTCGGACTTTTGTTATATGTGGCTTAGAGCCGGAAAAGTAGCAATTCTTTGTATCACACCACTTTATTTTGCATGCCCTACATGTTTCGTGCTTTACTTCATTCGCACCTCATCCGGGGCACTTCTTGCTGAGAAGTCCTCTCGTCCAATGTATCTTCTACGGAGAATACATGAGAATAGAGGACTTCTTAGCAAGCCTAAGCCACAAACAACCAAAACGAATTAAGAAATATTTTGGGTCATCTACAAGAATTAAATATATATATATATATATATATATATATATTATATATAATTATATATACATGTATATATATATATATATATATATATATATATATATGTATGTATAACTTTTTTCTTATTGAAAAAATGCCTTTTAAGTCAAAGAGATTTAAATTTATCTTTCTTGACATTCTTTCTTTTTTTCCTTGACGTGTTTCTCGCAACTATTTTGTTATATATATATATATATATATATATATATATATATATATATATATATATATATAACAAAATAGTTGCGAGAAACACGTCAAGGAAAAAAAGAAAGAATGTCAAGAAAGATAAATTTAAATCTCTTTGACTTAAAAGGCATTTTTTCAATAAGAAAAAAGTTATACATGAGGTCAATTTACCCTAATATATACATATATATACGCAGAAAAGACAAGGGGTATTTTTGTTATCTAGATGAATAAAGATATAAAGACACTTTTAATAACTCATTCCTTAGTGCAACCTCCATAGGTAGTCTCCTTGAGAAAGTGATAAAAAGTAGATATTAGAAAAGGTAAGAAACATATATATGTAATTATAAATGTTATAAATAACTAATAAGGTGATAAAATCCCCCTTCTAAAAGCATCCCCCCCTCTCCTTGAGAAAATCCCCCCCCCCTTCCATTGTCTCCTCGGGTCGATCCTTCTAGTGTTTCTCAAAGTCAACAACAGACTCATCATTTCTTCAGCTCCCACCTTGTTTTTATCTTATTTTCTTCTTTCTTTCTCCTAATTTAATTTATTTCAGTTTGTGCCTTTTCCCTAATTACGCCCCTGTTCCAGGTTCCTGATTAACTAATGCTAATGAAGGAACACTGAATATATTTCTATTTACCTCTGTCAGGGGCAATGTGGCAAATCTTAACAACCGTCACAAACAATTTACTATTTTCTAACCCTAAAATCTTTCATATCATAACATTTGGCGGTAAAACATCTTTTCATTAAAATAAAGTCAAACAAAAAAAGACACAACAATAAAGTATATCAGAAAGACACGTGATATATATATATATATATATATATATATATATATATATATATATATATATATATAAAAACTCTAACGTCCATTATAATTAACTCAAAATTTTAGGTCGGGTTACCTATAGGTTACCACCCTTTTCTTGACTGGAATGAGCTAATGCCTTTTCTTTTTCTAAAGAAACCAAGTAAAACTTTAAACTTGGAAGAGCCGCCGCACCTATTGGGAATCGAACCCACGACCTTAGGCACGGAGTGTTAAGTACTCACGCCTTAAAACTCACGGCCACTGGACCTCCATATATATATATATATATATATATATATATATATATATATATATATATATATATATATATATATACTTTCTCGCGACCCTCCATCACACGGAAGTTATTTTGATTAGGATTTCCATCCTTCTCGAGATCCTTGACGTATTTGCTTTCCGTGGATTCTGTTTTCGTTACCGAGTAATATAATATATATATATATATATATATATATATATATATATATATCACGTGTCCTTCTGTTTGTCGTATGTCTGTTTGTTCCTTATACAAATCTACACAGTTTGACCGATTGTGACCAAACTTGGCACACAGGTAGGTCTTGATACGGGAAATCTCCTAGGCTTGGTCAAAATAGTCAAATTTCAAAATTTGGTCAAAAGGTCAAAAGTTTTGTTCAAGAAAAATTGGCTACACTGAACTATTCAGATTCTGGCGGGCATTTTGAATCGACAGCCATTTTGAATAATGTCTCAAATTTATTTGTTGATGTTCTTGATAATTAGAATAACTCGAACTCAAAGCTCTTTGAATTGTAAAACCTGATCGAGGTGTGTCGGGGTGATTGGTAGTGAAGTACGGAGTCCCTCAATGCTGGTGTGATTCAAGGACCACTAATGGGCCCTATCCTATCCTTCTTCGACCCTATTCAAAGTCTCCGGGCCTTTGTACGCCTCGAGGCTTGTAAGGATGCGTCCCACGCCCTGCGTCCCAAACCCTGCGTCCCACACCCAGCGTCTCATGTAGTGTATTTACCAACTAGAGCGAAGAGACGATCCATCACCGGTACCTGTCATCGGTACAAAGGCGCGGGAGACAACCCTTGTCCTTCCAAAGAGGACTTCACTAGTTTCGTCTTCTATTCCGCTAGGTTCGCTAGTCACTTCTCTGGCACTTATCCAATAGGGGATGAGTAATGAATATTCACGATTTCTGTATGTGTGTGTATATACATATATATATATATATATATATATATATATATATATATAAATATTTATATATATATATATATATATACTATATATTTGTCAAATACCACTCACTCACTCACTGACCTATCAACCCCCAGCCCAAACCACTAGACAGAAAAATTTGAAATTTGCATGGACTCTCTCTTTAGCATGTAGACGCTCGCTAAGAAAGGATTTTTTGATATTCAAATTTTTAAGTAGTTTTAGAGGGGTTTAAAATTTTAGTTGGTTAGAGCAGGCAAGCCTAGGCAGCGTGGGTTGCTAGGATCATAAAAGAACAGCTGTTACCGTATTGTATCTATTTCATAGTATTATTTTTAATCGAGGTTAATTTCCACTATGATGGCAGTCCTTGAATTACTAGAAATAAACTGTGATTTTGTCCCTCATTGAGTATACGCCCGGTTATGGTCCATCCGAGGTAATAATATCCCGAACCACTTGACACACAAATTTGAAATTTTGCACGGACAATCCGTTTAGAATGTAAACTCTCGCTAAGAAAGGTTTTTCTAATATTCAAATGCTTAAGTACTCTTAGGGGGGTTTGAATTATTAAGAAGTTCCTCATCGGCTCAAAAATGGTCCGATTTTCATGAAATTTGGTACAAATATCTTTCTTCTCATTTGAAAGGTCAAGTTCATTAACCGGCTGAATCCGTTTCCTGAAGCATGGTTTTTGGAGCATGGTTTTCGGAGCAAAATTTGCGTGAAAAAATAGGAACCCTTACATTTTCGAGTCCATATGCCGATTTCTGTAACCGTTTACGAGAAAAAGTGATAGAAATACTTTTCCAAACTATTTTACTGTTTGGGTATTCATAAACGATGATTGGTTCACTTCATACTTGTACCAGATATTTGACATTCATCTAATCTAAGATAATTAAACTTGGGTATAGTTTGGAGGTAAGAAGTATATGAAAAAAAAAATTGTATGAATGGCGATACAAAGTTTTCGGATATCAGTATATTTTCAAAAATATCTCGAAAACGGTTGGGAACTCCTAGTAAGTGGAAGGCGGCTATTCGAAAGGTTACTAAATTCTCTACAAAAAAAGATTCTGTTGTAATGTTCGGTGGGGCGATGTCAATCGAAGAGATAAGTGCTTAAAACTTCAAAGTTGATAGTTTTATTATTTTCAACGTGTATTCATCTCTGTTTATCTCCATATTGTGTTTCCTGGGTAACTTTAAAGTCCCTGCAATAATAAGCTGTACACACTTATGTAGTAGCGTTAATTTTGATCATACCTTATTTAACGTAATATAGTAGTAGTATTGTAAATTTTATTATATACATGTACAAATAATAAGTCCTTGAGAAATTTACAATAAATTTACATAAGCTTGGATATAATCCATCAGCTAAGCGACACCACATAATATTATATACATGAAAACAAAATAAAAACAATATGAGTGATTTTAAATAATATAAAAACAAATAAATAAGTAAAACAAAAATTGATCCTCCTTATTCCTGATAACCAAATTTAAAATTAATTGCCTCTTTAAGGTAGTGGTATAGTTTTGAGTAGTCCTGGCCGTGGAAATAGTCTATTGCTTGCATGTGGGTTAACCTATTTCTGTGGAATATGTTTACTCTTATCTCGGAGAGGATTAGGCTTACAGCTAGGAAATGGATGATATCTTCGGGTTGTTTCATGTTGCAAAGAGAGCAGAGGTCAGTATCATCAGAACTCCAAGGCTTCTTGTTCAGGTTTAGGGTTTAGGTTCTGCCAAGCATGGTGGTTCTTATCATTTGTAGGCTGTTAGTGTCGTTGATGTAAGACAGCTGCTTACATTCAAATTTCAGAATTTTGTAGGTTGTGTGGAACTGCGCTGTCGTTGTGTTGTAGCTTTTCTTTTTCTTGAGAGTCAATACTACCTATTATGCATTTGACGGTTGCATGTATCTTCTCCAGTAAGGTTGAAAAAAAAGTTTGCGGTTGATATCCTGTTTTAATACACACATCACGTAAATGACCAACCTAGCTTACTCGCAACCACTTTAGCTGCAAGCTGCTTAGTGAGCCTCTCTTCAGGAGCTTTCATCACTTTTAGAACATACATGAGATGAAGCTGCAGAGTGTAGATGTACATGGGTGCTCTTCCTGTTTCCAGCTGCAGAGTGTAGATGTACATGGATGCTCTTCCAGTTTCCAGCTGCAGAGTGTAGATGTACATGGATGCTCTTCCTGTTTCCAGCTGCAGAGTGTAGATGTACATGGATGCTCTTCCTGTTACCAGCTGCAGAGTGTAGATGTACATGGATTCTCTTCCTGTTTCCAGCTGCAGAGTGTAGATGTACTTGGATGCTCTTCCTGTTTCCAGCTGCAGAGTGTAGATGTACATGGATGCTCTTCCTGTTTCCAGCTGCAGAGTGTAGATGTACATGGATGCTCTTCCTGTTTCCAGCTGCAGAGTATAGATGTACATGGATGCTCTTCCTGTTTCCAGCTGCAGAGTGTAGATGTACATGGATGCTCTTCCTGTTTCCAGCTGCAGAGTGTAGATGTACATGGATGCTCTTCCTGTTTCCAGCTGCAGAGTGTAGATGTACTTGGATGCTCTTCCTGTTTCCAGCTGCAGAGTATAGATGTACATGGATGCTCTTCCTGTTTCCAGCTGCAAAGCGTAGTTCGGCGTATTCCTAGCGAGGCAGAATAGTCTCATTATATTATTCACCACGGCCGTGGTGATGCACGGGTAGTCGGCTAGTATAATCATGTAATGCAGTTTATTTCAATTTTATATCAACAGTCACTGTCTAACTAAGGAGTGCTGGCCTTTCTTTGATAAGAGCTATCTACTAGCAGGCTGTGGTGCTGGCCTCTGCCGGTTGTAATATGAATTGCTGTGGTGCTGGCCTCTGTCGGTTGTAATATGAATTGCTGTGGTGCTGGCCTCTATTGGCTGTTTCACGAATATATAGACAGATATAAACAAATTCACACCGTTTGACCTATTTTGACATAACTGGGTATACAGGTAGATCTTGATACGGGGAGAGTCATAGACAGAAAGTAGGTTTATCATGGCACACTGGGTAACAGCTAGTATACAGGTAGATCTTGATACGGGGAGTGTCATAGACAGAAAGTAGGTGTAGCATGGCACACTGGGTAACAGCTAATATACAGGTAGATCTTGATACGGGGAGTGTCATAGACAGAAAGTAGGTGTAGCATGGCCCACTGGGTAACAGCTAGTATACAGGTAGATCTTGATACGGGGAGTGTCATAGACAGAAAGTAGGTGTAGCATGGCACACTGGGTAACAGCTAATATACAGGTAGATCTTGATACGGGGAGTGTCATAGACAGAAATTAGGTGTAGCATGGCACACTGGGTAACAGCTAATATACAGGTAGATCTTGATACGGGGAGAGTCATAGACAGAAAGTAGGTGTAGCATGGCCCACTGGGTAACAGCTAGTATACAGGTAGATCTTGATACGGGGAGTGTCATAGACAGAAAGTAGGTGTAGCATGGCACACTGGGGAACAGCTAGTATACAGGTAGATCTTGATACGGGGAGAGTCATAGACAGAAAGTAGGTGTAGCATGGCACACTGGGTAACAGCTAGTATAGAGGTAGATCTTGATACGGGGAGAGTCATAGACAGAAAGTAGGTGTAGCATGGCCCACTGGGTAACAGCTAGTATACAGGTAGATCTTGATACGGGGAGTGTCATAGACAGAAAGTAGGTGTAGCATGGCACACTGGGGAACAGCTAGTATACAGGTAGATCTTGATACGGGGAGAGTCATAGACAGAAAGTAGGTGTAGCATGGCACACTGGGTAACAGCTAGTATAGAGGTAGATCTTGATACGGGGAGAGTCATAGACAGAAAGTAGGTGTAGCATGGCACACTGGGTAACAGCTAGTATAGAGGTAGATCTTGATACGGGGAGAGTCATAGACAGAAAGTAGGTGTAGCATGGCACACTGGGTAACAGCTAGTATAGAGGTAGATCTTGATACGGGGAGAGTCATAGACAGAAAGTAGGTGTAGCATGGCCCACTGGGTAACAGCTAGTATAGAGGTAGATCTTGATACGGGGAGTGTCATAGACAGAAAGTAGGTGTAGCATGGAACACTGGGTAACAGCTAGTATACAGGTAGATCTTGATACGGGGAGTGTCATAGACAGAAAGTAGGTGTAGCATGGCCCACTGGGTAACAGCTAGTATAGAGGTAGATCTTGATACGGGGAGTGTCATAGACAGAAAGTAGGTGTAGCATGGCACACTGGGGAACAGCTAGTATACAGGTAGATCTTGATACGGGGAGAGTCATAGACAGAAAGTAGGTGTAGCATGGCACACTGGGTAACAGCTAGTATAGAGGTAGATCTTGATACGGGGAGAGTCATAGACAGAAAGTAGGTGTAGCATGGCCCACTGGGTAACAGCTAGTATAGAGGTAGATCTTGATACGGGGAGTGTCATAGACAGAAAGTAGGTGTAGCATGGCACACTGGGGAACAGCTAGTATACAGGTAGATCTTGATACGGGGAGAGTCATAGACAGAAAGTAGGTGTAGCATGGCACACTGGGTAACAGCTAGTATAGAGGTAGATCTTGATACGGGGAGAGTCATAGACAGAAAGTAGGTGTAGCATGGCCCACTGGGTAACAGCTAGTATAGAGGTAGATCTTGATACGGGGAGAGTCATAGACAGAAAGTAGGTGTAGCATGGCACACTGGGTAACAGCTAATATACAGGTAGATCTTGATACGGGGAGAGTCATAGACAGAAAGTAGGTGTAGCATGGCCCACTGGGTAACAGCTAGTATAGAGGTAGATCTTGATACGGGGAGAGTCATAGACAGAAAGTAGGTGTAGCATGGCCCACTGGGTAACAGCTAGTATAGAGGTAGATCTTGATACGGGGAGTGTCATAGACAGAAAGTAGGTGTAGCATGGCACACTGGGGAACAGCTAGTATACAGGTAGATCTTGATACGGGGAGAGTCATAGACAGAAAGTAGGTGTAGCATGGCACACTGGGTAACAGCTAGTATAGAGGTAGATCTTGATACGGGGAGAGTCATAGACAGAAAGTAGGTGTAGCATGGCCCACTGGGTAACAGCTAGTATAGAGGTAGATCTTGATACGGGGAGAGTCATAGACAGAAAGTAGGTGTAGCATGGCACACTGGGTAACAGCTAGTATAGAGGTAGATCTTGATACGGGGAGAGTCATAGACAGAAAGTAGGTGTAGCATGGCCCACTGGGTAACAGCTAGTATAGAGGTAGATCTTGATACGGGGAGTGTCATAGACAGAAAGTAGGTGTAGCATGGCACACTGGGGAACAGCTAGTATACAGGTAGATCTTGATACGGGGAGAGTCATAGACAGAAAGTAGGTGTAGCATGGCACACTGGGTAACAGCTAGTATAGAGGTAGATCTTGATACGGGGAGAGTCATAGACAGAAAGTAGGTGTAGCATGGCCCACTGGGTAACAGCTAGTATAGAGGTAGATCTTGATACGGGGAGAGTCATAGACAGAAAGTAGGTGTAGCATGGCACACTGGGTAACAGCTAGTATAGAGGTAGATCTTGATACTGGGAGAGTCATAGACAGAAAGTAGGTGTAGCATGGCCCACTGGGTAACAGCTAGTATACAGGTAGATCTTGATACGAGGAGAGTCATAGACAGAAAGTAGGTGTAGCATGGCACACTGGGTAACAGCTAGTATACAGGTAGATCTTGATACGGGGAGAGTCATAGACAGAAAGTAGGTGTAGCATGGCACACTGGGTAACAGCTAGTATAGAGGTAGATCTTGATACTGGGAGAGTCATAGACAGAAAGTAGGTGTAGCATGGCCCACTGGGTAACAGCTAGTATACAGGTAGATCTTGATACTGGGAGAGTCATAGACAGAAAGTAGGTGTAGCATGGCACACTGGGTAACAGCTAGTATAGAGGTAGATCTTGATACTGGGAGAGTCATAGACAGAAAGTAGGTGTAGCATGGCCCACTGGGTAACAGCTAGTATACAGGTAGATCTTGATACGAGGAGAGTCATAGACAGAAAGTAGGTGTAGCATGGCCCACTGGGTAACAGCTAGTATACAGGTAGATCTTGATACGGGGAGAGTCATAGACAGAAAGTAGGTGTAGCATGGCACACTGGGTAACAGCTAGTATAGAGGTAGATCTTGATACTGGGAGAGTCATAGACAGAAAGTAGGTGTAGCATGGCCCACTGGGTAACAGCTAGTATACAGGTAGATCTTGATACGAGGAGAGTCATAGACAGAAAGTAGGTGTAGCATGGCCCACTGGGTAACAGCTAGTATACAGGTAGATCTTGATACGGGGAGAGTCATAGACAGAAAGTAGGTGTAGCATGGCACACTGGGTAACAGCTAGTATACAGGTAGATCTTGATACGGGGAGAGTCATAGACAGAAAGTAGGTGTAGCATGGCCCACTGGGTAACAGCTAGTATACAGGTAGATCTTGATACGGGGAGAGTCATAGACAGAAAGTAGGTGTATCATGGCACACTGGGTAACAGCTAGTATACAGGTAGATCTTGATACGGGGAGAGTCATAGACAGAAAGTAGGTGTAGCATGGCCCACTGGGTAACAGCTAGTATACAGGTAGATCTTGATACGGGGAGTGTCATAGACAGAAAGTAGGTGTAGCATGGCACACTGGGTAACAGCTAGTATTTAATAAAATAATACATATGCATTCAGTCGGCTTGATTAAATGTTTAAACCCCCATTTAATTAATGTTTAAAACCCCATTTAATTAATGTTTAAACCCCAATTTATTTTTAATAAATACATCAAATTCTTTAAAATATTTAAGATGCTTTTAGACCAAGTTCGTGTAAGAATGTTCTTAATGAATTTTGTCCAATTTTAACGGTTTTTTTTTTTTTTTTTTTTTCTAATTTTGGCGGGGTTCATTTCAGACATCTTCCTTGTAGGATTGATGTAAATTTGAAGACATTTTTCAAAAATTCCTTTATGAATGCAACCTGAATAGCTTGGTAAAGTGGTAAAAGGCCCGCTCCATTATCTATAGACCTATTTCACTACAAGTTTAGTCTACCGATATTAATCAGCACTGAGAAGCCGAATCGATAGTATTCGATAGTACAGTCGATTTATTTCCCTACTTATTTATTACAAAAATCAGACAATAATCAACGAAACACCTCCGAAAATCGAATCATAATATTTCCATAATCCTGATATCTGTTTGCTGTTTTTCCAACAAAGTCCTAAAACAATAATAAACTTTAATAATGGACGATATGATAACACCTTCCCGCTCGTAACCATGGGGACTATCAGCCGCAACTCCCCCCTGGAGCCACGCAGTCTAATTACATTATCTCTAATGAGAACGAATTATTTTCAAGAGCGAAAGTAATGCATCCTCAGTAATTTATCCGAGTTACTAAATAACTTCCCGAGCGGGATAATTTAATTATGATCCACAAATATAATGTTTAAATGAGCCATTTCGTTATAAAACCTTTCATCGAAATGCAGGTATAATGTTTATTCATAAGAACGTACAGCATTAGGCCGTAATAAAGAAGTGTTATTCAAAAGACTGAGCATTGGCCACAATTAATTTACCCACACACAAATCATGACGCGTATGACACATGGTACTCTACTTTAAGAACACTTTTTACACAAAACACAGAATTTAATCTTGTAAGCAAAATTCATCGACCTGACAATGGCTCTTCATAACAAGGGGAAGAAAATTCAAATAAATAAAGTCCGACTCGCAGGAACTGCGTCATCATAACGCGGTTCCGTTTTAGCACTTTCCTCCGAAGGAAAGTATCTATTGAGGTTGCACTCATGGCGGAATTTTTGAAACATTTTTTCAAATCTCCATCGATCCTACCTAGTAGACACCGACCGAAAATGACCCCCGTTAAAATTAATATATATCTATATATATATATATATATATATATATATATATATATATATATATATATATATATATATATATATATATGTGTGTCTGTTAACACGATAGCGGCCAGAGTTTTTGTTTTTTCGTCACGAAACTTGTTATATAGCATTCAATTAGCAAACGATTGAACGAGTTCGTTAACCACCAAAATCGGTCCACCGGAAGGGGGGGGGGGTTACCCCGAACCCAAAACACTAATTTGACCATGCCAGCCGTAATATTTGTTATATTTCAACGAAAATTGGTATTCGTTGTGGTAATTTAGAGAGAAAAGTGAGATGTAAAAATAAACAAAATCGGTTTATTAGGAGGGGGGTTTACTTCGGACCAACAATGGCAATTCGCCACTACCAGCCGTGATTTTTGTTATATTTCGACGAAACTCGGAATTCGTAGTGGTAATCTACAGGTAAAAATGTGTTGTAAAAATAAACTAAATCGGTTCATTGGGAGGGGGGGTTTACTCCAGACCCAAATTACTGATATACTCATACCGGTCGTAATTTCTGCTGTATTGTATCGAAACGCGGTATACGTCGTGGGTAACTCATGGGAAAGAAGTGTTGTAAAAATGAGCTAAATCGGTTAATCGGAAAGAGGGGTTTACTTTGAAATATATTTCAATAGAATTAGGTTCGCAAGGCCGCCGCAAGGAGCGCTCTCTACAACTAGAGGGACTGTATCCTGTTCCTGCGTCAGATCAAAAGACGAAAATATAAAGTTTTTTGTATTTATTAAGTAGTGTAGTAGGTACCATGTGTAAACATAACTCTGGAAGCAAATTAATTACAAAATTAATAATTGAACAGTTACTCATTACAAAAGTATTCATGTTTTTATTTTATTCATGTTGGATATTTTAAGCAAATTGTTCTGGAAAGCAGTCTACACTACCCAAATTCTGAGGAAAGTGCTTAGTTATGCAGCTCCTGCGTGACGGACTTTTATTTCTTGTGTCATTAGTAAAGCAATAGAAACGGTAATTGGTGGGGTTTGGATCTTTTTTTAAAAATATAAAATAAAATCTCAAATAGAAAATAGATTTAAGGCGCCACAAGAGGAAACTGATTGTATCTTAAGCGGAAATTACTCCATCCTCTTTCTCAACGTTCACTCTTGGAAACACTATAACACTCATTGTCATTTTCTAACCTTGTTTTACTATAATACTCATATTACTGTTAATGCAATTAAAAAGAAAAATAACAACTTATTATATAATTAGATAAACAGAGACAAAAGTAACAATTTCTAAGTTTCAAGTCCTTAATTTCTCCGATAGATATAGCCCTATCGAGAATTAAATCAGAACGTTTTTTGACGATTTAGTAAGCTTTCGAATGGTCGCCTTCCACTTAACACGATTTATTAGCCGGTTGTGAAATGCTAATGTCTGTTGATATTTTTTTTAGTTTTCTTATACTTCATTAACATCAAATGTGACAGAAATTTAAATATCTTAGTTTGAATGAATTTCAAACATGGTGAAAATATTTGAAATAAATCCTACGATTCAAAGTATCAAAACCGAAATTAGTTAGAAAACCTACTTGTACCCAATTCGTTTCCTTGCGTTAGACAAACACACAGACGAAATGTCGTAAGCGCCATGGTTTTTGCATCCATAAAACAGTGTCCCGATATGGGGATTCTGCTGGTTGACCTCTGAAATTAGACGAAGTATTTTTGTACCAAATTTCATCAAAATCGGTCCATTTTTGAGACTGTGAGAGAACGAACAGGCAAATATACAAATACATATTAGAGAACTGCACGAGTAAGTATGGCATCGCGTAATCACGAGTAGGTATGGCATCGCGTAATCACGAGTAGGTATGGCATCGCGTAATCACGAGTAGGTATGGCATCGCGTAATCACGAGTAGGTATACTCGTGGGACGAGTAACTCGAACACCGGCATCGCATCGTTTCGCATCGGCATCGCCGAGTAAAATAATATTTGGCATCGGCATCGCCGAGTATAGTAAGGTTTGGCATCGGCATCGTCGAGTATTGAAGGTTTAGCATCGGCATCGCCGTGAATAACTATGTTTGATACTGGTTCGCATCGCCATGTGTAATGAAGAGCAAATCATTCTGATGTTCAATATTGATAATTGGCGATGGAATTGCGAAACGACAAATTTGCTTATTCTGAAGATATTAGACAAATTCAAAACAAAGTCCACTTTATTCCTTACAAAGAACGAAACTAGAGTGACTTAACAATTGTAACGTAAACAAAAACAATGTAGGACAATGTAAAGGTAGGTAATATAAGAAATAAACCATTTTTTAAGGTGGTAAAAGAAAAAAACATAAATAAAGGCAGAAATAACCGTTAATCCTGTCCTGCCGAATCTAAAAACACGTTCTTGGTAACTTTGTTTTTTTTTTATTTTGTCACTCACATTCACGCGCGGTTTTTCCTGTTTCTAATATCAGCGTTTCCAGATGTAGAGTTTTCCAGCTCTACTCTAATATGTTTTAAAAACATATTATGTTTCCTTAAAATAGATGGACCGTATATAAAATATGTTCACATTTACCACACATTACAAATGGTAGCACGTCTTACGCACCATCACAGTCAATTACGATTTTTTTTTTAAACAGGACCATACATAACTTAACCACACACTTCTTTTGAGGTGTACATACCACTCTTTTTTCTGTCCTTAAGTTCCATATTTGTAACGAAAAAACAAATATGGAATTAAGGACAAAAATAAGCGATTAAGTTTGTGCTACTGCTGATTACAATAACTCGACGCTCTTTAATCCGCATCCCTTGATTTAACCGCCCAATGAACTTTAGCGCGGTTCCTCCCTCCCTCCATAGGAAACCCGCTTATAAGGCTGATCTCATGATAAAATCCGGAAGTACCCAAACGAAAATTTAATGTTTCAGATCCCGTAGAGCAAGAATATAACGGTGGTTCAAATTTGTATATATATATATATATATATATATATATATATATATATATATATATATATATTCAGATTGTCGACTAAAAAAGGTCAAGTTCGTAAGCCAGCAGAATCCGTCCACCGCAAGTTGCTTTTTGGAGTGAAATTTGCGTGCAAAAACATTGTAACGCGAACATTTTGGATACTCATGCAAGCATATGGTTTATTAACGTAGAAATACGAATGAAACCATTTTTAAAGCGATATCTGTAACCGTTTTCGAGAACAATGAAACACCTACTTTTCCAAACTAATTTTCAGTTTGGGTATTCAAAAAGGATTAATTTAGTTGAAACTTGTTCCAGGCGTTTGATATTCCTATAATTTATGATTGGTTAATGTTGGTTCCGTTTGGTGTTAAGGAAGTACTAGAAACAAAATATTTCATTAATAGTCATGAAAAGCTTTTGGATCTTCGTCTATTTTCTAAAACGCTACGAATCGTGGTAAGTGGAAGTTAATCATTCAAAAGCTTACTAAATTCTCTACAAAAAGGTTCTGATGTAATTTTTGATGAGGTAATTTAAATCGGAAATGAACGGATTTGAAAATTCGCAATTGTTAGCTTGGTCTTCTGAGCGGGTTTTTTTTTTTTTTTTTGTTTTTTTTTTTTTTTTTTGTTTATCTGTTTATGTAACCTTTTAACTGGTTATTGCTTATTTTAATTTCATTTAACATTAAAACTACGTTTAGAAGGTGAGGGAAGTCGCCATGATACTGTCTGTTTCCTGTTGTGGCGCCTTAAATCTCTTTTCTCTTCCAGATTTTATTTTATACTAGCTGATACCCGGTGTGCCATGCTACACCTACTTTCTGCATATAGAAAATCCTAAATAAATTAGAAACCAAATAAGTATTATTAAAATCTAATAACACAAATCTATAACTGTTTCGAACCCGATACCTCTCAACTGTGAGTCCTAGACTACTTTGACCTAACCTATAACACCCCCCATATCAAGACATACATGTATGCCAAGTTTGGTAAAAATAGGTCTAACGGTGTGGATTTGTATAAAGAACAAACATACAGACCGACAGATGGTAGCCGTTTTGACCTAGCCTATGGCAATTTCCGTATTAAGATCTAACTGTGTTCCAACTTAAGTCAAAATCGGTCGAACGGTGTGGATTTTTATAGGAAACAAACATACAGACATATAGCTGGTAGAGATTTAAGACCTAGCCTACGACACTCTCCAGATTAGGATCTATCTGTGTACCGAGTTTAGTCAAAATCGGACGAACGGTGTGGATTTGTATAAGGGACAAACATACAGACAGACAGCTGGTAGACGTTTTTGACCTTCCCTAGGAGATTTCTCGTATCAAGAACTACCATTATTCCAAGTTTGGTAAAAATCGGTCAAACGGTGTGGATTTGTATAAGGAACAAACAAACAGACAGAAAAACATACAGACACGTGATTCTAATATATATAGATTTATCAAGAAAGATCAAACCCCACCAATAACTGCCACTATTCCTTTACTAATAGCACTAGAGATATAAACGGAACCGCGCTAAGATGACGCAGTTCCTGCGAATCGGACGTTTGTAGCTTATCTTCTCTCCTTTATCGTCATGTCGAGAAGTCGACAGTTATTTACGATGCCTACGATGCAGTACTCACGAGTATTACTCGTAATCGTAATGAAAAGTAATCGGCGATGCCAATTCGAGACGATGCCGAGTATGTACTCGCATCGTCCAGTTTATACTCGGCGATGCCAAGTCCAAACGATGCCGAGTATATACTCGCATCGTCCATTTTATACTCGTTGATTATTTATCCGATTACTTTTTACGTATCCGTGCAATTATCTAATACATATACATATTTGAATAACCGTTATTTCCGTGATCTATGATTATCTAGTCAGCACTTCCGGATGCGTCATGAGATCAAGCTTATAAGCGGGGTTCCTCCCTATGGAGGGAGGGAGGAACCGCGCTAAAAAACGAACAAGTCACAAAAACTAAGTAGAACAGAAATCCGTTAAAAGGAGTGGATTAAAGTCATTATTCTTTAGACTAAGATCATAAATTGCCTTAAAATCTTTTTTTTTTTTTAAGGGATTTATTTGGGTGTCAAATGGCCACCTTCCAAATACTACAATTTCACAAACATTTTATAGATATTTATGAAAATATCCCCCAGAAAAACTGTTCTTCACTGTTAAAATCTTCCGACTACATAGGTTTTATTGAACATTTTCTCGATGATAGATTGTGGCAACCTTTCCATCCAGCAATAAATAACGATTTAAGATAAGTCAGGTCGAGAGCAACGTCAAATTTATTAGAATATTCATGAAGCTCGATGAAAAAACGTCCATTCATGTCAAATATACCGAGAAGAGGGCGTCAGAAGCTATAAATCTTGCACAAGGTTTACTCCAAGGCGAAACGCTCTGCACATTTTTATTCACTCTTGACTTATCTGCCTTTGGCGAATTAAATAAGGAATGCTTGAGTTGAAGGACTCAGTGTTCGCGTTATAAATTAATATCTCCACAATTTCAAATTCTTCTCAGTTTCTGAAATTTTAAAAGCAAAGCCTTTTGTTACCCTTTCGCCTACAAAAAGCCACTCAAGGACTTACAATGCCTTCAGATTATCGAAGATTTTTTTGTCATACATTGCATTTTTTTATTGATATCTTAAACGTACATATTCTAAACTACTTTATTCTTAATAGATCATCTCGAATGATTTTGTAAAAATTAAAAAAAAATATATAGGCATATTCTTTACAGGGTGCATCGCAAGTAGATGACAATAATCAAGGGGGGAAAACTACACGACAAATGTAGTGCTTTCAACCTCAGTTTTCCAACTTTTTTATTCCAGACTAATGTCGTCCAAAATCCTAACAAATAATCAGCTACAATGCTCAATTTGTTGTAGAAATGTTGAAAAGTTATCAAATAATCAGCTACAATACTCAATTTGTTGTATAAATGTTGAAAAGTTATCAAATAATCAGCTACAATACTCAATTTGTTGTATAAATGTTGAAAAGTTATCAAATAATCAGCTACAATACTCAATTTGTTGTATAAATGTTGAAAAGTTATCAAATAATCAGCTACAATACTCAATTTGTTGTATAAATGTTGAAAAGTTATCAAATAATCAGCTACAATACTCAATTTGTTGTATAAATGTTGAAAAGTTATCAAATAATCAGCTACAATACTCAATTTGTTGTATAAATGTTGAAAAGTTATCAAATAATCAGCTACAATACTCAATTTGTTGTATAAATGTCGAAAAGTTATCAAATAATCAGCTACAATGCTCAATTTGTTGTATAAATGTCGAAAAGTTATCAAATAATCAGCTACAATACTCAATTTGTTGTATAAATGTCGAAAAGTTATCAAATAATCAGCTACAATGCTCAATTTGTTGTATAAATGTCGAAAAGTTATCAAATAATCAGCTACAATGCTCAATTTGTTGTATAAATGTTGAAAAGTTATCAAATAATCAGCTACAATACTCAATTTGTTGTATAAATGTTGAAAAGTTATCAAATAATCAGCTACAATACTCAATTTGTTGTATAAATGTCGAAAAGTTATCAAATAATCAGCTACAATGCTCAATTTGTTGTATAAATGTCGAAAAGTTATCAAATAATCAGCTACAATGCTCAATTTGTTGTATAAATGTTGAAAAGTTATCAAATAATCAGCTACAATACTCAATTTGTTGTATAAATGTTGAAAAGTTATCAAATAATCAGCTACAATACTCAATTTGTTGTATAAATGTCGAAAAGTTATCAAATAATCAGCTACAATGCTCAATTTGTTGTATAAATGTCGAAAAGTTATCAAATAATCAGCTACAATGCTCAATTTGTTGTATAAATGTCGAAAAGTTATCAAATAATCAGCTACAATACTCAATTTGTTGTATAAATGTCGAAAAGTTATCAAATAATCAGCTACAATGCTCAATTTGTTGTATAAATGTCGAAAAGTTATCAAATAATCAGCTACAATGCTCAATTTGTTGTATAAATGTTGAAAAGTTATCAAATAATCAGCTACAATACTCAATTTGTTGTATAAATGTTGAAAAGTTACCAAATAAATCCCTGAAATATCATTTGAATAAAAACAATCCCAATTGAAGACAAAGATTCGCGAGAAGATCCAATAATGATTGAAATAAAATCCGTCAGACTTGATTGAGATGTTATCAATGGAAGTATCAAGGTTTCAAGGGGGGGGGGGGATTCTTTGCAGAGATATTTTAGAAATAGAATTCAATCTAATTCGTTTATCAGGTTTTCCATTAATAGACTGCAGGCCACGATTTTCATAGAAATGGAATACAACATCTATCAATTACTCTTTAATATAATATATATATATATATATATATATATATATATATATATATATTAGATTTATTTGTTAGATGTTTTTCTCTCTAAATTTCCAATAACATTATGAAGTTAAGAGATAATCTCAGTCCTGAGTATACAATTCAAAAATTAATTGAAGTCAAATTTCAATTTTGGTGAGATAAAGGAGTTTGCAGAAATGGTTTTGTTACAGTAGGGATTCTTAAAAAGTTGTCGCTAACTAGACATATATAATATCAACGTTTTGAACAATTATTGCTGTTTGAAAAATATTCTTGTGAACATTGAAACTGCATTAGCTTTAAAGCAAATTTAATGCTGATTTTAAGAAAAGTAGTCTCTGCTTTTCTTTTATATTTCATTGGAATAGGAACGAAATAATAACAGTTTCTATTCTATGCTTTACAAATAGCTCTAGTGATATGAACGGAACCGCGCTAAGATGACGCAGTTCCTGCGAGTCGGAGTTGATTTGCATATAACCAGAAGTATTCGAGCTAGAGGCCTTCCCAAGGGGTTAAAAGAAACTTTACAATAAATCCCAGGCTTTGCAAAGTATGGAAAATGTAAACAAAAAAAATTTTATGTTATTTTTGTCGGCAGCTCAAAATCAATGTTGGGCAAAACTAAAAACTAAAACTAAAATTAAAACTAAATTCACTTTTTGGAATAAACTAAAACTAAACTAAAAATTACAACCTAAAAAAAACTAAAACTAAAATTTTACTAATTAATGGATTTTAACTAAACTAAAACTAAAACTAAATCTTTGGGAATTGACTAAAAACTAAACTAAAAATTTAGTTTAGTTTAGTTTTACTAAAATAACATGAATTAATATAAATCATATGTTATTTCGATAGTTAAGTAAATTATTAAAACTAATAGAACTTGCTTAAGAATAAGAAATTGTGGCTTTTTCTCGTAATTTGAAACATATGTTCTTTGATAAACTAAATTAGTTAACTAAAAACTAAAACTAAACTAAAATCACAAATTTAGGTCTCTTTTACTAAACTAAACTAATTGCATTACTAAAAACGGAGTCCACATGATTAATAATTATACAAATCTAAAACTAAACTAAAACTAAAAATACAACGTTAGTTTAGTTTTAGTTAGGGAAAACTAACGTTAGTTTAGTTTACTAACGTTAGTTTTGCCCAACACTGCTCAAAATACATTTAGGACCTTCATATTCTAGGAATGAAACGTTATTATAAAATAAAAAGATCCAAAATTTAAATCAGTTAATTTTTTTTTAGCATAATATTTTTGCAATTGACATATTAGCCAAAACAATAATATGGTTTAATAATGTATTGGCCCCTGAGGAGGTGGTATTAAGGCCACGAAACATGTAGGGAAACGAACAAATAAAATGGGACGAAAAAAAAGGAAGTACTATTTTTTTTAGAGCTACGCCACATAAATCCATGTTTTTGAAATTGTTGCAAACCCGAAAATAAATGTTTTCAAAAACTTAGGGCACTCAAAAGCTTACAGAAACATAAAATAGATTTTATAGCTTGGAAATAGGAGTTTTCCGGAATTTTTAAACAAATTTCCAATACTGTTAAAAAATCTTCAAAAATTTGTTAAAGCCTTTATACGGCAAATTTGGCAAGTTATGTTAAATTACATTTAGTGTTTCAAATCCAACAAGAGTATTACTTTTATTGTCTAGTTTCACCCAGTGGTGTAGTGTCGTGTACTTACAATACACGGTGTATACAACCATTTAGTGTTACAAATCCAACAAGAGTATTACTTTTATTGTCTAGTTTCACCCAGTGGTGTATTGTCGTGTACTTACAATACACGGTGTATACAACCATTTAGTGTTACAAATCCAACAAGAGTATTACTTTTATTGTCTAGTTTCACCCAGTGGAGTATTGTCGTGTACTTACAATACACCGTGTATACAACCATATAAACATAGCAGATCAAATCTAGCTGTTATTAGCCTAGACATCAAAGGGGCCTTTGACAATGCTTGGGTACCAGCTATTCTCTATAATCTCAAAACATATAACTGCCCAAAAAACCTATACTTATTAGTTCATAACTATTTCCAAAACAGACGTTTGACAACAAGAACTAATAATTGTGAAGCGAAGAGACTACTAAGCAGAGGTACCCCTCAAGGCTCAAGCCTATCCCCAATGCTATGGAACGTCCTAATCAACACCATCTATGATATTAACTTACCCCTGAATACAAAATTAATAGCATATGCCGACGATATTCTTGTAATTATAAGAAACAAGGATTTTAAACAAATTCAATGTGTGGCAAATTTAGCACTAAACAGGATAATAGACTGGGCAGATTTAAACAAATTAACTTTTAATGCAACAAAATCTAGCTACACGATATTCTCTAAAAAACGAAATATTCCGAATATTAACATAAGACTGTACGGACAATCACTACAACATACAGATACATTAAAATATTTAGGTATAATGTTTGACAGGAAACTCTCCTGGAATAAACACATAGATACGGTGTACATCAAGAATCTGAAGTTAATCCAGCGATTCTCAATCGCAGCTCGAGTAACTTGGGGAATGAAAGCAGAATCGCTTAAAGTAGTTTATGAAGGTGGAATTATTCTTAAAATGCTATATGGTATATCGATTTGGAAAGATGGAACAACTAAATCTAAAAACCTCAAAAAACTTATCCGACTGCAGCGCTTAATCGCTATCAAAATATGTAAGGGATTCAGAACTATTTCTGCCGATGCTGCTTGCGTATTGGCTGGACTATTACCAATAGATATTAAAATACAAAACAAAACGCTTATAGAAAATATTCGTCATCAAAACTTAGGATATACTCAGTTTGATAATTATGATATAGAAAGAGATACCGAAAGCAAATCATGGATACATCCAAGTAAGCATTTTGACATTTCGGAAAATGTAAATTCCAAATTTAGCCGGGATAACTCTCTAGAGGTGTACACAGACGGCAGCAAAATAGATGATAAAGTTGGATGTGCGTGGGTATCATTCGGTACCAACCATAATCACGAGAAGGAGTATAAATTGGGTAGTCGCTGCAGCAACAACCAAGCAGAAAAATTCGCTCTGTTCAAAGCAACAGAATTCTTCTCCTCAACAGCAATCGAACAAGGGATCTCACTACACTTTTTCACTGATAACATGACCCTGATACATGGACTCAAAAATTACAATATTCACAATGTTTTAATTGAAAAAATCAGGAGAAACCTACTAAGATTAACCGAGAGGGGCATTCAATTCACTGTAGATTGGGTTAAAGGTCACTCAGGACACGATAAGGCTGATCAATTAGGAAAATGTGCAGCTGAAAGTGAAGCATTGCCGATAAGCTATGCCAAATTACCGCTAAGTTGGGTCCAGTCTCAACTTAAAATAAATAACATCTCAACATGGAACAATAGGTGGAGAATAAGCACAAAATCCCCTAGTTGCCATAAATTTATACCGGAAATAAATGCAAAAAAACACGACATTCTTAAAAGTAGAAATTACAAACTTACTCAATTCCTGACAGAGCACGGACACACCAAAAACTACTTAAAACGATTTAAAATAACGGATGACGATAAATGTAGAATAGACGGACAGATACAAACTTTTACACATATACTCTATGATTGCAAGACTTACGACAGACAAAGACTAAGACTCATGAAAAACATCATACTACAAGGAGGTAGATGGCCTGAGCCGGAAAGAAAGTTGTTCCAAGATCATAAGGAGGAACTCATCAACTTTGTTCTATCCATAAATTTTGATGAACTAATAAACATCTAGAGAAACCAAGAACGAGAAGATCTGACTTCACTCATCATCATCAAACCAAATTATCTTCCTTATTTATCTTCTACTTTACTCTCACTCTTTATAAATTATCAATGATTATTTTATTCTTGTATAGTTCAGCTATTTAGGTTATTATGTATATGTATATATATTATTAAATCAATATTATAAAAAAAAAAAAAAAAAAAAAAATTAACATTGTATACTCACTTTAAATATGTAAAGACATGCGTGCAGTATATCAAAAGATATGGGGCACGCTTTAACGAATAAACGGCTCTACCATAGGGTTACTATGGTTGAGAAAAAAAAAAAAAAAAAAAAAAAAAAAAAAAAAAAAAAAAAAAAAAAAACATAGCAGAACCAAATATACAGAAAATATAAATAATTTATAAATAATGGGAAACTATTTATAAAATAGTAAATATTTATAAGTTTGACATAATAAAAAAAATAAGTAAAATACTAAATTAATAAAATAAAATAAAAAACCATAGACATTTATATAATATGTTATATAATATAACTTAAAGTCAATTAAAAGTGTTTTATTTACTAATGAACTTATTTTTAATTTTTATATATTTTAGTGTATTATCGATACACTAAAACTAACGTGCAGTATCAGCAATAGTTTTAAATCATGGGGGACATTATTTGTTGAAAATATAACAGGAAATAGTGAAAAAGGAAATTAACAAACCGAGTATTTTTGTTTTACCTTACATCCTCCCTTATATTATAAACAAAAGCTATGAAAAATATTCATTTTAAGATAAATTTGAATATTATTCTCAAGTGAGTTAAATTAACCAATACAGGACGTAGAATATAAGTAAAAATCCCACCAAGTATCTGAATTTAAATATGAAATATTCACAAAACACAGAAGCAAAATGACAACAAAGTAATTTATTCCTTCAAGTTATTCCTAAAGTAGGATAACAAAAGTCTGATTTAATGCCAAAACAGTAAAGTACAAACCTCTGGTAGGAAATATTTGGAGAATTTTCATATGGGCCAAAAATGATACTGAAATTATACCCAGTTATAAATAAGTTAAATCATTAGTCATGAGACAATCGACGGCAAACAAAGTTAATATCAACAAAATAAGTATAAATATGCAAACTCTACAAAGTGCTAATTCTGTCGCTTCCCCTCATCATTTAAACACTCCTCACAATAACTCTAAAACACTCACAATAACTCTAAAACACTCAGAATAACTCTAAAACACTCACAATAACTCTAAAACACTCACAATAACTCTAAAACACTCACAATAACTCTAAAAACACATCTAACAAACACAGACCCGCCTACATTGTATCGAGGGGTTCTTCAGAGATATTTCCAGGCTCAAATAAACCTTTATCATTTCATAATAGGCCCTATGCGTCACAGTGAGGCCAAACCACAATTCGTGTTTCGAAAAAGGCTACAGCCTCTAGATCTTAACCGATTTCAATGATTTTTTTTTTTTTAACAATGAAAGCTAATAAAATTTAAAATAACATTGTATAACCTGAGTTTTGGTTTTTTGTTTCCCCTGTTCATTAAATTACGTGTTAATAATTCACGAACGTTTACAATCAAACATAAAATAATATTTTACTTTTCATCTGACTTAATAACAGCACCGATATCGACGAAATTAAACATTCGAATCCTGATTAGACTTGGAAAAAATCAGACTGAAATCTTCAAAGCGTAAATTTTTCTTAATTCAGATTATTTGAGATAATATGATTTTTGAATGATTTGATTATAGATTATGATTCTTTCCAAGTCTAATCAGGATTTGAATGTTTAATTTCGACAATATCAGTGCTGATATTAGTAAGTTAGATGAAAAATGAAATATTATTTTTTGTTCAATTGTAAAAGATCGTGCATTATTTACACGTAGTTTAATAAACAGGAGAAACGAAAAACAAAAATCTGCCCAGACGAAGTTGTTCTAAAATGTATTAGCTTTCATTTAAAAAAATAAATTTTTTGAAATCGGTTAAGATTTAGAGGCTCTAGCCTTTTTTGGAACACGAAATATCGTTTGCCCCACTGTGCGTCTGCACATTCACCTTCAAATCGTAACACGAAACTTCAAATCGTCCTGTACGCATATTAGAAGTGCCTTTAGGGAGAGAATTCCTAACTAGGAAAGCACCTGAAGAGGTGCGAATCAAGCTCGAAACATGTCGGACAAAAAAGGCAGTAATTTAAAACAAATGGTCTAATACTTGCTTGTACTTCTTCTATCGAAAAGAAATTAGAAAAATATATATATTGGGTCATCTTCTTGGTAGAAATATTTGTGTTCATTACTGGATTGTATAATTCTGAAAATAATGAAAGTTGATCCCTTCAACTCGAAGTCACATGCTTCATAAAGGGGATGTGACTTGGCAGTTGTTCACAAAAGAAGAAAAGCTTTCTGCCAGAGTCATCACAACATATGACGTATGATCAAAATTAAAGTCACATTCTACAATTTATTAATAAGAAATAAATCAAGATTTATAAATTTTTTGTATCACAAGTTTCATATGGGATGTTAAAGTATTCAACAGAAAAAAAAAAGTTTTAATTCTTGGAAGGTAAAATGGCGGTGTTCCTGATTATAGAACGTAAGCCCTCTTTTTTCATGGGCAGTAGACTAGCTGCCCCTCATATGAAGGCACGACTAGCTTATCGCCCGATTTGAAGGCACTAGCTTATCGCCCGATTTGACGGCACTAGCTTATCGCCCGATTTGAAGGCACTAGCTTATCGCCCGATTTGAAGGCACTAGCTTATCGCCCAATTTGAAGGCACTAGCTTAACGCCCGATTTGAAGGCCCTAGCTTAAAGCCCGATTTGAAGGCACTTGCTTAACGCCCGATTTGAAGGCACTAGCTTAACGCCCGATTTGAAGGCCCTAGCTTAACGCCCGATTTGAAGGCACTAGCTTATCGCCCGATTTGAAGGCACTAGCTTATCGCCCAATTTGAAGGCACTAGCTTAACGCCCGATTTGAAGGCACTAGCTTATCGCCCGATTTGAAGGCACTGGCTTATCGCCCGATTTGAAGGCATTGGCTTATCGCCCGATTTGAAGGCACTGGCTTATCGCCCGATTTGAAGGCACTGGCTTATCGCCCGATTTGAAGGCACTGGCTTATCGCCCGATTTGAAGGCACTAGCTTAACGCCCGATTTGAAGGCACTGGCTTATCGCCCGATTTGAAGGCACTGGCTTAACGCCCGATTTGAAGGCACTAGCTTATCGCCCGATTTGAAGGCACTGGCTTATCGCCCGATTTGAAGGCACTAGCTTATCGCCCGATTTGAAGGCACTAGCTTATCGCCCGATTTGAAGGCACTAGCTTAACGCCCGATTTGAAGGCCTTAGCTTAACGCCCGATTTGAAGGCACTAGCTTATCGCCCGATTTGAAGGCACTAGCTTATCGCCCAATTTGAAGGCACTAGCTTAACGCCCGATTTGAAGGCACTAGCTTATCGCCCGATTTGAAGGCACTGGCTTATCGCCCGATTTGAAGGCACTGGCTTATCGCCCGATTTGAAGGCACTGGCTTATCGCCCGATTTGAAGGCACTAGCTTAACGCCCGATTTGAAGGCACTGGCTTAACGCCCGATTTGAAGGCACTAGCTTATCGCCCGATTTGAAGGCACTAGCTTATCGCCCGATTTGAAGGCACTGGCTTATCGCCCAATTTGAAGGCACTAGCTTATCGCCCGATTTGAAGGCACTAGCTTATCGCCCGATTTGAAGGCGCTGGCTTATCGCCCGATATGAAGGCACTAGCTTAACGCCCGATTTGAAGGCGCTAGCTTATCGCCCGATTTGAAGGCACTAGCTTATCGCCCGATTTGAAGGCACTAGCTTAGCGCCCGATTTGAAGGCACTAGCTTATCGCCCGATTTGAAGGCACTAGCTTATCGCCCGACTTGAAAGCACTAGATTAACGCCCGATTTGAAGAATATAGTTTTGAGAAAAAGAACTGTAATTTTTACTGTATTGAAATAATTTATTGTAACAAAGATAAAAAGTCCGACTCTTAGGAACAGCGTCATCTTAGCGCGGTTCCGTTCATATCCCTGGTGTCATTAGTATAGGAATAGAAGCAGTTATTGGTAGCGTTTGATCTTTCGTGGAAAATATTAATTAAATCTTAAAGAGAAGGAAGTTTAAGGTGCCACCACAGGAAACAGTGTCCTAAGCGGAAATGACTCGCCAGCTTCTCAATGTTCGCTCTAGGAAACCACTCTAGCCAATACGTTTCTCATTTTCTTGCCTTATTTCACTAAAATTCTAATTTTGTTGATAAATTCAATTTAAAACATAAAACAACAAATTAAAAAGTGAGATAAACAAATACTAAACCCTGTTCAACAGAACAACACTTTTAAGCAGTTACTTCTCTGATTGACTTTGCTCCATCGAAAATTGCTTCAGAACATTTTTTTTTTAAGAGAATTTTGTAAGAATTGGAATGGTCACGTTCCACTTACCAAGATTCCGCAACCGTTTTCGAGACATTTACGAAAATATACAAAGATCCGAAAACGTTTCATGTCCATTAATATTTTTCTTTTTTCGAATACTTCCTTAACTTTAAATATAATCAAAATATTTTAGTTGAGATAAATTTCCAAGATGTAGAAAATATTTCAATTGAATCCCGCGATTCTAAGTAGCCACAAAAAATATTGACTTACAAAAACATTTGTTCCATTTTTCTTTGAAAACGGTTACAGATATCGCCTTAAAAATGGTTTCATTCGTGTGCTAAGAAACCAATAAAACAAGTAGCGGCAAGCATATGAACTCAAAAACGCTCAAATTTCGCTCCAAAAACCATGTTCCGGAGGACGGATTCTGCTGGTTAACGAACTTGACCTTTCAAATTAGACGAAAGAGTTTTGTATGAAATTTCATTAAAATCGGACCATTTTTGAGCCAGCTAGCTAATAGTTTTGAAGGCTGCACTTCCGGATTTCGTCATGAGGTCAACCTCATAAGCGGGTTTCCTCCTTATGGAGGGAGACAGGAACCGCGCTAAAAGAAGTTTATCATTTGAAAAGTATTCTAGGAGGACCTTATGGAAGGAGTTTTGTGTTTTAGTTTTTATATTTTATTATTATTATTATTATATTTTTGACTAACACTAATACTGCTTCCTGATACTGCACTAATACCAGTAATACTAATTCTAAACTAGTAATATATTTACAGAAACAGAATGACTCAAGTAAATTAAGCAATATATATATATATATATATATATATATATATATATATATATAGTTGGATATGGGATTGAAGGTGTTTGGAAGCAAGTGTAGGATCTGAATTGGATGAAAGGAAGGCTGTATCGTCAGCAAAAGCGAAGAGGCTTGTGGAATGGTGGATGGGCATGTCAGCAGAGTACACGAGGAATAAGATAGGACTTAGGATGCCGCCTTGTGGAACACCAGCAAGCTGAGGAAAGGAGAGGACAGAGATGATCCGAACGAGACATTGAAGGGTCCGTCAGAAAGATAGGAATTTATTATAAGGTCGAGGGGTAAACATATTTATTTATGAACGTTTATTGAAATACACAAAGTAAAACATTAACAATATCCAAAGCATTTATTGCTAAATATAGTGTTGTTATATTGTTAAAAATAAATAAATAGGAGAATCATATGAAGAGAGAATTTTATTAGTCCACTATTTGATTTGCCACTTTGTTAAACTTTTTATTTGTTAAAGTATTAAATGTTGTACATTTTTGATTGATTTCTGTTTAAAATGCCAAATATCAGTTCAATAACTGCTCAATCAAGGAAAGGTGAACGTCCGCTTTGATCCGTTTCAATCCGCTCAGATTAAACCTTTTCCATTTCCCCGCTCTTTCCGTCCGCAAATATCAGGATGTTTCCAATAAATCCGGATTCAGTCTCTGTGACAACAACCTTTGTAAACAAATAAAAGTATATGTATGTATTTGACACCATTTATATTGGGAATTGTCTGGAATTAATTTGGCTATTTATGAATATTTGTGTTTACTTCGGTCTGTTGAGCAATAAAACATGTGTTTGTATATTAGAACAGAAGTGGTAATTAAGTTGACTATAAATGATAGGAACGTCAAATTCACATATAATTTGTTAAAATTTATTTATAATGTACCAACAAAAGGTAGTTATTACTAGACTGCGAATAGGACATTCATTGATGACCAGCTGTCATTAACTTACGAGAAAGGACAAGTTAATGCTTGCTATCTATAAAACAGTTTCGACTATTTAACATAATAATGTACAAATTGTTAGACTTTTAGCTCTAACATTCACAAATAGAAACAGAAAAAATAAAAACAACAAAGTAACAATCGATAACAATGCTCCAAAACGACAAATACATTATGAACATAGTTAATGACATTAAACTGAAATAATTACATGAACCAAGCTTACGCCCCTGATAGAGTCCCTCATAGAGTTTACGCTACACCTGGTGATGGTCTATCCGAGGTAATAATATCCCGAACCCTTGCACAGCCTCCTCACCCATCAGCATCCTCAGTCAGATCACTTCTTCGTAATGCTAGCTAATATAATGGATGTTTCCAAATAGTATCTTGGTAACATAAATTTTAACGTCCATTTAATATTGGCTACGAGTTTTAACCTGCACTGGTTAAACTCCTGTTACTGCTAACCTACAGATAACAGGTTATCTCTAGGTTACCTGTTGGTTCACACAGGTCCGGATCAAGGTCAAGAAACATTATATCAGGTAACGCAAAAAGTCCTGTCTTTTTTTTATAGGGTAAAAATAAAGCAAGCAAATATTTCAAATAAGATTTATTCGTCGAAATAGTCACCCTCACTCTGCAAATCCTTCTGCCAACGTGCCTCAATGTCACAAACTCCTTTTTTATAAAACTAAGCTACTAAGGTGTTTTTCAAGGTCCTCACATCCGCGAACCTTTTCCCCTGCTTAAGGTTGTCTAGAGCTCTGAGCAGATGGTAATCAGGCGGTGACTATGGTGGGTGAGGTAGAGTTTCCCAGCAAATCGCTAAGAGTTTCTCCCGTGTGATCTTGCGGTCGGTCAGTTTATGGGGAACCCACTTATCAAGTTTTTTGGGTATTACCAATTTGATGTAGGTGTTTTCTCATAGTTGACTCGGAAAGTTTAGTTGTCCAGCGATTTCAGAGTAAGTTTGTCGTGGATCTGATCTAATGATTTCCGTCAGGGCTTCGTCATCAATTACTTCCGGCCTTCCACTTCGAGGTTTATCCATGAGCGATTCATCTCCTCTACGAAATTTTGCAAACCAGAATTGCACCTTCCGATCTGAGAGAGCATCTTCCCCAAACACCTGACGCCGTAAAATCGAGCAAATTTTCAAGAGAGGTTACTGTAAAAACATTTTTCCAGCTCAGTACGTCAACTTGATTAAAGTTAAAGTAGCCCGGTTTACTACCAAAATAAGCATCTTCTAATCCTACAAGGTTGCTCTTTATTTATCATTATGGTATTAAAGTAAGAAATTTGTAAACATGGGATTTACCTGGTACTTTGATTACTTATCAATTGATGAATAACATATAGTATGACGGGAACCGTGATATAATAAACTGTACAACATTGTATAGTAGTGTTAATTTTGCTGATATATTATTTAACGCAATAAAATAACTACTTATCTGCCGTGACAAAGCACGGGTATTCAGCTAGTAACTACTTATCTGCCGTGACAAAGCACGGGTATTCAGCTAGTAACTACTTATCTGCCGTGACAAAGCACCGGTATTCAGCTAGTAGGATACATTTGTGGAGTATTACTTACTTACTTAACTGGCGCACAACCCATTGCTAGGTCAGGGCCACCTGAATCAGCTTCCGCCAGCTGTCCCGATCTTGTGGAGCAACCATCCAGTTCTGTAGGCCTAATAGGGTCCTAGCGTCACCAACAACTCCATCCTTCCAACGGAGCTTCGGCCTCCCACGTCTTCTGCTTCCATGGAGCACTTCTTCCATTTCTTCCTTGGCAGTTCAGCTGCATCCATTCGAGCCACATCTGAGTCTTCCCACACGGATGAAATGGACAACATTTTTTTCTTTATAAGCCTCCAGGTCCTTACGATCTCTCAGATCCCGAATTTCTACAAGTTCTCTCTTCTTGTGGAGTATAGAATAGTAAAAGTGTATCCTACCCGGTGCCTGTAGGTGTTATGCCTAACAAGTCCGTGTCATAGGTTGATGGTGTGACAACAATAAAAACCAGGTGCCTGTAGGTGTTATGCCTAACTAGTCCGTGTCATAGGTTGATGGTGTGACAACAATAAAAACCAGGTGCCTGTAGGTGTTATGCCTAACTAGTCCGTGTCATAGGTTGATGGTGTGACAACAATAAAAACCAGGTGCCTGTAGGTGTTATGCCTAACTAGTCCGTGTCATAGGTTGATGGTGTGACAACAATAAAAACCAGGTGCCTGTAGGTGTTATGCCTAACTAGTCCGTGTCATAGGTTGATGGTGTGACAACAATAAAAAGTCCGACTCGCAGGAACTGCCTCATCTTAGCGCGGTTCCGTTCTTATCCCTAGTCTAATTTCGAAAGATTAAAATAGAAGCAGTTATTATTTTGTTGAGAGGAGATCGTTGACCGTTGATGATGCAAGGTAGGGATTGTCCGGGTTAGGTCACTGCTACTTAATAATACATACCCCATATGTGTAGGTATGTGGGCATATATATGTAGATATGTGTGCGTGCATATGTGTATGTGTATATGCATATATATAAATATATATATATTATATATGTATATATATATATATATATATATATATATTTACATAGATATGTGCATATATTAGTGTTAAATATGTCCTACTTGTATTTACAGCCCTGATGAAGGCTTGAAGTTCAAGCCGAAACGTCGGCACAATAAAACCATTTTTACGATAAAATGTAGTTTTATTAAGTAGCAGTGACCGAACCCTGACAGTTATATTTTGGTTCCACCAGTCTTGAAAGGTAGGATTTACAATCTGACCTGGAAGGGTCGGCAACACAAGAAACCGTCCCGCTAGTTGCAAGGTCTTGGAATCTTGGAAATCTATATTTCTAACAATAAATTGTTTTTGTTATTTTACTTAACCTGTTTTATTTTCGAATACATTATCCAACTATAAGCAATTAAAAAATAACAAGGAATAAAATACAGGCAAAAAGAACACTTCGATTAAGCGAAATCAATTACTTTAAAGCTTTAAGCTCTTCTTTCTCCGATTGACATCGCCTAATCAAAACTTTCATTAAACCTTTTATGTAGAGCATTTAATAAGCTTTCTAATGGTATTCTTCCGTTTACCAAAATTCTCAACAGTTTTCGAGATATTAAAGAAAGTTCCCAAAATTTATATTATTTCTAGCAACAGAAAATTGGCCTCATTTTTCATATCCTGTTTTACACACAAAATTTTCGCAACATAAGAAATTACAAAAATAAAAAGCAATAAAAAACGAAGTGAAAGAGACAAAAATTACAACAAGAACGACAAAAACCCGTTCATAAGAACAAAACAGACGTATTTGAAGTTTTAAGCACTTATATCTCCGATTGACATAACCTAATCAAAAATAGTTTTAGAATCTTTTTTGTAGAGAATTTAGTAAGCTTTCAAATAGTTTCTATCCACTTACCACGATTTCCTAACCGTGTTCGAGATATTAATGAAAGTATACGAACTTCCCAAAACTTTTCATGTCTGTTCATAAAATATTTTGTTCTAACCCTTCCTTAACTCCAAACGTAACAAAACTTTCAACATATTAGTTTTAATGAAAGTAGAACATGCAGATAAAGTTTCAACTGAATCCCATGATTCTAAGTACCCAAACCAAAAACGGTATTCAAAAAATATTTTTCCAATTTTCTCAAAAACGGTTAAAGCTATCGCCTTGAAAATGGTTTCATTCGTTTTCCTAGCCCAGGAATCATATAAAACGAGTACTTAGAAGCTTATGAACTCAAAAACGTAAGCGTTACGATTTTTTTTTGCGCGAATTTCGCCCCAAACGCCATCTTCCGGTAGGCGGATTTCGCTGGTTAACGAACTTGACCTTTCAAATTGGACGACGGATTTTTGTACCAAATTTCATCAAAATCGGACCATTCGTCTTCGAGCTAGAGAGCGAACAGACAAATATATATATATATATATATATATATATATATATATATATATATATATATATAAATATATACATATATATATATATATATATACAAATTTGAACCACCATCATTTTCGGTCTCTAGGGGTTCTGAAACGCAAAATTTTCTAGTCGGCACTTCCGGATTGTTTCATTGTATCAACCTTATAAGCGGGGTTCCTCCCTATGGGGGAGGGAGGAACCGCGCTAAAACCAGGTGCCTGTAGGTGTTATGCCTAACAAGTCCGTGTCATAGGTTGATGGTGTGACAACAATAAAAACCAGGTGCCTGTAGGTGTTATGCCTAACTAGTCCGTGTCATATGTTGATGGTCTGATCACAATAAAAACTGATTGGTTTTCTTTAGTTAAAAGAAAATAAATCAACCTTCTACTGAAGTAAAAGTCAACAATATCTAGTAAAAATCTGGAGTATTTATTTGTAAGTTAAAGTTTAATTAAAAATCCTGAAATATTTTGAAACATTTTATGTCATTAGAAGTAAAATCATAGTCTTTCTGATGATACGCTCTTCGAGGTCCTTAAATTTCTGGAGGCATATCTTGGCTTAGCGCTATATAGACATCAGGAACATTGTCAGAACCTGATTCAGGATATTTCAACAGGATGTGTCAATAGCAGACGCGTAGGATATGTTAATTAATATGATAACACAGAAATAATATAAATTTCTGGAGGCATATCTTGGCTTAGCGCTATATAGACATCAGGAACATTGTCAGAACCTGATACAGGATATTTCAACAGGATGTGTCAATAGCAGACGCGTAGGATATGTTAATTAATATGATAATACAGAAATAATATAAATTTCTGGAGGCATATCTTGGCTTAGCGCTATATAGACATCAGGAACATTGTCAGAACCTGATACAGGATATTTCAACAGGATGTGTCAATAGCAGACGCGTAGGATATGTTAATTAATATGATAATACAGAAATAATATAAATTTCTGGAGGCATATCTTGGCTTAGCGCTATATAGACATCAGGAACATTGTCAGAACCTGATACAGGATATTTCAACAGGATGTGTCAATAGCAGACGCGTAGGATATGTTAATTAATATGATAATACAGAAATAATATAAATTTCTGGAGGCATATCTTGGCTTAGCGCTATATAGACATCAGGAACATTGTCAGAACCTGATACAGGATATTTCAACAGGATGTGTCAATAGCAGACGCGTAGGATATGTTAATTAATATGATAATACAGAAATAATATAAATTTCTGGAGGCATATCTTGGCTTAGCGCTATATAGACATCAGGAACATTGTCAGAACCTGACACAGGATATTTCAACAGGATGTGTCAATAGCAGACGCGTAGGATATGTTAATTAATATGATAATACAGAAATAATATAAATTTCTGGAGGCATATCTTGGCTTAGCGCTATATAGACATCAGGAACATTTTCAGAACCTGATACAGGATATTTC
The DNA here is from genome assembly GCA_946811695.1 of Gonocerus acuteangulatus. Taxonomy (NCBI): domain Eukaryota; kingdom Metazoa; phylum Arthropoda; class Insecta; order Hemiptera; family Coreidae; genus Gonocerus; species Gonocerus acuteangulatus. The sequence goes on along the minus strand of OX328123.1, from coordinate 2,350,217 downwards.
AACAGGATGTGTCAATAGCAGGCGCGTAGGAAATGTTAATTAATATGATAATACAGAAATAATATAAATTTCTGGAGGCATATCTTGGCTTAGCGCTATATAGACATCAGGAACATTGTCAGAACCTGATACAGGATATTTCAACAGGATGTGTCAATAGCAGACGCGTAGGATATGTTAATTAATATGATAATACAGAAATAATATAAATTTCTGGAGGCATATCTTGGCTTAGCGCTATATAGACATCAGGAACATTTTCAGAACCTGATACAGGATATTTCAACAGGATGTGTCAATAGCAGGCGCGTAGGAAATGTTAATTAATATGATAATACAGAAATAATATAAATTTCTGAGAAATATTTGTGAATTTGGATAACAATATGAAAATTAAAATATGGCCCAAGCATAATAATCGTTTATTATTTAGAACAGATTGCTAAATACAATAATCATCCAAAATTGTTACAAATATTTTCAAAATTAATCAGAATATGCCTCGATGAATTTCCCTGGAATCCGGTGTTTATAATAATCAACCTTGATTGTTTACCGAAGGTAATTATTCAATAAATTTATTACAACGTTATCTCTAGAGAATGTTTTCATCGAAATACCGGTGGGAAAAGTTTGTTATGTTATTATTTTGGGGGGAGGGGGGGGGGGGGTGATTCTCTATTATACCGGGACTTAGCTATTGTAAGATGCTAGGCAGACTTGAAAGGATGGTCTGATGAAACTTTAAAGATCTGAACAGGGCAATGGAGGGAGAGGGATGAGAGAGAGAGAGAGGAGAGAGGGGGGGGGGAGAGGGGGAGAGAGAGGGGAGAGAGGGAAGAGAGGGTGAGAGGGGGGAGAGAGGGGGAGAGAGAGGGGGAGAGAGAGGGGGGAGAGAGTGAGAGGGGGGAGAGGGGGAGGGGGAGGGGGAGAGAGTGGGAGGGGGAGGGGGAGAGAGAGGGAGGGGGAGGGGGAGTGAGAGGGGGGAGAGAGAGAGGGGGAGGGGGAGAGGGAGGGAGGGAGAGAGAGAGAGAGGGGGTGAGAGGGGGGAGAGAGGGGGGGAGAAAGAGGGGGGAGAGAGAGTGAGAGGGTTGAAGTAGAAGGAGATAGAAGATGAAGATGAAAAAAGAAAGGAAGAGTTATAAATCTTGGATGGATGAGATCAAGCCAAGACCCAGCCATCGAATCTCCTTTCGAAATGGGCTCTACAAATACAATATCCCAGCCTCAAAGGGAGCTCTCAAGACTAGTTCCAGGCTACTCACTTACTCTCTCTCTCTCTCTCACACACACGAGTCTCTTGAACCCCCATTCATGGAAGCCCAAGCTCCACCCCCTGTCGTATAGCTGTTTCACATCGATAAATATGGCTGTTCTGTATTTGCCTATGGAATTACTCCTTGCTGGTTCATGAAGTGTCCGATAATTCGCCATAGCCTCCAAGAGCTTTCCCAGACAACACAACAGCGATATAGGTCTGTAGCTACCTGCAGACTGAGGATCTTTGCCGGTATTTCAAGATCAGAAAAATTATTACTGCAGGACCAAGCTCTCTTGCTAGACCTGTATGAGGCTCGTCTTCAAGCTTGCGGCTTCCCGCACGAAATCGTTCAAAACCACCGCTGGACTTGTCGCTCACTGATGACATTTTCACCTTATATTCCTACAAGTGTTCGAGATGCTGAAAAAGCAACATTTTCTCCTTTATCCAATTCCCAACGCATAACATGGCGTAAGTGGTGTCTTGGGAGATACATTTCAAATGAAATTTCAGAACAGAATGAGTAAATAGAAGTGTATTTAATGATTTAATAAGCAAAACAAAATGTAATAAGTGGGAAACAGGTAGAATATTAAAAACTGACATTACTTATGGGATGACCTGATATTAGTACAAAGGTAACATTGCTTCAAAATAACGACCTGAAACATTGCTGAGAAGAGAACGGGACTTAGACGCAGGTCTGACTCATTAACGCGCTTCTTTCTCCGTCTGTTCTTGAACAATGGGCGTAGCGGAGGAGTCGAGATGAAATGGAACTAGATTAATCATTAGCAGAATAATGAATGAATGGAGGGGAAAAATGAAAGGAAAAAAACCACAAAAGGAACAGACAAAAAGGACCGCGGTGTAAAAACTATAAGATGAAAAACTGGATGAAAGAACTGGGAGACAATCCTCGCTGAATGATGAAGGGAAGAGAGAGAGAGAGAGAGAGAGAGAGAGAGAGAGAGAGAGAGAGAGAGAGAGAGAGAGAGAGAGATCTGTGTGATGTCTTTCTCTGCAGGAATCTCGCATTGACAGATTATTTACGATTTTATATTCTATAACCTTTTTTATCCCTTGTACCATTTAATTAATTTATTTATGTGGGTTTAGAGCTAGCAACTGGGCGCTGAGCTCTATAAACACGCAGAGTGCAAACAAAATAGAACATCTAGAAAATCATAAGCATAAGACAAAAAAAAAAGAAAGGTAAAAAGAGAAAAATAAATTAATAAAAATGCCAAATAAAAAGGTCAACTATAATATAAAAAACAGGTAACTAATAAATTATTTTTAATAAACTAAATATGAAAATTTTTCGCTTTATTTTGTACAAATAAAATTTAATTATAAAATTAATTTTAACATATTTAGAATTTTTCGTTTTTGTTATATTCCTTCATATATGTTTACCTGTTTTAAAAAGCTTGATATAGGTATATAAAATTTGTTGTAAAAAACGTAAACAATGATCGTGTAGCACTGACAGTCAACATAGTAACCTGACTGTCAAGGACGTGAAGGTTACGTGGGGTTAGCCAGTGTTGCCAGAACCACAAGAATTTATTAATTAATATTTAAATTTCTGTGCCCGCGACTTGAGGTAGATAACCCGAAAATTACCGAGTCAATTTAAGTTTGTATTTAGTAGAGCGTCGACGAGGTGCCTATTTCAATGTGGACTTGTTTATAGACTTCCAATAAATTATTATTTAATTTCTGGCAATGGACTGTTTATTTATTATGGTATTTATTCTCAACGAGTTAATTATAATTAACTCGCTGAGAATAAATAAAATAATTATTATGGGTGTGTAGTCTCTAAGATTACTGGAAAATATTTTTACAGGGGGATAGTTCCAACCGACAAAAAAATTATTTTTAAGTTTACGATCCTAGCATTGTCGAGTAGAACTGCTTGCTGGGATAATATTAAGTGTTCCTCCGACAATTTTAGATACTTGGTGGCACTGACTGTAGTATTCGAAACCATTGGTCGAAATAACTGCAGTAACTCTAGCGGAATCTAATTTATAGAGATCTTTTAACTCAATGGCCAAGTCTTGATATTTTCGGCATATGCTTTCCCGATATTCTCATCATTCGGCACTGAAATATCAATTATATCAGGAGTCTTATTATGCTTGTCGATGATGAGTATATCTGGTTTATTATGGTGAACAGTTCGGTCCTTAATCATAGCTTCGTGTCAGTAGATTTTAATTCTATCATTTTCTATAAGACTCTTTAAGACGTAGCGATCATACGGTACAGTAATTTCCATAATGCCGAAGCTTTCTGCAATTGCTTGATGGTATATCTTGGCAACATTGTTGTGTCTCTGAAGTTAATCAGATCCCGCAAGAATTTCGCAGCCTGCCGTCACGTGTTGAATCGACTCATACGCCTTGTTACATAATCTGCACTTGTCCGAAATACTAATATCTTTTAAAACGTATCGTCGGTAGGATCCTGTTGCAATTACTTGGTCCTAGATGGCTATTACGAAACCCGAAAATAGCCGACCAGAAGTCAACCATGCTACCGACAACGTCGTCTGCACCTCCGGATCAAATAAACGATTGCAATATCGCCCGTGCAAAAATTATTATAATTATTATTAATGTTACTCCTATACGAAGTGATTTATTACATACACGTTTATTTTATTATCAAGTTTATTTTATTTTTAGCTGATGTTACTTCAATCGAATTAAGCGGGTTTCCTCCCTATGGAAGGAGGAAAGGAAAAATAATAAAAATAAAATAATTTTAGGATTCCAAGATAGCAATATCGTGGGGACTGTCTTTGTCAGCCTAAATAAGACCAATCCCATCCTTATCCTGTCAGTTGTCTCCTCGTCTCTATATAGTTACGACCTCTTAATTGCAAACATTATTATAGTGCTTTTTGTAATCTCATGCGAATAACGGTTTTTTGGTCAATCGCGAATGATAGTATTTAGGAGACGACACTGATAGACCTGATTAATGCATGGGCTGTTACGGCACTTAGAGGCCAGATCGACGACACTGGCGTTCCAGATTATCGGCAGGGCGGGTCGGATTGACGACACTGAGAGACCAGATCGACAACACTGGCTGGGTTTGATTGACGCCATTGGCGGGTCGGATTGACGACACTGAGGACCAGATCGACGACACTGGCTGAGCTTGATTGACGCCATTGGCGGGTCGGATTGACGACAAAGAGGGGCCAGATCAACGACACTGGCGTTCCTGATTGACGATACGGGCGGGCCGGATTGACGAGACAGAGAGGCCGGATCGACGACACTGACGTTCAAGTTTGACGCCATTGGCGGGTCGGATTGACGACACTGACGGACCAGATCGACGACACTGGCTGTGCTTGATTGACGCCATTGGCGGGCCGGATTGACGACACAGAGACGCCAGATCGACGACACTGACTTTCAAGTTTGACGACATTCGCGGGTCGGATTGACGACACTGAGGGACCAGATCGACGACACTGAGGGACCAGATCGACAACACTGGCTGGGTTTGATTGACGCCATTGGCGGGTCAGATTGACGACACTGACGGACCAGATCGACGACACTGGCTTTGCTTGATTGACGCCATTGGCGGGTCGGATTGACGACACTGACGGACCAGATCGACGAAACTGGCTGTGCTTGATTGACGCCATTGGCGGGTCGGATTGACGACAAAGAGTGGCCAGATCGACGACACTGGCGTTCCTGATTGACGATACGGGCGGGCCGGATTGTCGAGATAGAGAGGCCGGATCGACGACACTGACGTTCAAGTTTGACGACATTCGCGGGTCGGACTGACGACACTGAGGGACCAGATCAACAACACTGGCTGGGTTTGATTGACGCCATTGGCGGGTCGGATTGACGACACTGACGGACCAGATCGACGACACTGGCTTTGCTTGATTGACGCCATTGGCGGGCCGGATTGACGACACAGAGGGGCCAGATCGACGACACTGACGTTCCTGATTGACGTGTGGGAGTAGCGTGGGCGACTGTCTTTTTCAGCTCGCACCAGTGCTGTAACATCGTTGGGAGTGCATCTTTGTCAACCCGCACCATTGAGGTAACAGCGTGTTGAGAGCATCTTTCTCTGCCCGTTCTAGTGCAGTAACAGCATGTTGAGATGGTCTTTGTAAGCCCGCACCAATGCAGTAACAGCGTGTTGAGAGCGTCTTTCTCTGCCCGTTCTAGTGCAGTAACAGCGTGTTGAGATCGTCTTTGTAAGCCCGCACTAGTGCGGTAACAGCGTACTAAGAGCATCTTTCTTTGCCCGTTCTAGTGCAGTAACAGCGTGTTGAGAGCATCTTTCTCTGCCCGTTCTAGTGCAGTAACAAGCGTGTTGAGATCGTCTTTGTAAGCCCGCACCAGTGCGGTGACAGCTTGCTGAGAGCATCTTTCTTTGTCCGCACTAGTGCAGTAACAGCGTGTTGAGATCGTCTTTGTAAGCCCGCACTAGTGCGGTAACAGCGTACTAAGAGCTTCTTCCTTTGCCCGTTCTAGTGCAGTAACAGCGTGTTGAGATCGTCTTTGTAAGCCCGCACCAGTGCGGTGACAGCTTGCTGAGAGCATCTTTCTTTGCCCGTTCTAGTGCAGTAACAGCGTGTTGAGATCGTCTTTGTAAGCCCGCACTAGTGCAGTAACAGCGTGTTGAGAGCGTCTTTGTCTGCTCATTCTAGTGCAGTAACAGCGTGTTGAGAGCGTCTTTGTAAGCCCGCACTAGTGCAGTAACAGCGTGTTGAGATCGTCTTTGTAAGCCCGCACTAGTGCCATAACAGCATCTTGAGAGCGTCTTTGTCTGCCCGTTCTAGTGCCATAACAGCATCTTGAGAGCGTCTTTGTCTGCCCGTTCTAGTGCCATAACAGCATCTTCAGAGCGTCTTTGTCTGCCCGTTCTAGTGCCATAACAGCATCTTGAGAGCGTCTTTGTCTGCCCGTTCTAGTGCCATAACAGCATCTTGAGAGCGTCTTTGTCTGCCCGTTCTAGTGCCATAACAGTATCTTGAGAGCGTCTTTGTCTGCCCGTTCTAGTGCCATAACAGCATCTTGAGAGCGTCTTTGTCTGCCCGTTCTAGTGCAATAACAGCATCTTGAGAGCGTCTTTGTCTGGCCGTTCTAGTGCCATAACAGCTTCTTGAGAGCGCCTTTGTCTGCCCGTTCTAGTGCCATAACAGCATCTTGAGAGCGTCTTTGTCTGCCCGTTCTAGTGCCATAACAGCATCTTGAGAGCGTCTTTGTCTGCCCGTTCTAGTGCCATAACAGCATCTTGAGAGCGTCTTTGTCTGCCCGTTCTAGTGCCATAACAGCATCTTGAGAGCGTCTTTGTCTGCCCGTTCTAGTGCCATAACAGCATCTTGAGAGCGTCTTTGTCTGCCCGTTCTAGTGCCATAACAGCATCTTGAGAGCGTCTTTGTCTGCCCGTTCTAGTGCCATAACAGCATCTTGAGAGCGTCTTTGTCTGCCCGTTCTAGTGCCATAACAGCATCTTGAGAGCGTCTTTGTCTGCCCGTTCTAGTGCCATAACAGCATCTTGAGAGCGTCTTTGTCTGCCCGTTCTAGTGCCATAACAGCATCTTGAGAGCGTCTTTGTCTGCCCGTTCTAGTGCCATAACAGCATCTTGAGAGCGTCTTTGTCTGCCCGTTCTAGTGCCATAACAGCATCTTGAGAGCGTCTTTGTCTGCCCGTTCTAGTGCCATAACAGCATCTTGAGAGCGCCTTTGTCTGCCCGTTCTAGTGCCATAACAGCATCTTGAGAGCGTCTTTGTCTGCCCGTTCTAGTGCCATAACAGCATCTTGAGAGCGTCTTTGTCTGCCCGTTCTAGTGCCATAACAGCATCTTGAGAGCGTCTTTGTCTACCCGTTCTAGTGCCATAACAGCATCTTGAGAGCGTCTTTGACTGCCCGTTCTAGTGCCATAACAGCATCTTGAGAGCGTCTTTGTCTGCCCGTTCTTGTGCCATAACAGCATCTTGAGAGCGTCTTTGTCTGCCCGTTCTAGTGCCATAACAGCATCTTGAGAGCGTCTTTGTCTGCCCGTTCTAGTGCCATAACAGCATCTTGAGAGCGTCTTTGTCTGCCCGTTCTAGTGCCATAACAGCATCTTGAGAGCGTCTTTGTCTGCCCGTTCTAGTGCCATAACAGCATCTTGAGAGCGTCTTTGTCTGCCCGTTCTAGTGCCATAACAGCATCTTGAGAGCGTCTTTGTCTGCCCGTTCTAGTGCCATAACAGCATCTTGAGAGCGTCTTTGTCTGCCCGTTCTAGTGCCATAACAGCATCTTGAGAGCGTCTTTGTCTACCCGTTCTAGTGCCATAACAGCATCTTGAGAGCGTCTTTGTCTGCCCGTTCTAGTGCCATAACAGCATCTTGAGAGCGTCTTTGTCTGCCCGTTCTAGTGCCATAACAGCATCTTGAGAGCGTCTTTGTCTGCCCGTTCTAGTGCCATAACAGCATCTTGAGAGCGTCTTTGTCTGCCCGTTCTAGTGCCATAACAGCATCTTGAGAGCGTCTTTGTCTGCCCGTTCTAGTGCCATAACAGCATCTTGAGAGCGTCTTTGTCTGCCCGTTCTAGTGCCATAACAGCATCTTGAGAGCGTCTTTGTCTGCCCGTTCTAGTGCCATAACAGCATCTTGAGAGCGTCTTTGTCTGCCCGTTCTAGTGCCATAACAGCATCTTGAGAGCGTCTTTGTCTGCCCGTTCTAGTGCCATAACAGCATCTTGAGAGCGTCTTTGTCTGCCCGTTCTAGTGCCATAACAGCATCTTGAGAGCGTCTTTGTCTGCCCGTTCTAGTGCCATAACAGCATCTTGAGAGCGTCTTTGTCTACCCGTTCTAGTGCCATAACAGCATCTTGAGAGCGTCTTTGTCTGCCCGTTCTAGTGCCATAACAGCATCTTGAGAGCGTCTTTGTCTGCCCGTTCTAGTGCCATAACAGCATCTTGAGAGCGTCTTTGTCTGCCCGTTCTAGTGCCATAACAGCATCTTGAGAGCGTCTTTGTCTGCCCGTTCTAGTGCCATAACAGCATCTTGAGAGCGTCTTTGTAAGCCCGTTCTAGTGCCATAACAGCATCTTGAGAGCGTCTTTGTCTGCCCGTGCTAGTGCCATAACAGCATCTTGAGAGCGTCTTTGTCTGCCCGTTCTAGTGCCATAACAGCATCTTGAGAGCGTCTTTGTCTGCCCGTTCTAGTGCCATAACAGCATCTTGAGAGCGTCTTTGTCTGCCCGTTCTAGTGCCATAACAGCATCTTGAGAGCGTCTTTGTCTGCCCGTTCTAGTGCCATAACAGCATCTTGAGAGCGTCTTTGTCTACCCGTTCTAGTGCCATAACAGCATCTTGAGAGCGTCTTTGTCTGCCCGTTCTAGTGCCATAACAGCATCTTGAGAGCGTCTTTGTCTGCCCGTTCTAGTGCCATAACAGCATCTTGAGAGCGTCTTTGTCTGCCCGTTCTAGTGCCATAACAGCATCTTGAGAGCGTTTTTTTCTGCCCGTTCTAGTGCCATAACAGCATCTTGAGAGCGTCTTTGTAAGCCCGTTCTAGTGCCATAACAGCATCTTGAGAGCGTCTTTGTCTGCCCGTGCTAGTGCCATAACAGCATCTTGAGAGCGTCTTTGTCTGCCCGTTCTAGTGCCATAACAGCATCTTGAGAGCGTCTTTGTCTGCCCGTTCTAGTGCCATAACAGCATCTTGAGAGCGTCTTTGTCTGCCCGTTCTAGTGCCATAACAGCATCTTGAGAGTGTCTTTGTCTGCCCATTCTAGTGCAGTAACAGCATCTTGAGAGTGTATTTGTCTGCCCATTCTAGTGCCATAACAGCATCTTGAGAGCGTCTTTGTCTGCCCGTTCTAGTGCCATAACAGCATCTTGAGAGCGTCTTTGTCTGCCCGTTCTAGTGCCATAACAGCATCTTGAGAGCGTCTTTGTCTGCCCGTTCTAGTGCCATAACAGCATCTTGAGAGCGTCTTTGTCTGCCCGTTCTAGTGCCATAACAGCATCTTGAGAGCGTCTTTGTCTGCCCGTTCTAGTGCAGTAACAGCATCTTGAGAGCGTCTTTGTCTGCCCATTCTAGTGCAGTAACAGCATCTTGAGAGCGTCTTTGTCTGCCCGTTCTAGTGCAGTAACAGCATCTTGAGAGCGTCTTTGTCTGCCCGTTCTAGTGCAGTAACAGCATCTTGAGAGCGTCTTTGTCTGCCCATTCTAGTGCAGTAACAGCATCTTGAGATGGTCTTTGTCTGCCCGTTGTAGTGCCATAACAGCATCTTGAGAGCGTCTTTGTCTGCCCGTTCTAGTGCAGTAACAGCATCTTGAGAGCGTCTTTGTCTGCTCATTCTAGTGCCATAACAGCATCTTGAGAGCGTCTTTGTCTACCCGTTCTAGTGCCATAACAGCGTCTTGAGAGCGTCTTTGTCTGCCCGTTCTAGTGCCATAACAGCATCTTGAGAGCGTCTTTGTCTGCCCGTTCTAGTGCCATAACAGCATCTTGAGAGCGTCTTTGTCTGCCCGTTCTAGTGCCATAACAGCATCTTGAGAGTGTCTTTGTCTGCCCATTCTAGTGCAGTAACAGCATCTTGAGAGTGTATTTGTCTGCCCATTCTAGTGCCATAACAGCATCTTGAGAGCGTCTTTGTCTGCCCGTTCTAGTGCCATAACAGCATCTTGAGAGCGTCTTTGTCTGCCCGTTCTAGTGCCATAACAGCATCTTGAGAGCGTCTTTGTCTGCCCGTTCTAGTGCCATAACAGCATCTTGAGAGCGTCTTTGTCTGCCCGTTCTAGTGCCATAACAGCATCTTGAGAGCGTCTTTGTCTGCCCGTTCTAGTGCAGTAACAGCATCTTGAGAGCGTCTTTGTCTGCCCATTCTAGTGCAGTAACAGCATCTTGAGAGCGTCTTTGTCTGCCCGTTCTAGTGCAGTAACAGCATCTTGAGAGCGTCTTTGTCTGCCCGTTCTAGTGCAGTAACAGCATCTTGAGAGCGTCTTTGTCTGCCCATTCTAGTGCAGTAACAGCATCTTGAGAGCGTCTTTGTCTGCCCGTTGTAGTGCCATAACAGCATCTTGAGAGCGTCTTTGTCTGCCCGTTCTAGTGCAGTAACAGCATCTTGAGAGCGTCTTTGTCTGCTCATTCTAGTGCCATAACAGCATCTTGAGAGCGTCTTTGTCTACCCGTTCTAGTGCCATAACAGCATCTTGAGAGCGTCTTTGTCTGCCCGTTCTAGTGCCATAACAGCATCTTGAGAGCGTCTTTGTCTGCCCGTTCTAGTGCCATAACAGCATCTTGAGAGCGTCTTTGTCTGCCCGTTCTAGTGCAGTAACAGCATCTTGAGAGCGTCTTTGTCTGCCCGTTCTAGTGCCATAACAGCATCTTGAGAGCGTCTTTGTCTACCCGTTCTAGTGCCATAACAGCATCTTGAGAGCGTCTTTGTCTGCCCGTTCTAGTGCCATAACAGCATCTTGAGAGCGTCTTTGTCTGCCCGTTCTAGTGCCATAACAGCATCTTGAGAGCGTCTTTGTCTGCCCGTTCTAGTGCCATAACAGCATCTTGAGAGCGTTTTTTTCTGCCCGTTCTAGTGCCATAACAGCATCTTGAGAGCGTCTTTGTAAGCCCGTTCTAGTGCCATAACAGCATCTTGAGAGCGTCTTTGTCTGCCCGTGCTAGTGCCATAACAGCATCTTGAGAGCGTCTTTGTCTGCCCGTTCTAGTGCCATAACAGCATCTTGAGAGCGTCTTTGTCTGCCCGTTCTAGTGCCATAACAGCATCTTGAGAGCGTCTTTGTCTGCCCGTTCTAGTGCCATAACAGCATCTTGAGAGTGTCTTTGTCTGCCCATTCTAGTGCAGTAACAGCATCTTGAGAGTGTATTTGTCTGCCCATTCTAGTGCCATAACAGCATCTTGAGAGCGTCTTTGTCTGCCCGTTCTAGTGCCATAACAGCATCTTGAGAGCGTCTTTGTCTGCCCGTTCTAGTGCCATAACAGCATCTTGAGAGCGTCTTTGTCTGCCCGTTCTAGTGCCATAACAGCATCTTGAGAGCGTCTTTGTCTGCCCGTTCTAGTGCCATAACAGCATCTTGAGAGCGTCTTTGTCTGCCCGTTCTAGTGCAGTAACAGCATCTTGAGAGCGTCTTTGTCTGCCCATTCTAGTGCAGTAACAGCATCTTGAGAGCGTCTTTGTCTGCCCGTTCTAGTGCAGTAACAGCATCTTGAGAGCGTCTTTGTCTGCCCGTTCTAGTGCAGTAACAGCATCTTGAGAGCGTCTTTGTCTGCCCATTCTAGTGCAGTAACAGCATCTTGAGATGGTCTTTGTCTGCCCGTTGTAGTGCCATAACAGCATCTTGAGAGCGTCTTTGTCTGCCCGTTCTAGTGCAGTAACAGCATCTTGAGAGCGTCTTTGTCTGCTCATTCTAGTGCCATAACAGCATCTTGAGAGCGTCTTTGTCTACCCGTTCTAGTGCCATAACAGCGTCTTGAGAGCGTCATGAGAATACAATTTCTTGGAGTTGGAGTTCTTCTGGTTGATAAAAAAATGTCTAAAATATCATGATTCTTAAAAATGGCGTATGCTACTTGCATTGCATCTCAGCATAGCATTATCATATGTTTCGGTCTTATAAACGCCTGGGCGTAAGTCTTAGAACAATATTGCATTTCCCCAAAAATAAATATGCTACCCTTTTTTAAAAACAAAAGTATAAAAATATTATTGTTTTGAAGATAGAATAGACCGGGAATATTATAAAAAATTGGCGACAGAACCACCATCTTCATGTTTTCCCGCGTATTTTGAAGCGGGAAGAGACGACTTTGGGCGCGAATCCGAACACACCTTCAGGTTAATCGATAGTTGGGAGTTGGAAGCCCAACTACCCTTTCAACCCCCTTCCACTCCCATAGCTGTTGTCGACTCCTCAACCATCTCCAGAGAGAAATTCCATCCCCATCTACCTCGTTGGTAGCTATTAATCAACGCTATCCTTTGATGACTCCATGTCCTAGTTACAGGGATGTTCCTGCTAATGGATTCTAGGGAGTATCTGTGGTGGATATGGAGAACGGGCGTACATCCTGCTGATGCAAAATCAGAACGTAAATAAGAGAATCTAACAGACAATCCTCAAGTCAAACCTTTATTTAAAAATCCTTTTCACAGAAACTGTGTCAATCGTATCCCTAGTGCAATTTCGAAAGCTTAAAATACAAACATTTATTTTTTTTGTCTTAAGCTTTCGTGAAAAAAGTGCAAGATCTTAGACCACACCATAGAAAACTGACTGTATCCCAATCAGATATCGTCGATACAAATGCAAAGTATCGAATGCGAAAAAACGCATTTTTCATTTTAAATGTTTACTGATTTCTGTTGGACTAAAGTACGGCAAACTCTCGAATCTAAGTTCACTTTGTGAAAGTAGGATGTTACCACTGTCAAAAGGGTGAATCTCCCTAGTATTTGACTGCCCAAAAGCAAAGGAATAAATAAAAGTATTTTCACTCTTGAAAGTGGTGATTTTCACATTCGATACTTTGCATTTGTATCGACGATATGGCTGCAACTAGGCACCGATTAAGATCGCTTTAGTAGGAAATGTAGTGCGTTTTGCAATAGATATGCATTTTTCCAGTGCTATCTACAGCGCTTTTCCATTATATTTCGACATATACAAGACTATAACCGAAATCCCTGGGATATATAACACTTGTTCACCTGGGAAAGTCTAGACCTGTACTCCTTCATGGAAATCCCTGGGATATATAACACCTGGTCACCTGGGAAAGTCTAGACCTGTACTCCTTCATGGAAATCCCTGGGATATATAACAGGTCACCTGGGAAAGTTTAGACCTGTACTCCTTCATGGAAATCCCTGGGATATATAACACCTCTTCACCTGGGAAAGTCTAGACCTGTACTCCTTTATGGAAATCCCTGGGATATATAACACCTGTTCACCTGGGAAAGTCTAGACCTGTACTCCTTCATGGAAATCCCTGGGATATATAACACCTGTTCACCTGGGAAAGTCTAGACCTGTACTCCTTCTTGGAAATCCCTGGGATATATAACACCTGTTCACCTGGGAAAGTCTAGACCTGTACTCCTTCATGGAAATCCCTGGGATATATAACACCTGGTCACCTGGGAATGTCTAGACCTGTACTCCTTCATGGAAATCCCTGGGATATATAACACCTGGTCACCTGTGAAAGTGTAGACCTGTACTCCTTCATGGAAATCCCTGGGATATATAACACCTGTTCACCTGGTTAAAGTCTAGACTTGTACTCCTTCATGGAAATCCCTGGGATATATAACACCTGTTCACCTGGGAAAGTCTAGACCTGTACTCCTTCATGGAAATCCCTGGGATATATAACACCTGTTCACCTGGGAAAGTCTAGACCTGTACTCCTTCATGGAAATCCCTGGGATATATAACACCTGTTCACCTGGGAAAGTCTAGTCCTGTACTCCTTCATGGAAATCCCTGGGATATATAACACCTGTTCACCTGGGAAAGTCTAGACCTGTACTCCTTTATGGAAATCCCTGGGTTATATAACACCTGTTCACCTGGGAAAGTCTAGACCTGTACTCCTTCATGGAAATCCCTGGGATATATAACACCTGTTCACCTGGGAAAGTCTAGACCTGTACTCCTTCATGGAAATCCCTGGGATATATAACACCTGGTCACCTGGGAATGTCTAGACCTGTACTCCTTCATGGAAATCCCTGGGATATATAACACCTGGTCACCTGTGAAAGTGTAGACCTGTACTCCTTCATGGAAATCCCTGGGATATATAACACCTGTTCACCTGGTTAAAGTCTAGACTTGTACTCCTTCATGGAAATCCCTGGGATATATAACACCTGTTCACCTGGGAAAGTCTAGACCTGTACTCCTTCATGGAAGGCCTTCAATCTGCAAAAATTCTTATGTTAATTTGACTAACATAAGAATTTTTGCAGATTGAAATTGTTATTTTATTTTCAGTTATTTATAATTATTTGTATATATTTATTGTAATTTAATTTTATTGTTGAGTTAAGAACATAATAATAGGCTTTATTATTATTATTAACCGTAATCTAAAGAGGAATCCATTTTGCTTGACGTGGGTTATAGATGGAAGTAGTCTTTACCCGAGTGAGAATAGGCCATACAAACCTCACGCATTCCTTCCTCATGCCAAAGGACCTCCCACCAATTTGTATCTCATGCAATGTGCTGCTAACTGTGAAGCACATCTTGACTAATTGCCGGGCCTATGAGCAACTGAAACAGCAACACCAACTATCTGACTCCTTAGATGAAATTCTAGGTGATCACACCAACCAAGTGGAGCGGCTTTTTGACTTTTTAATTATTATATTGTTTTATATTATATTATTATTATTTAGTATAACTTTATTGTTTTTTAATCTAATTGTATTAAATATCCTTTTGACAGGCAATTGAGCATTTCTCGTTTGTCGTTTGAACAAAATGTCTGTAAACAAAACAATTATTAATAACAATTTAATTAGAATATATACATATTAATTATTATTACAGAAGTATAATGAAAATTACCACACAAACGAATGGCGTTAATGGGTCAATAATTAAAATAAAAAAAAATAAAAAAATAAAAAACAAAATATAGATACTGGAATTGGAAATGGTTTCATTAGATACCCCATGCCTTATTACCTAAAAAAACTTGAACCTTGTTGCCTAGTAACACAAAAACGTAAGCAACAAGCGGCCTAATTTAACTCAAAAAGACGTGTCCTTGGACATCGTGATCTGTGGAGCCTGAAATGTGAAATTTTGTTGTCGGCACATCCGGATCGTGTTACGAGATCAACACCATTAGCGGGTTTCCTCCCTACGGAGGAAGGTTAGGAAACGCACTAAGAGATACAACTGGCGTAAACAGTCGACAGTTTAGGTTTGAAGGAGAAACCTCCAATCCTTCCGGCGTTAGGTCAATGCTCTAGAACGTTCCAAGGTCCAACAGCAAGTGATGGCCTAGAGTTACGCTTAAGCCTTGAAACAGCATTATCGCGTTTAAATCGGTGGTTCTTTCAATATCGTGTTGTACCGACTGGTTGGCAACCGATTTAAGTTGTCGGGCACTTGTATTTCTGATTGACGACACTGGCGTTCCTGATTGACGACACTGGCGTTCCTGATTGACGACACTGAGGGGTCTGATTGACAACACTGGCGTTCCTGATTGACGACATTCGCGGGTCGGATTGACGACAATGGCTGGGCTGATTGATGACATTGGCGGGTCGGGTTGACGATACTGAGGGGCCAGATCGACGACACTGGCGTTCCTGATTGACGACATTCGCGGGTCGGATTGACGACAATAGCTGGGCTGATTGATGACATTGGCGGGTCGGGTTGATGACACTGAGAGGCCAGATCGACGACACTGGCGTTCCTGATTGACGACATTCGCGGGTCGGATGACGACACTGAGGGGCCAGATCGACGACTCTGGCGTTCCTAATTGTCGACATTCGCGGGTCGGATTGACGACAATAGCTGGGCTGATTGACGACATTGGCGGGTCGGGTTGATGACACTGAGAGGCCAGATCGACGACACTGGCGTTCCTGATTGACGACATTCGCGGGTCGGATGACGACACTGAGGGGCCAGATCGACGAATCTGGCGTTCCTCATTATCGACATTCGCGGGTCGGATGACAACACTGAGGGGCCAGATCGACGACTCTGGCGTTCCTGATTGACGACATTCGCGGGTCGGATGACAACACTAAGGGGCCAGATCGACGACTCTGGCGTTTCTCATTGTCGACATTCGCGGGTCGGATGACAACACTGAGGGGCCAGATCGACGACTCTGGCGTTCCTGATTGACGACATTGGCGGGTCGGATGACGACACTGAGAGGCCAGATCGACGACACTGGCGTTCCTGATTGACGACATTCGCGGGTCGGATGACAACACTGAGGGGCCAGATCGACGACTCCGGCGTTCCTCATTGTCGATATTCGCGGGTCGGATTGACGACACTGGCTGGGTTGATTGACGACATTGGCGGGTCGGGTTGATGACACTGAGAGGCCAGATCGACGACACTGGCGTTCCTGATTGAAGACATTCGCGGGTCGGATTGACGACACTGGCTGGGCTGATTGACGACATTGGCGGGTCGGGTTGACGACACTGAGAGGCCAGATCGACGACACTGGCGTTCCTAATTGAAGACATTCGCGGGTCATTGATCTAAGGAAACGGAAGCATTGAAACAGTGATCATGGCGTTTTGAAATATAGGGTATAATATTTGCAAGGTTTGTTCTGTACAGTTAACATTTCGGGCAATAATAACCTTTCAGTTTTATCCCCCCCCCCACACACAAACAAAACTAGAACAGTTAAGATTCGCCCGTGTAGTTCTTGTTACTGGATGCTGCAGCAAAATGCTAATTAAATAATTGGTATATTTTTATCTGTTATTTCTTTGTGTTTAAATAAATAAACCTGAATTATGTTGTTTACAATATTTTTCAAATGATAGCAAATAAGTTCTTAAAATGTACTTTCCAAACCTATTTAAGGAAAAGCCTCTTTTTAAAGGTAACTTACTGTTAATACTTTTTAAAAACTTTTAGAAGAAAGTGGGCGAAGCTCCTTTTACTTCTGCTTGGAAAAGTGGTTCATGAAAAATAAAAAATCTGTCGTGCAAAGAGAATTTCTAATGCCTGGAACGTGGGGCTTAAGAAATATTTAGAAAACTTTTGAAAATAAATAAATTATAAAACTCGTCATTATTATTATATTTACTTAGTACTTTTTAATATTAACAAAAAAATAATAAGGAAAAATCATCTCTAAGGAGCTGCGTCATATTGACGCTTCCTCAAGAAGGAGATTTAAACATGATCTGTCTCCGTACCAAGGCTGATGACTTGTCAACAATCAAGGCATAAATCAAAAATAAATAAAATAAAAAAAATCAGTCCCGTAACAGGCTACGAGGACCCTGAGGGGCAGATACTATAGAGGTATCTGATTCTCGGCCATACAGCACGCTAGGGAGATAGTGTGGTCAGTCCTATGCTCCGACCGCCTGATTTTCTCCTTGCTGCTTCGACTGCTAGAGTCATTAGCACCAAGGTACTCATTAATAAATTAATTAAAAGCTGGGTTGGCCTAGGGACGGCCAGGAAGGCCGAATCCAACCCATGAACGAAGACATTAGAAGATAAAAGTCTTTAGTACAATGCTCGGGATTTGAACTCAGGTCCTCCAGCATATTAGTCCAGTGCTCTACCACTCAGCTAACCTCGCCCCCTAGCTTATTAGTCCAGTGCTCTACCACTCAGCTAACCTCGCCCCCTAGCATATTAGTCCAGTGCTCTACCACTCAGCTAACCTCACCCCCTAGCTTATTAGTCCAGTGCTCTACAACTCAGCTAACCTCACCCCCTAGCTTATTAGTCCAGTGCTCTACCACTTAGCTAACCTCGCCCCCTAGCTTATTAGTCCAGTGCTCTACCATTGAGCTAACCTCACCTCCTAGCATATTAGTCCAGTGCTCTACCACTCAGCTAACCTCGCCCCCTAGCATATTAGTCCAGTGCTCTACCACTCAGCTAACCTCACCCCCTAGCTTATTAGTCCAGTGCTCTACCACTCAGCTAACCTCGCCCCCTAGCTTATTAGTCCAGTGCTCTACCACTGAGCTAACCTCGCCCCCTAGCTTATTAGTCCAGTGCTCTACCACTCCGCTAACCTCGCCCCCTAGCATATTAGTCCAGTGCTCTACCACTCAGCTAACCTCACCCCCTAGCTTATTAGTCCAGTGCTCTACCACTCAGCTAACCTCGCCCCCTAGCTTATTAGTCCAGTGCTCTACCACTGAGCTAACCTCGCCCCCTAGCTTATTAGTCCAGTGCTCTACCACTGAGCTAACCTCGACCCCTAGCTTATTAGTCCAGTGCTCTACCACTGAGCTAACCTCGCCCCTTAGCTTATTAGTCCAGTGCTCTACCACTCAGCTAACCTCACCCCCTAGCTTATTAGTCCAGTGCTCTACCACTGAGCTAACCTCGCCCCCTAGCTTATTAGTCCAGTGCTCTACCACTGAGCTAACCTCGCCCCCTAGCTTATTAGTCCAGTGCTCTACCACTGAGCTAACCTCGCCCCCTAGCTTATTAGTCAAGTGCTCTACCACTGAGCTAACCTCGCCCCCTAGCTTATTAGTCCAGTGCTCTACCACTGAGCTAACCTCGCCCCCTAGCTTATTAGTCCAGTGCTCTACCACTGAGCTAATCTCGCCCCCTAGCTTATTAGTCCAGTACTCTACCACTGAGCTAACCTCGCCCCCTAGCTTATTAGTCCAGTGCTCTACCACTGAGCTAACCTCGCCCCCTAGCTTATTAGTCCAGTGCTCTACCACTGAACTAACCTCGCCCCCTAGCTTATTAGTCCAGTGCTCTACCACTGAGCTAACCTCGCCCCCTAGCTTATTAGTCCAGTGCTCTACCACTGAGCTAACCTCGCCCCCTAGCTTATTAGTCCAGTGCTCTACCACTGAGCTAACCTCGCCCCCTAGCTTATTAGTCCAGTGCTCTACCACTGAACTAACCTCGCCCCCTAGCTTATTAGTCCAGTGCTCTACCACTCAGCTAACCTCGCCCCCCAGCATATTAGTCCAGTGCTCCACCACTGAACTAATCTCGCCCCCAACGTATTAGTCCAGTGCTCTACCACTGAGCTAACCTCGCCCCCTAGCTTATTAGTCCAGTGTTCTACCACTGAACTAACCTCGCCCCCTAGCTTATTAGTCCAGTGCTCTACCACTGAGCTAATCTCGCCCCCTAGCTTATTAGTCCAGTGCTCTACCACTGAGCTAACCTCGCCCCCTAGCTTATTAGTCCAGTGCTCTACCACTGAGCTAACCTCGCCCCCTAGCTTATTAGTCCAGTGCTCTACCACTGAACTAACCTCGCCCCCTAGCTTATTAGTCCAGTGCTCTACCACTCAGCTAACCTCGCCCCCCAGCATATTAGTCCAGTGCTCCACCACTGAACTAATCTCGCCCCCAACGTATTAGTCCAGTGCTCTACCACTGAGCTAACCTCGCCCCCTAGCTTATTAGTCCAGTGCTCTACCACTCAGCTAACCTCGCCCCCTAGCTTATTAGTCCAGTGCTCTACCACTGAGCTAACCTCGCCCCCCAATCAAGACATAATTAATGGCCGAATGGTCAGGAATCAGATACCTCTACAATATCTGCCCCTCAGGACCCTTGTGGCCTGCTCTTATTGGTAAGATTATAATATATAAACAATAATGCAAAATCATACAGGTAATTACTTTGAAAATGGCTTATAGCCGAAACGTTTCTACAACAACAAAAATTTAATATAAAATATAAAATGAATGAAGACTGAATAAGCTGTTCGTACCAACTACCTACAACATCTTAGTTTTAAACTTACGATCTATACACACACACATATATATATATAAATAAACATATCTTAAATGTGTTTACATTTTTCACGAAAGATTAGGATAAAACGTTTACAGATTCTATTCTAAAATATCCAAATGACACTAGGGATAAGAACGGAACCACGCTAAAATGACGCAGTCCCTGCGAGTCAGACTTTTTATATTGTCAAACTAGTTTTCCATTAGTAAATGTTTAAGAGCTATAAGGGTCTGAATTCTACATGTTTCGTAAGGTAGTTAGAATAATTTGCTAATGGTTTTTCCTTGAAGCCAGTGTTTATAGGAATTCCTGGAGGTCCAATGACCAGTCATCCCTCAGGACATCCTGAGGAATAGCGGAGTAGTCTCAGGAATAAAACGAGGACCTCATTAGAACAACTTATCAAGACAGAGGCGCTCCTAGCGGCAGCTTAGCCAACTTACATTTCACTAGAAAATTCTAATCAATAATAGTACAAAGTAACCCCCCCCCCTCTTCCGATAGACCGATTTAGTTCATTTTTACCAAAAAAATCTAATTAGATAACCAAGACGTATTCCGAGTTGCGTACAGCAGTAATTACGACCGGTATGAGCAAATTAGTAATTTCGCTACGGCGTGAACCCCCCTTCCTAATGAACAGATTTAGTTTATTTTTACAACGTATTTTTCAATTTAGACAACCACAACGATTTAGTTCATTTTTATATCTCACTTTTCTCCCTATATTACCACTACGAATACCAAGTTTCGTTGAAATATAACAACTACTACGGCTGCCATGGTCAAATTAGTGTTTTGGGTCCGGGGTAAACCCCCTCTTCCGGTGGACCGATTTTGATGGTTAACGAACTCGTTCAATCGTTTGAACGCTCTAAATCAAGTTTCGTGACTAAAAAACAAATACCCTACCGGCTATCGTGTTAACAGACACACACACACATATCGCACTTGTATTCCTAAAGTGACACAACTCAAAAATCGGTGTTTTTCCAGTTCTGACTATGAAAGACATGGTAAATATCTCTTTATGGACCATCAAAACTGTATGTACCTAGCTTCAGAGCTTGTATACCAGGGGGAACTTGTCTTAATGCTATTCCCTCTTCCTAAGAGTGACATATTTTCGGATGAGTTTTACTTTGAGTTGTGTTACATTAGAAATACTAGTGCGATTTGTATATATATATTTTAACAAGGGTCATTTTCGGTGTATATTTGGTAGAATTGATAATGATTTGAAGAAATATTTCAAAACTTCCGTCATGAGTGCAAACATAATAGCTATCTTCCGGCGAAAAGTGCTAATATTATGCAAAACAGCAAAAGAAAATATCTGTAAAGAATTAGGCCTATACCTCTGCTGAGTCAGGTCAGTGAAAGCTTTGAAGTGGCGCGGTACTCGTCGATACAGACTCTGTGTCTCCACTGCTCAGCAGGCAAATCCAGTAGGTATTAGAGGTAAAGGCACCTTCCTGTCTTCTGGTTACTGTGTAAATCTTGGGGTGTCCTCAGGCACTCCCCTAACGGTCTGGAAGTTTTTCCCATCTTCGGACATAACGAGCACATTAGGCGGAACTTTTGGGTGATAAATTGGGAGAAAGTGCTTTGGAAATTATCTCTGCGGTTCCTCCCCCCAAAAAAACAAAACCCCGTAACCATTAGAAGAATCTTTGAACAATGTTGGATTCCGGCCTTTTCAGAAAAATATCTAATAAAGCAATTATACTACATGTAAAAGTTTCAGCACCCAATTTTAATTTTTTATTTTGGAAAATTTATTTTTATCTTGGAGAAAAATGAGAAGAAAGCTTTTTGTCATTCTTCGAAACGGTTTCTAAATTATAACCTGAGATTTGAAGAAGAGACCTTGAACATATGAAATAAATCGAGGATAGTAAATCAATAATAGACTTTATTTTGATGTAAGTCTTAACCTCAATACAATTTATGTTCTTAATATACCGCATTAGTATTTCTAAAGTTCCACAACTCAAAAATCAGGGTTTTTTACTTATGACTGTGAAAGACATGGCAAACATCTCTTTATCAACCATCAAAACTGTATGTACCTAGCTTCAGAGCTTCTACACCAGAGGATATTTGTGTCACTCTTCCTATCTTAATGCTATTCCATCTACATAGGCAAGAGTGTATGTACCTAGCTTCAGAGCTTCTACACCAGAGGGAACTGGTGTCACTCCTCCTGTCTTAATGCTATTCCCTCTACATAGGCAAGAGTGTATGTACCTAGCTTCAGAGCTTCTACACCAGAGGATATTTGTGTCACTCTTCCTGTCTTAATGCTATTCCCTCTACATAGGCATGAGTGTATGTACCTAGCTACAGAGCTTCTACACCAGAGGATATTTGTGTCACTCTTCCTGTCTTAATGCTATTCCCTCTACATAGGCAAGAGTGTATGTACCTAGCTTCAGAGCTTCTACACCAGAGGGTACTTGTGTCACTCTTCCTGTCTTAATGCCATTTCATCTACATAGGCAAGAGTGTATGTACCTAGCTACAGAGCTTCTACACCAGAGGGTACTTGTGCCACTCTTCCTGTCTTAGTGCTATTCCATCTACATAGGCAAGAGTGTAAGTACCTAGCTTCAGAGCTTCTACACCAGAGGGAACTTGTATCACTCTTCCTGTCTTAATGCTATTCCATCTACATAGGCAAGAGTGTATGTACCTAGCTTCAGAGCTTCTACACCAGAGGGAACTTGTATCACTCTTCCTGCCTTAATGCTATTCCATCTACATAGGCAAGAGTGTATGTACCTAGCTACAGAGCTTCTACACCAGAGTTAACTTGTATCACTCTTCTTGTCTTAATGCTATTCCATCTACATAGGCAAGAGTGTATGTACCTAGCTTCAGAGCTTCTACACCAGAGTTAACTTGTATCACTCTTCCTGTCTTAATGCTATTACATCTACATAGGAAAGAGTGTATGTACCTAGCTACAGAGCTTCTACACCAGAGGGGACTTGTATCACTCTTCCTGTCTTAATGCTATTACATCTACATAGGCAAGAGTGTATGTACCTAGCTTCAGAGCTTATACACCAGAGTTAACTTGTATCACTCTTCCTGTCTTAATGCTATTACATCTACATAGGCAAGAGTGTATGTACCTAGCTACAGAGCTTCTACACCAGAGGGAACTTGTATCACTCTTCCTGTCTTAATGCTATTACATCTACATAGGCAAGAGTGTATGTACCTAGCTACAGAGCTTCTACACCAGAGGGAACTTGTATCACTCTTCCTGTCTTAATGCTATTACATCTACATAGGCAAGAGTGTATGTACCTAGCTACAGAGCTTCTACACCAGAGGGAACTTGTATCACTCTTCCTGTCTTAATGCTATTACATCTACATAGGCAAGAGTGTATGTACCTAGCTACAGAGCTTCTACACCAGAGGGAACTTGTGTCACTCTTCCTGTCTTAATGCTATTCCATCTACATAGGCAACAGTGTATGTACCTAGCTACAGAGCTTCTACACCAGAGGGAACTTGTATCACTCTTCCTGTCTTAATGCTATTCCCTCTACATAGGCAAGAGTGTATGTACCTAGCTTCAGAGCTTCTATACCAGAGGGAACTTGTATCACTCTTCCTGTCTTAATGCTATTACATCTACATAGGCAAGAGTGTATGTACCTAGCTACAGAGCTTCTACACCAGAGGGAACTTGTATCACTCTTCCTGTCTTCATGCTATTACATCTACATAGGCAAGAGTGTATGTACCTAGCTACAGAGCTTCTACACCAGAGGGAACTTGTATCACTCTTCCTGTCTTAATGCTATTACATCTACATAGGCAAGAGTGTATGTACCTAGCTACAGAGCTTCTACACCAGAGGGAACTTGTATCACTCTTCCTGTCTTAATGCTATTACATCTACATAGGCAAGAGTGTATGTACCTAGCTACAGAGCTTCTACACCAGAGGGAACTTGTATCACTCTTCCTGTCTTAATGCTATTACATCTACATAGGCAAGAGTGTATGTACCTAGCTACAGAGCTTCTACACCAGAGGGAACTTGTATCACTCTTCCTGCCTTAATGCTATTCCATCTACATAGGCAAGAGTGTATGTACCTAGCTACAGAGCTTCTACACCAGAGTTAACTTGTATCACTCTTCTTGTCTTAATGCTATTCCATCTACATAGGCAAGAGTGTATGTACCTAGCTTCAGAGCTTCTACAACAGAGTTAACTTGTATCACTCTTCCTGTCTTAATGCTATTACATCTACATAGGCAAGAGTGTATGTACCTAGCTACAGAGCTTCTACACCAGAGGGGACTTGTATCACTCTTCCTGTCTTAATGCTATTCCATCTACATAGGCAAGAGTGTATGTACCTAGCTTCAGAGCTTATACACCAGAGTTAACTTGTATCACTCTTCCTGTCTTAATGCTATTACATCTACATAGGCAAGAGTGTATGTACCTAGCTACAGAGCTTCTACACCAGAGGGAACTTGTATCACTCTTCCTGTCTTAATGCTATTACATCTACATAGGCAAGAGTGTATGTACCTAGCTACAGAGCTTCTACACCAGAGGGAACTTGTATCACTCTTCCTGTCTTAATGCTATTACATCTACATAGGCAAGAGTGTATGTACCTAGCTACAGAGCTTCTACACCAGAGGGAACTTGTATCACTCTTCCTGTCTTAATGCTATTACATCTACATAGGCAAGAGTGTATGTACCTAGCTACAGAGCTTCTACACCAGAGGGAACTTGTATCACTCTTCCTGTCTTCATGCTATTACATCTACATAGGCAAGAGTGTATGTACCTAGCTACAGAGCTTCTACACCAGAGGGAACTTGTATCACTCTTCCTGTCTTAATGCTATTACATCTACATAGGCAAGAGTGTATGTACCTAGCTACAGAGCTTCTACACCAGAGGGAACTTGTATCACTCTTCCTGTCTTAATGCTATTACATCTACATAGGCAAGAGTGTATGTACCTAGCTACAGAGCTTCTACACCAGAGGGAACTTGTATCACTCTTCCTGCCTTAATGCTATTCCATCTACATAGGCAAGAGTGTATGTACCTAGCTACAGAGCTTCTACACCAGAGTTAACTTGTATCACTCTTCCTGTCTTAATGCTATTCCATCTACATAGGCAAGAGTGTATGTACCTAGCTTCAGAGCTTCTACACCAGAGTTAACTTGTATCACTCTTCCTGTCTTAATGCTATTACATCTACATAGGCAAGAGTGTATGTACCTAGCTACTGAGCTTCTACTCCAGAGGGAACTTGTATCACTCTTCCTGTCTTAATGCCATTCCATCTACATAGGCAAGAGTGTAAGTACCTAGCTTCAGAGCTTATACACCAGAGTTAACTTGTATCACTCTTCCTGTCTTAATGCTATTACATCTACATAGGCAAGAGTGTATGTACCTTGCTTCAGAGCTTCTACACCAGAGGGAACTTGTGTCACTCTTCCTGTCTTAATGCTATTCCATCTACATAGGCAAGAGTGGCACATTATTAATTGAGTTTTATTTTGAGTTGTGTCACTTTACAAATACTACTGCGATATGCTCTGAATGTATGAAATTAAAACGGTCAACTTTGTTGTGTACAAAAGACTTATGAGCATCTGCACATTTTGTTAACGGGTGATATGACGGGAACAGATAGTAATTAATTGTCAATTACTACATCTGCTCTCTCAACGTTCCATCTTGGAAAAACCATTACCAATATATTTCCCATTTTCTTACCTAGTTTTACGACAATACTCATTTTAATGTTAAATGCGATTAAAAAAAAATAAAACGTTAAACAAAGATCAACTTGTTGGAGGCTAGTGAGTATGAAAATATGCCAATTAAATGAGTCTTAGGTCGCTGAAATAATTTAAGCCTTCTTCAATGGAATAATTTAAAGAGAAAACCTTCAATAGTAATTCCGCCCGAGTTGACTATCCCGGTTATGGATTGGCCAAGCCAGGCTGTGTGGGGGAGGTAAATACTCCTTCACTGTCGACGAGAACAATGAGGGACTCGTGTAAGTATCTCTGATGGTTTTTATGTACTCCGGGACATTGTGCGAGGATAGAGGTCTCTCTCTCTCTCTCTCTCTCTCTCTCTCTCTCTCTCTCTCTCTCTCTCTCTCCCCTCCCCTCTCTCTTCAGGCGTCAGAATACTTTTTTCGTAAACTCTATCGGAGTCCTTGAAGAAAACAACTTATCCCGAGTTTGGAACTAATTCCAAAGACTCTAAGCTGGAAAGTTGAACAAGTCCAACTGATAAAAGTATCTCATTTCGATGGTTATCCATTGCACCATTTCCCTGCAAACAGTCTGGATTTCCTTCGCCTGATTCCTGGTGAACTCTCTCATTGATGGAGCAACTTCTTGTATATTTCAGGAAGGATTAACCCATACTAAAATCATTTACGTGGAAATTGTCTGACTCAATCGAAAATTGCTTCAGCACTTTTTTTCTAGAGCTTTGGAATGGTCACCTTCCACTTACCACGATTTCCAAAACGTTTTCGAGAAATTTAAAAAATACACGAAGATCCCACAACTTTTCATGTCTACTAAAAACATATATTTCTTTCTAATACTTCCAAATAAAACCAAAATTAAAACATTTTAATTTAGATAAATTTAAAACACGTGGACAATATCTCAATCGAATCCTTCTATTCTAAGTACACAAACCGAAAATTCGTCATAAAATTGTTTCCATTTCTCTCACGTAACCTATGAAACGAGTTCCTGCAAACATATAATATAATAATATATAATATATCGCCTCAAATAACATGTTCCAGAGGAAAACCATGTTCAGCTGGTTAACGAACTTGACCTTTCCAATCAGACGACAGATTTTTGTCGAAATCGAACCATTTTTGACCCTTTGGGGGTGCGAAGAGACAAATATATATATATATATATATATATATATATATATATATATATATATATATATTTACATATACATATATATTTGCCTATTCGCTAAATACACATTTGAACTACCGTTATTTTCAAGATCTGAAAGTTCTGAAACGTAAAATTTTATAATCGGTAAATACTTATTAAGAGTATTATTGGAAAACACGCTACCAGTGGGAGATCCCTACTCAGAGTATTGTTGGGAATCACGCGACCAGTAGTAGAACCCTTACTCAGAGTATTGTTGGGAAACAGGCTACCATTAGCAGATCCTAAGTCAGAGTATTTTTTTTTTTTTTTATTTTTTTTTTTTTTATGGTGCGTCGACTGCTGTGGCCAATGGCACCCAGAGTATTGTTAGGAAACACGCTACCAGTAGCAGATCCTTACTCAGAGTATTGTTAGGAAACACACTACCAGTAGCAGATCCTTACTCAGAGTATTGTTGAGAAAAACATTCAATTCCTCCAAGTCATCGAACCCCCTTCGACAATTCCAATCAGAAAGTTTTAAACAAAACTTCTGTCCAAGGAGAGAAATTTAATTGCTTCTTATTTAATATATTTCTGCTTATTAACCCTTTATCTGCAACATTAATACCTAAAATTTAATTTCTCATAAGTAAAGTCTCTATTCTTCAAAGGAGTCGGAATTAACTTAAACTCGCTATTGAACTATTTGACATAAGTATTAGCTGTTCCACTCCTTTTTAAAGATTTTCCTGAGTCTCTCCATAGAGAGGAAACCCGCTAGTTATGTCGACCTTATATCGTAATCCGGGAGTGCCGACTAGGAATGTCCATGTTTGCAGAGATCATGACAATAACGGTGGTTATAATTTCATACAGGGTTTATCGGTACAGTGGATGACAATATTCGGACACATACAAGACACAACGTTTGAAGGAAAATACATAAAATAGTAAAGTAATATATATTCTTGAAGGGGCTTTAATGCTCTACAGCCCTATAAACGGCATATATTTAGTGGGTCCATCGTTGAAGAGTTATCCGGACAAATAGATCAAAAAGTGTGTTCTTCTCCAAAATGACAGACTTTCAAGAGTGATAATTGGAAAACTAAAGATATCTCGAAAAACTTTATTGCGGTGAACCTGTATCATATTTAATCAGCTTTTATTTGTTATTGAATGGTCATGTCGCTAGGACGCACGTTTCCGAGATATAAGCGAAACCCCGAAAAATGGGACCTTCCAAACCCCTCCTCCCCCCGGCTCAAATAAAAAGGACGAAGAATAATCTAGAAGTTGCTACAACAGGCCTCCTTTCATCTATTTCTTTTTTTAGCGCGGTTCCTCCCTCCCCCATAGGGAGGAACCCCGCTTATATGGTTGATCTCATGACACAATCCAGAAGTGCCGACTAGAAAATTTTGCGTTTTAGAACCCCTAGAGACCGAAAATGATGATGGTTCAAATTTGTATATATATATATATATATATATATATATATATATATATTTGTCTGTTCGCTCTCTAGGTCGAAGACGAATAGTCCGATTTTGATGAAATTTGGTACAAAAATCCGTCGTCCAATTTGAAAGGTCAATTTCGTTAACCAGCAAAATCCGTCCACTGGAAGATAGCGTTTGGGGCGAAATTTGCGCAAAAAAAAAATCGTAACGCTTACGTTTTTGAGTTCATAAGCTTGTAAGTACTCGTTTTATAGGCTTCTTGGGCTAGAAAAACGAATGAAACCATTTTCAAGGCGATAGCTTTAACCGTTATCCAGAAAATTGGAAAAATAGTTGCTGAATAACGTTTTTGGTTTTGGTACATAAAATCATGGGATTCAGTTTAAACGTTTTTTGCATGTTCGGATTTCATCAAAACTAATATGTTAAACTCTTGGTTACGTTTCGAGTTTAAGAAGGGTTAGAATAAAATATTTTATTAACAGACATGAAAAGTTTTGGGAACTTCGTATACATTCCCTAATATCTCGAAGACGGTTAGGAATATTGGTAAAAGGAGGGTTACCATGCGAAAGCTTACTTAATGTTCTACAAAAAAGATTCTGAAACAATTTTTGATTGGGCTATGTCAATCGGAGAAATAAGTGCTTAAACTTTGAAGTAATTGATTTCGTTTATTCGAACGGTTCTTTTTGTTTGTTTTTATTCCTTGTTGTTTTTTCATTGCTTAAAGTTGAAAAATGCATTTGACAATAAAACAGATTAATTAAAATAAGAAAAACAATTCATTGCTAGAAATATATCAGGCTGTACCGTATGAAATGTCAGTTTTGGATTTGCCGATTTCCTTCAAATGCCTTGAAACTGTCAAGGCTCCTACTCCGAGTTCTTTGGCATATTCCCTAGTGTTTTTAATTGCTTATAGTAGTCAAATGTATTTGCCAATAAAACAGGATACGAATAATTAGAAACGATATTTTATTTTTGCGGAATCTTGGGATTCTCAGATGCCGTATGAATATCTATTAGGTCCTAAAGGGTTAGGAAATCGTGGCAAGTGAAATATAACAGTTCGAAAGCTTACTGAATTCTCCACAAAAAAATGTTTTGAAGGAATGTTTGATGGGGTCGTCACATTACGAGAAATAAGTGCTTAAAACTTAATTAGTTAGTTTCGTTTATTTAAACGGATCTGTTTTGTGTTTCCCGCAGTTTTTGTTTTCACTTCTCGTTATTTTTGTACTTGCTTATAGCAGTCAAATGTATTTGTCAATAAAACAGGATGCGTATAATTAGAAGCAATATTTTGTTTGTTAGAATTCGAAGATGCCGTATGAATATCTAGATTACAGTACAGGTGTTGATTTCGTTCTTTAGAATTGTTCTTGGTATTCCCTATTTTCATCTGTTACCCATAGTTTTTTATTGTTAGTAGTTTTTTCTTATTGATTATAGAGTATAAATCTATTTGGCTATAAAACAGGATACGTAAAATTAGTAACAATATTTCGGAGATTTCTGAGCGAAATACTTTTAAGATTTTCTACCATCACGAACGGCGTTTTTCCTCTATTTTTATCCACTAGATAGGCTTTATTTGGCATATTATTCTATATATGTTTTATTAAGCAGGGGATTCGTGTTTTTGCTGTGGATTTTAATTACGATGTGTCTAAGATTGGGTAACATTAGCGAGTCTACATAGTTAAGAACCGACGACGGAGGTAGACTTCTTGCTATAATTTAGTCTACATATGTATATTAAGTCCTAAATCCAAAAAATAAACTTCACAACGGTTAAATACTATGAGCGAATAGAGAGTCGGTCAGTGCCTCTACAAACAGAAGGTCCGCAGGAAATTTACCTGCTAAGAGTTAATCCTCAAGAGCTGTAAATATACCCCAGGTATCTGCCGACACAAATACAAAGCCTAGGCGGAGAGCAACCCAAAAACACAGATCCAAACATAGGTTATATACTAAATATTCATAAAGACTACTTAGTTGTAAACCGATTCATCAATTAGCAATCAATAGTTTTCAACAAAGGTTATATACTAAATATTGATAAAAAGTATTTAAGTAGAAAAAAAAAACAAGATTCCACAAGACTTGTTTTTGGTCCATTTGTGTCTACTCCATGGACTTAATTAGGTATATTATTCTATATATTGACTTGTTATTCGTTAAGACTTGTAATTTGTCCTTCTGTATCTACTACATAGGCTTTATTCGGCATATTATTCTATATAGGCTGTATTAGGCAGGGTATTCTACTCAATATTTCTTGTACTTGTTCTTGATCCTTCTGTACATGGGCGTATATAGAAAACAATTTCGGGTGGGGCTGGGAAAATTTCGCGGGGGGCTGAGACCATTTCCAGGGTTTGGAATACTAAATATTTAGAGCTTGGAATAGTTTTAGGCAACTAAAACGCTATTAAACGTAAAATAAAATATGTTTTATGAACTAAGTGATCTTATTTAATTTATTTTTAAGGGTTTTACGAGAAGTTTTTATCATCAATTCAAAATTTCGGGAGGGGCTGCAGCTCCCTCAGCCCCCCCCCCCCCTCATATACGCCCATGCTTCTGTATCCACTAGAAAGGCTTGATTAGGTATATTTTGTATTGATTTATAAAGCTTTGGTTTAGAATGAGAGCCGGATTCTGTAATTTCCGCTTCTGTGTAAAAGTTAGCTACTGTCGGTGTCCCTGACGCCTTAATATCACTTTTATTCGAGATGTTCGAGAGGATTTTGACAATTTTCACGAGATATATAAAAAAAAGTAAGGCTGTGCAAGGGTTCCGGATATTATTGCCTCACCTAGAAAACTCTAAGGATAGGCTTACCATACATCACGGTTTGACCGGGACTGTCCCTGTATTTTGCAATTGTTTCGGCGTCCCGCCCAGTTTTATTAATGTCCCGGAAAAGGCTGTAAGATGTAAAAAGTAATGAATTCATGTTTATAAGAATCTTTTTTAAATCGGTTACTTTTCTACAATCAACATTTTTACTACTGCTCACAGTGTCAAAGAAATGAGAAGTAATCTAACTGTAAAACGCTGGAACTACCTGCACAGCGCTGCCAGCTGCCAGACACTACTATTTGGCTCAGAGATTGTTTTAAGAAAATCAAGTAGCAAAAAAAGTTCCGTTCTTATTTTTAAGGTTTGGGTAGACTAACAGTTCAGGATCCCCCCTTCCCGTTACTTGCTAGGCTTAAAACTCACCATTTTGCTTATAATTTGTACTGTTTTTATTCCCCACCCTCCCTGGTATGCCCATTCCATATTAATGTGTCTCGGTTTAACTCTCCAAACATATGGCAAGCCTATCTGACGGGGACAGGCAGAAAAGAAACGCAATTAAAACTCTATTATTTCTAGTAATTCAAGGACTGCCATCATAATGGAAATTAACCACAATTAAAAATAATACTATGAAATAGATAATGTATGGTAACAGCTGTTCTTTATCGTCCTAGCAACGCATGCTACTTAGGCTTGCCTTCTCTAACCAACTCAAACTTTAAACCCCCCTAAAAATGCTTAAAATTCGAATATCAAAAAATCCTTTCTTAGCGAGTGCCTACGTTCCCCCACTTCGACTATGGTTGCCTGGTTTATGGAGGGCTCACTGGGGAGCTTGAGGTTCGTTTTAAGCGATTAATGAACAGTTTTCTCAGATTTATCCTCGATACCCCCAGGGATACCCATATTTCACACCGGTATTCCGAGTTGAAGTGGCTATTTCCATCAATTCGACGACAATATTTTCTAGGTTCCTTCCTTTACCAAACCATTTCTTCCAAATCTCCTTCCTATATTTACAACCTCCTGCAGTTTAAATCGGCTGTCCATTCCCGTGGTACCCGCTCCCGTCCTCCGATCTCTATCCTCCAACTCATAAAACAGCCTTCTTCGACCGTTCCTTCATCTCCCGAGCCTCCTCCTTCTGGAACTCTATCCATCTTTCCATTCGACACTCTCCTTCCTTACCTGTCTTTAAATCCCGCCTCTTTGCTTTTCTCCTATCCTCCCAGGAAGACGCTTCTTAAAATTTCACCACCAGGAAGACTTGATTACCTTTGTAAATTATATTGCTGTTTTTTTCTCGTGTTTATGCATTTTCCTAGTTTATATCTTTTTATAGCCCCCATTCCTTTAATATTTATTCAACTTTTTAATATTTATTTGTTTATTTTAAACTCTTTAATTTTATTCCCATCCCCCTCTGATCATTGTATCATCATTGCCCCATTCCAATGAATGTACATATTTACTTATATTTCATTTTATTATTTAAGGCTTCACATATAATATTTGTATTAGTTGCTTTTTTTGTTTTGTTCTTTTATACTTTTGTTTTTCTTTATTCATATTTATATTTTTAGGTTAAATTTGTTTATTGTTTATTTTGTACTTATTTTTATTCTTATGGGACGAAGTCCCAGAATAAAGTTTTTTTTTTTTCATTCATTCATTCATTCAT
>OX328123.1:1682443-1696005 GCA_946811695.1 Gonocerus acuteangulatus | reverse complement strand
AGACTGGGAAAAATCATTATTTTTTGTTTTCAATGTTATTCACCACATTAAGGTTTCATGGGGTGCTGATTTGAAATCTGCTATTATTTTTGGTGTAAAAAAATGTATAACACTAGTTTACTTGAAAACGTAAGCATATTTTTGAATTTATTTGACGATAAATATATTATTGTTTAACGATTATATTTTTCTTTTAATCTACTCTATAAAACAAATGAATTGGTGAATGAATCATGTCGATATCATTTTCTAAACTCGATATAAAAAATAAAGCACTTTCAACGTATTTTATTTTATTTCTCGGCTCCTAAGGCGCATTGGACGGAACGCTCGGATACGTGTCGACTATTTTTCGATGTAGAATCACCAGAAAAAAATTGTCCAAATCGGTGACCCCATCGCTGTATACTCCCCTTGTATGATACTCATACCGCTCGTAATTTCTGCTGTATTGTAGCGAAACATATATACGTCGTGGGTAACTCATGAGAAAGAAGTGCTGTAAAAATGAGCTAAATCGGTCAATCAAAAAGGGGGGTTTACTTTGTAATATATTTCAATAGAATAGCCCGCCAGACGTAGGTTCACAAAGGCGCCGCAAGGAGCAATTTCTACCACTAGAGGGACTGTATCCTGTTCCTGCGTTAGGGTGGGTTTACACTAGGATAGTTATTGCCGGATATTTATGTCAGAGAGAAATTGCGACTAATGAAAACCATGTAAAATGTATGTCTGACATAAATTCTACATGGTTTACATTAGTCAGAATTTCTCTCTGATATAAATATCCTGCAATAACTATCCTAATGTAAACCCACCCTAAGATCAAAGTCGAAAATATGAGGTTTTTTGTACTAATTAAGTGGTGTAGTAATTACCAGGTGTAAACATAACTCTGGAAGCAAATTAATTACAAAATTAATAATTGAACACTAACTCATTACAAAATTAAAAGAGAAGTATTCATGTTTTTATTTTATTTATGTAGGATATTTTAACCAAATTGTTCTGGAAACCAGTCTACACAACCCAAATTCTGAGGAAAGTGCTTAGTTAAGCAGATCCTGCGTAACGGGCTTTTGTAAAGCCCTCACCCCTAGTGGGAAACGTAACGGACTTTTTCTTTCAAATTTAACTGAAGGCTTACTGTAATTATAAAATATCAATTTAATTAATACGAACTTTTATTTATTTCTGATAAGATAACCAATTAGATATGATATTAGTTATATTTATTATTGGTTCTTTCTCCTAAAACCCAATTAGATATGATATTAGTTATATTTATTAACTTTGATTCGGCAGTTTGCAGAAGTCTTTATGGACGAGTTGCGATTCTCCAACATTTGTCGCAAACTAAAGTTTTTTATTGGTATACTTTGTTTTGAGGAGTTATTGCGAAAAGAAACTTGTGAACATCAAACTGAACCAATCCTATTTGAATACCTAAACTTTAAATTAGTTTGGAAAAGGAGGTGTTTCAATGTTTCTCCAATACGGTTACAGATATAGGTTGAAAAATGTTTTCATTCTATTTCCTATGAGAAGAAACCTATAAAACGAGTACCTGCATGCACATCTTTTTTCTCTCCAAACATCATTTTCCAGTGGGCGGATTCTGTTGGTTAACGACCTTCACCTTTCAAATTAGACAAAAAATTTTTGTACCAAATTTCATCAAAATCGAACTATTTTTGAGCATTTGATAGAGTGGACAGACAAATATCCGGATCGGCACTTGCGGATTCCGTCATGAGATCAAACTCATAAGTGGGTTACCTCCCTATGGAGGGAGGGAGGAACCGCGCTAAAAGGGGGTTTCCTGTTTATATAAGCGGGACATTAATGAAATGGCTTAAGGTTTGTTTATATTTTTGTATATTTGTATATAAAGCATCGAGTGAAAGATACAAAAATACAATGCATTAGGAGAAGAACGTCTCTGCTTTGGCAAGGTGAGCACAACAAACTGGCTGATTCAACTCTTTAACATTCCACGGATTTCCTGAAGATGTTTGCTTTTATTAACAAGATTTTCTGTTTCATACGGGCAAAGGTATTTCTAGACAGTCATTTCTCTATATCTTTGTCTTTTGGTGACCGGAATCGGGTGGAGAACACTAGCTTCGGGGGTGTCAGAGGACCGTTTTTTGTTTTTTTTTTAAAATTAAAAGGTAATAGAATTTAGCACAAGTTTGTCAATTCACATTTTCGTTTTTTCCCCCTTTGTTTATTAAATCACGTGAAAAGATGTTAATAACTATCCAATGTTTATAACCTTTCTTATAAATAATTTTGAAATAATAATACCTGCTACATTGAGCCCAATCGAAGGATTCTGAGTTTATTCGGTGGCATTTCTTAAATTAAACACTCTTTTTCACTTCACTAAGATGTCATTACTGACGAGCTGTGATTAGATCGGATCGGGACGGGACCAATGTAGGCATTCTCGTCGGCCGTTGTCGGTTACACGAAATCGTATCGGATCGGATCGGGAGAAATACGGGTCCATTGTAGGGACGTCCTTACGCGCATCTAGCCTTCGATGGATACCTGTATAACGCCAAGGCCTAGCATATCCATCAGGTGAGGAATAATCTGAAGTCGGATGCTCGTAGAATTAGACGGGAGCTTTACTGAATGCGGTTTGATAAGGGAATGTCTTGTAACCGACTCTGGAAATGTCTTGTATGAAATACAGCTGTTGAGTTAGTTAGTACTGTAGTATTACATAGGTAGCGGCAGGGTTTGTGTGTAGCTTTCAGAGTATTGATGAAGGAGTGTATTGTGTATTGTGTAGGATATCTAACTGGCTCCTCGAGCAGATATCAGCGGGCTCTTGCAAGAGCTCCTGCAAAGCGGGATTCTAAGTCAATTCATTAGCAACTTAGTCTCAACTTACAATAACTATATTGAGAGAGATATAAATTGTCACTTGGCTGTTGACGGGTTGGGGAAGATGGAGGCGCCTCACTGGGTTGTCACTCCTCCCTCTTGTAGTGTTGCGCCTAGGACGAGCGGGGTTGGGAGAAGTGTACAACTGACAACGTCGAGCCTCCTCTACGCTTTCTCCAAGTGGCAAGTTATTCGTCTCACGCTAAAGTCGAAGTAGAGGAAGCACTTCGTCTTACTTCTTCCTCTTGCTAACTTCCCGCTATTTCCAGAACGTTTTCAACATAGGTTTCAATATATTTATGCTTTCAGGAGGAGGATTGTTCAGATTATTCGAATCCTCGAGCTTCTTAATCCCTTTCTCTACCGTTGAATGCTCCAGCAGTCACAAGTGGCTGAGACCTGTCTTCCGTTGACTTGTGTACAAGTCGGAGGAAAGTCTAGACCCACGTACCGTTGACTTCTCGAGCCGTTGAGAGCTACTTATATTTCTCACAGTCTTTCTCTTCCCATTTAACGACTTTAGAGCTATCTAGTGTTACAGTAACGTACTTCTAGTATGCCTGGATGGCTGTACGTGGAAGACTGAACATCTGTACAGGCAGATCAAATACATTGTTGTAACAATGCGGAAGGGAATTGGTAATATCAAAATATCAGATAAAGATGAAGAGTGAAAGGGTGCAGCTGTTCTGGGAAGAGAAGAAGAAAATATTGGTTAGAAATTCTTAGGTTTGCCATGGGGTCCCAGTTGGAAAAATTCAAGAAGAAAAAGACAATAGATATCTTTATTTTTTAAAATTAGTTTTGTTGATTCAATAGAATAAACAGGATACGTTAAAACAAATCTACTTAATGGCCATGGTTCCTTGCCATGTGTAAAAGTTGACTTCGCATTTTCGGAATTTTCCATTCTCACACTGTTCTATTTATATCTTAGCGTGGAGGTGAGGAAATAATAATAACAATAATAAATAAATAAAAAAACAAAAATAAATAAATCAACAAACTTAAAGCCTTCTGCTCAAATTCAGCAACATAAATATACTTGATGTCCACCCAACAAACTAATGAACTGTATAACATGAAGTCTTCTTTTTCGTGAACATTTTGTAACGTTTTATCAAGTTAAGTCATCGCTAAAGCGTATTTATACTAAAATACAACTAACAAAACAATAAAATAAAAATAATAAGAAAATTAAATAAATAGGGTTTAGATTAAGTAATAAACTTTTACAATTTTTTAGGTATTCCAATAGCTGTACTATGATCTGTGAGCAGCTCGTTCATTTTTTGTAGAACTCCGCCTACGGTCTGTCAAGGCTGTGCATAATGGTTATATATATATATATATATATATATATATATATATATATATATATATATATATATATATATATTCTGAAACAGAATTAGCATAGTAGTAGGCCGATGCTGTAATAAGAGGGAGTGGGTGATGTTTTGTAGAGAGAGATGTGTGTGCAAAAACCCGAGAGTATTTTTGATTTACTACAAGGATCCGCCTATTTAATAATCAACATTCCGTGTAGACGAGGAGTAGATAAATCACGGCACGAGTCCAACATTAGGTGCGAGTAAACGGATTTACATACAGTACAGGCTTAGCTCCAGGTTCAGGAGGTAAAGCCATAGGTTCGGGATAGGGAGGGTTCTACCAGATGGGCGAGAAGAATAGGCGTCCAGGGCCCGGGGAGGATGTCTTACACATACAGTACAGGCTTAACTCCAGGTTCAGGTGGTACAGTCATAGGTTCGGGATAGGGAGGGTTCTACCAGATGGACGAGAAGAATAGGCGTCTAGGGCCCGGGGAGGATGTCTTACACATACAGTACAGGCTTAACTCCAGGTTCAGGAGGTACAGCCATAGGTTCGGGATAGGGAGGGTTCTACCAGATGGGCGAGAAGAATAGGCGTCCAGGGCCCGGGGAGGATGTCTTACACATACAGTACAGGCTTAAATCCAGGTTCAGGAGGTACAGGCTTAACTCCAGGTTCAGGAGGTACAGCCATAGGTTGGGGATAGGGAGGGATCTACCAGATGGACGAGAAGAATAGGCGTCCAGGGCCCGGGGAGGATGTCTTAAACATACAGTACAGGCTTAACTCCAGGTTCAGGAGGTACAGCCATAGGTTCGGAATAGGGAGGGTTCTACCAGGGCCCGGAAACTTTTTGAAATTTTGCATGACTCCCTCTTGGACGTAAACACTCGCTAAGAAAGTATGTTTTCTTATTCAAATTTTTCCAAGTATTTTTAAAGGGGTTTGAATTTTCAGTTGGTTAGAACAGGCACGGCTAGGAAGCATGTGTTACTAGGACGATACCAGGTGATGGTTATCCCTTGCACAGCTTCCTCACCCATCAGTATCCCCAGTCAGAACACTTCTTGGTAATGCTCCCAAGTATAATGGGTGTTTCCAAATAACATCCTGAAAACATACATTTTTAAAAACAATACCAGTGTTCGGTCTACGATTCCTAGATCTATGATCGGCTAATGGTACTCCCTAACGCTCCCTTCCCCTCGTTGGTTGAAGCAGATAAGGAGCGGACGACGGTCTACGATTCCTAGATCTATGATCGGCTAATGGTACTCCCTAACGCTCCCTTCCCCTCGTTGGTTGAAGCAGATAAGGAGCGGACGACGGTCTACGATTCCTAGATCTATGATCGGCTAATGGTACTCCCTAACGCTCCCTTCCCCTCGTTGGTTGAAGCAGATAAGGAGCGGACGACGGTCTACGATTCCTACATCTATGATCGGCTAGTTGTACTCTCTAACGCTCCCTTCCCCTCGTTGGTTGAAGCAGATAAGGAGCGGACGACGGTCTACGATTCCTAGATCTATGATCGGCTAGTTGTACTCTCTAACGCTCCCTTCCCGTCGTTGGTTGAAGCAGATAAGGAGCGGACGACGGTCTACGATTCCTAGATCTATGATCGGCTAATGGTACTCTCTAACGCTCCCTTCCCCTCGTTGGTTGAAGCAGATAAGGAGCGGACGACGGTCTACGATTCCTAGATCTATGATCGGCTAATGGTACTCTCTAACGCTCCCTTCCCCTCGTTGGTTGAAGCAGATAAGGAGCGGACGACGGTCTACGATTCCTAGATCTATGATCGGCTAATGGTACTCTCTAACGCTCCCTTCCCCTCGTTGGTTGAAGCAGATAAGGAGCGGACGACGGTCTACGATTCCTAGATCTATGATCGGCTAATGGTACTCCCTAACGCTCCCTTCCCCTTGTTGGTTGAAGCAGATAAGGAGCGGACGACGGTCTACGATTCCTAGATCTATGATCGGCTAATGGTACTCCCTAACGCTCCCTTCCCCTCGTTGGTTGAAGCAGATAAGGAGCGGACGACGGTCTACGATTCCTAGATCTATGATCGGCTAATGGTACTCTCTAACGCTCCCTTCCCCTCGTTGGTTGAAGCAGATAAGGAGCGGACGACGGTCTACGATTCCTAGATCTATGATCGGCTAATGGTACTCTCTAACGCTCCCTTCCCCTCGTTGGTTGAAGCAGGTAAGGAGCGGACGACGGTCTACGATTCCTAGATCTATGATCGGCTAATGGTACTCCCTAACGCTCCCTTCCCTTCGTTGGTTGAAGCAGATAAGGAGCGGACGACGGTCTACGATTCCTAGATCTATGATCGGCTAATGGTACTCTCTAACGCTCCCTTCCCCTCGTTGGTTGAAGCAGATAAGGAGCGGACGACGGTCTACGATTCCTAGATCTATGATCGGCTAGTTGTACTCCCTAAAGCTGCCTTCCCCTCGTTGGTTGAAGCAGATAAGGAGCGGACGACGGACTACGATCGGCTAATTGTACTCCCTAACGCTCCCTTCCCCTCGTTGGTTGAAGCAGGTAAGGAGCGGACGACGGTCTACGATTCCTAGATCTATGATAGGCTAGTTGTACTCCCTAAAGCTCCCTTCCCCTCGTTGGTTGAAGCAGATAAGGAGCGGACGACGGACTACGATCGGCTAATTGTACTCCCTAACGCTCCCTTCCCCTCGTTGGTTGAAGCAGGTAAGGAGCGGACGACGGTCTACGATTCCTAGATCTATGATCGGCTAATGGTACTCTCTAACGCTCCCTTCCCCTCGTTGGTTGAAGAAGATAAGGAGCGGACGACGGTCTACGATTCCTAGATCTATGATCGGCTAGTTGTACTCTCTAACGCTGCCTTCCCCTCGTTGGTTGAAGAAGATAAGGAGCGGACGACGGTCTACGATTCCTAGATCTATGATCGGCTAATGGTACTCTCTAACGCTCCCTTCCCCTCGTTGGTTGAAGCAGATAAGGAGCGGACGACGGTCTACGATTCCTAGATCTATGATCGGCTAATGGTACTCTCTAACGCTCCCTTCCCCTCGTTGGTTGAAGCAGATAAGGAGCGGACGACGGTCTACGATTCCTAGATCTATGATCGGCTAATGGTACTCCCTAACGCTCCCTTCCCCTCGTTGGTTGAAGCAGATAAGGAGCGGACGACGGTCTACGATTCCTAGATCTATGATCGGCTAATGGTACTCTCTAACGCTCCCTTCCCCTCGTTGGTTGAAGCAGATAAGGAGCGGACGACGGTCTACGATTCCTAGATCTATGATCGGCTAATGGTACTCTCTAACGCTCCCTTCCCCTCGTTGGTTGAAGCAGATAAGGAGCGGACGACGGTCTACGATTCCTAGATCTATGATCGGCTAATGGTACTCCCTAACGCTCCCTTCCCCTCGTTGGTTGAAGCAGATAAGGAGCGGACGACGGTCTACGATTCCTAGATCTATGATCGGCTAATGGTACTCTCTAACGCTCCCTTCCCCTCGTTGGTTGAAGCAGATAAGGAGCGGACGACGGTCTACGATTCCTAGATCTATGATCGGCTAATGGTACTCTCTAACGCTCCCTTCCCCTCGTTGGTTGAAGCAGATATGGAGCGGACGACGGACTAAAATAGATTGTGTATCCATAAAAAGTAACCATCCTGTTGCATAGCACTCATCGGACATCCATCAAGCCCACGACCAGCCCGTTAAATACACTACCAAAAACAGGTTTGTCGACTTCATGTCGGCCTTGGGATCACTTCAGCCTTCTCCGTAATGAAAAAAGTATAAAACCATTCTACCGGCTACGAAGCTCTTTGCAAGTTTCAATCTCTTTTATTGCCTTCTTTGTCATGTAGCCACAAACATGGCCCTGGAAGATTCTTTCTTTGTTGAAAAGAGGGACTACTTCTTGGAAAATGGTTTATGGAACCTTTAAATGTTTAGAATGAGTTAATAATCCGTTGACGATTTATACTAGCTACAATAAATTGGAGTAACTTTGTACAACAGATTTGCAATAAACTTCTAATTCAAGGGCTGCTGTAATGTTATATTTTCCAAGTTAAGTTTAAAAGATTCACCATTAGTCTAAATATATTTCTTGCGGCATTGAATAGGGTAAAAAGAAATAGAAATAAGAAAAAAAACACAATTAAAGTTTGTAAAGAGTTCCACCTTGCTTAGTTTCGATTTGAAATCATCTAAGCATGTTTTGTCTGAAATGATCGGAGGAACTTCAGACCAGTTAAACATGTCTTAAAACCATGTAATAATCATAAAGATTCATTTAATAATGTTTTACCGGGCTATTAGGATTCTTGCATAGAGGAAGGAAAGAACTGAGGGCAAAGAGATAAAAATGGATTATTTAGCAAACCCCAGGTCATGGACTAATGAGAGAAGATGAAATTGTCCTAGTGTAAACACGAGCACGTGGTTACTAACTGTCATAGGCTGCGTCTTCTTTATTATTCTGAAAGACACCATGACTCGCAGGAACTGTGACATCTTACCGTCTTTCTGTTCAAATCGGCGGAGTTGTTTTCACAATTATAATCAATTTGTATTTTTGTTACAAGTTACATAAATATTATTGAAAAATGTAACTATCACATAATTGAAAAAAAATCATCAACTTTTCATCGATCTCAGACATTAGAGAATAAACAAAATAAAGAGTACATACATATAATATATATATATATATATATATATATCTTGTATATATTTGTCAAATACCACTCACTCACTGACCTATCATCGCCCACCCCAAACCAATTGACAGAAAATTTTGAAATTTAGCATGGACACTCCCTATAGAAGGTTAACACTCGCAAAGAAAGGTTTTTTTTTATGATATTCGAATTTTGAAGTATTTTTAGAGGGGTTTAAAGTTTTAGTTGGTTAGAGCAGGCAAGCCTAGGCAGCAAGTGTTGCTAGGACGATAACAGGTCAGCTGTTACCGTACTGTATCTATTTCGTAATATTATTTCTATGTGTGGTTCATTTCAACTATAATAGAAATACTTGAATAACTAGAAGTAAATTGTGATCTTGTCCATCATGGAGTTTTCGCTATACCTGGTGATGGTCTATCCGAGGTAATAATATCCCGAAACCTTGCATAGCCTCCTCACCCATCAGCATCCCCTCGTAGAGTTTAGCCTATACCTGGTGATGGTCTATCCGAGGTAATAATATCCCGAACCCTTGCACAGCCTCCTCCCCCCTCAGCATCC
The DNA here is from genome assembly GCA_946811695.1 of Gonocerus acuteangulatus. Classification (NCBI taxonomy): domain Eukaryota; kingdom Metazoa; phylum Arthropoda; class Insecta; order Hemiptera; family Coreidae; genus Gonocerus; species Gonocerus acuteangulatus. The sequence continues at coordinate 1,686,509 of OX328123.1, read as the reverse complement.
CCTCGTAGAGTTTAGCCTATACCTGGTGATGGTCTATCCGAGGTAATAATATCCCGAACCCTTGCACAGCCTCCTCCCCCCTCAGCATCCCCTCGTAGAGTTTAGCCTATACCTGGTGATGGTCTATCCGAGGTAATAATATCCCGAAACCTTGCATAGCCTCCTCACCCATCAGCATCCCCTCGTAGAGTTTAGCCTATACCTGGTGATGGTCTATCCGAGGTAATAATATCCCGAACCCTTTCACAGCCTCCTCCCCCCTCAGCATCCCCTCGTAGAGTTTAGCCTATACCTGGTGATGGTCTATCCGAGGTAATAATATCCCGAACCCTTGCACAGCCTCCTCCCCCCTCAGCATCCCCTCGTAGAGTTTAGCCTATACCTGGTGATGGTCTATCCGAGGTAATAATATCCCGAACCCTTGCACAGCCTCCTCCCCCCTCAGCATCCCCTCGTAGAGTTTAGCCTATACCTGGTGATGGTCTATCCGAGGTAATAATATCCCGAACCCTTGCATAGCCTCCTCCCCCCTCAGCATCCCCTCGTAGAGTTTAGCCTATACCTGGTGATGGTCTATCCGAGGTAATAATATCCCGAAACCTTGCATAGCCTCCTCACCCATCAGTATCCCCTCGTAGAGTTTAGCCTATACCTGGTGATGGTCTATCCGAGGTAATAATATCCCGAAACCTTGCATAGCCTCCTCACCCATCAGTATCCCCTCGTAGAGTTTAGCCTATACCTGGTGATGGTCTATCCGAGGTAATAATATCCCGAACCCTTGCACAGCCTCCTCCCCCATCAGCATCCCCTCGTAGAGTTTAGCCTATACCTGGTGATGGTCTATCCGAGGTAATAATATCCCGAACCCTTGCACAGCCTCCTCCCCCCTCAGCATCCCCTCGTAGAGTTTAGCCTATACCTGGTGATGGTCTATCCGAGGTAATAATATCCCGAACCCTTGCACAGCCTCCTCCCCCCTCAGCATCCCCTCGTAGAGTTTAGCCTATACCTGGTGATGGTCTATCCGAGGTAATAATATCCCGAACCCTTGCATAGCGTCCTCCCCCCTCAGCATCCCCTCGTAGAGTTTAGCCTATACCTGGTGATGGTCTATCCGAGGTAATAATATCCCGAACCCTTGCACAGCCTCCTCCCCCCTCAGCATCCCCTCGTAGAGTTTAGCCTATACCTGGTGATGGTCTATCCGTGGTAATAATATCCCGAACCCTTGCACAGCCTCCTCCCCCATCAGCATCCCCTCGTAGAGTTTAGCCTATACCTGGTGATGGTCTATCCGAGGTAATAATATCCCGAACCCTTGCACAGCCTCCTCACCCATCAGCATCCCCTCGTAGAGTTTAGCCTATACCTGGTGATGGTCTATCCGAGGTAATAATATCCCGAACCCTTGCACAGCCTCCTCACCCATCAGCATCCCCTCGTAGAGTTTAGCCTATACCTGGTGATGGTCAATCGGAGGTAATAATATCCCGAACCCTTGCACAGCCTCCTCACCCATCAGCATCCCCTCGTAGAGTTTAGCCTATACCTGGTGATGGTCTATCCGAGGTAATAATATCCCGAACCCTTGCACAGCCTCCTCCCCCATCAGCATCCCCTCGTAGAGTTTAGCCTATACCTGGTGATGGTCTATCCGAGGTAATAATATCCCGAACCCTTGCACAGCCTCCTCCCCCATCAGCATCCCCTCGTAGAGTTTAGCCTATACCTGGTGATGGTCTATCCGAGGTAATAATATCCCGAAACCTTGCATAGCCTCCTCCCCCCTCAGCATCCCCTCGTAGAGTTTAGCCTATACCTGGTGATGGTCTATCCGAGGTAATAATATCCCGAACCCTTGCACAGCCTCCTCCCCCATCAGCATCCCCTCGTAGAGTTTAGCCTATACCTGGTGATGGTCTATCCGAGGTAATAATATCCCGAACCCTTGCACAGCCTCCTCACCCATCAGCATCCCCAGTCAGAACACTTCTTGGTAATGCTATACCTGGTGATGGTCCATCCGAGGTAATAATATCCCGAACCCTTGCACAGCCTCCTCACCCATCAGCATCCCCTCGTAGAGTTTAGCCTATACCTGGTGATGGTCAATCGGAGGTAATAATATCCCGAACCCTTGCACAGCCTCCTCACCCATCAGCATCCCCAGTCAGAACACTTCTTGGTAATGCTATACCTGGTGATGGTCCATCCGAGGTAATAATATCCCGAACCCTTGCACAGCCTCCTCACTCATCAGCATCCCCTCGTAGAGTTTAGCCTATACCTGGTGATGGTCTATCCGAGGTAATAATATCCCGAACCCTTGCACAGCCTCCTCACTCATCAGTATCCCCTCGTAGAGTTTAGCCTATACCTGGTGATGGTCCATCCGAGGTAATAATATCCCGAACCCTTGCACAGCCTCCTCACTCATCAGCATCCCCTCGTAGAGTTTAGCCTATACCTGGTGATGGTCTATCCGAGGTAATAATATCCCGAACCCTTGCACAGCCTCCTCACTCATCAGTATCCCCTCGTAGAGTTTAGCCTATACCTGGTGATGGTCCATCCGAGGTAATAATATCCCGAACCCTTGCACAGCCTCCTCACTCATCAGCATCCCCTCGTAGAGTTTAGCCTATACCTGGTGATGGTCTATCCGAGGTAATAATATCCCGAACCCTTGCACAGCCTCCTCACTCATCAGCATCCCCAGTCAGAACACTTCTTGGTAATGCTCGTACATATAAAGGGTGTTTCCAAATGACATCTTGAAAACATAAATTTTAACATACACTTATTATTGACAACGAATTTTAACCAGTATTGGTTAAACTGCTGTTACTGGTAACCTATAGATAACGGGTTATCTCTAGGTTATCTGTTTCTTGACACTTGTCCAGAGCGCCCCAGCGTCCAGAAACATTATACTTTGATTACTTAACAATTGATGAATAACATATAATATGATTGGAACCGTGCTATAATAAACATGCACAAAATTATATAGTAGCGTTAATTTCGATGATAGATTATTTAAGGCAATAAAATAACTACTTATCTGCCGTGACGAATCACCGGTATTCAGCTAGTAGGATACATTTGTCAAATACCACTCACTCACACCTATCATCGCCCAACCCAAACAACTTGACAAAAAGTTTTTTTTTTTTTTTAAAGAGAGGAGGCACGCCTAAATATAATGGGTGTTTCCAAATGGCATCTTGGAAACAAATCTTTAAATTTTAACGTCCATTATTATTGACAAAGAATTTTAACCTGTACTGATAAACTATAGATAACGGGTTATCTATAGGTCAACCATTTGTTGACACTGGTCCGGAGTGCCCCAGTGTCAAGGAACATTATATTTTGATTACTTATCAATTGATGAATAACTTATAGTATGACGAGAGCAGTGATATATATATATATATATATATATATATATATATATATATATATATATATATGCGTAATAATGTAATGTACGGAATCAATGTATGTAGGTACTTAAATTTATTCAAATTTTTTATTTCAAGCGAAACAAAAATTGTTTGCCTTTCATTTGTTACTAGAGTTTGTCTTGTTCTTAAGCCAGAAGCTCCTGGCTTCCTTATGGAAGGAGACTAGGACATTTTTGTTTACAAATGCGGATTAACTTCCTTATACACAGATCCTCTGAGATTGCTATAAGTTATAGAATCGACTCCAATTATAAAAGTGATGTTAATTTAAAAAAACGAAATCCAGAGAATCTGGGTTAGTTGTCGTTAGTACTGTTTCTGAAGATCCATCCAGCCAACTGATGTAGAAACTGTTGAAGACTGGCAGAGAATCTGGGTTAGTTGTCGTTAGTACTGTTTCTGAAGATCCATCCAGCCAACTGATGTAGAAACTGTTGAAGACTGGCAGAGAATCTGGGTTAGTTGTCGTTAGTACTGTTTCTGAAGATCCATCCAGCCAACTGATGTAGAAACTGTTGAATACTGGCAGAGAATCTGGGTTAGTTGTCGTTAGTACTGTTTCTGAAGATCCATCCAGTCAACTGATGTAGAAA
>OX328123.1:1604943-1679943 GCA_946811695.1 Gonocerus acuteangulatus | reverse complement strand
CAAGTTGCCAGAAACTAGTCGACATGTCGTTGCATATGCATCAACGTTGCATAAGAAATGTTTGTCTGTGATGAGAGGCCAAGTTGCCAGAAACTTGTCGACATGTCGTTGCATATGCATCAACGTTGCATAAGAAATGTTTGTCTGTGATGAGAGGCCATGTTGCCAGAAACTAGTCGACATGTCGTTGCATATGCATCAACGTTGCATAAGAAATGTTTGTCTGTGATGAGAGGCCAAGTTGCCAGAAACTAGTCGACATGAATAAAATGGTGTAATACAAGTGTTGAAGCAATTTTTTGACCTATAAGGCCAAAAGAAGAGGAAAAATACATGTGGAAGAGGTCAAGTTACGAGAGAATATATATATATATATATATATAGGGTTTCGCCGGCTCAAGTATTAGTTGTTACTTGTTCTACTTGGGGTGCTGTACATGAACGCTGTATCCGAATTCTACTGTTTATTGAGTCAGCTGTTCATTAATAACATAAAGGAGCAAAACTATTCATGTTTCTTTTTTTTTATTTATTTATATAGGTTATTTTAAGCAAGTTATTCAGGAATGCAGTCTACGCTACCCAATTTCTGAGGAAAGTGCTTAGTTATGCAGACCCTGCGTAACGGGCTTTTGTAAAGCCCTCACCCCTAGTGGGAATCGTACCCAGGACCTTGCGCGCGCATCGCTCGCGTCTCAGATTTTCTGATATGCTATCTTTGATAAGTTCTGATAAACATGAGCACCTTGTTTTTAGGGTGTCATTCTACTACGACGATAGGATTGTGTAAACTGTTTACATGCTGATAACAGGGAATTGATAAGGAGATGACTCTGATATGAAATGACAGTAGTCGTCGCCCCTTAAATCTCTAATATTGTTGATATTCGAAGTCCATGTTTGCCATTTATGAGAATTTCACAACGCAATTTATAAATATTAACAGGTTTTATTGAGTTTTTGTCTAGAGCCTACAACCTGCAGCGAATTCCAACACGAAGGATAGTTGTTTGTTGATGTCGAGTCACGAAACAACTACCGGGTTATGAGTACTTGAGTACCGGAGGATTTAGTACTCCATGAGTATTATAAGAAAATAAACCCTATAATCATTAAATACCATTTTCATTAAGAATAATTGTTATTTATTTCGGATAATATCAAGAAACTGAACATAATATCACTTTTATTTATTTTATATTTTTTCACTCTATAATTCTAATTACATTATGAAATTGAGAGATAATCTCAGTTCTGAGTATATCGTAGGAAACATGATTACATTCTACAACTTTTGCAAGATTCGGCAGTCTGCAGGATTTATTTTAGAAGAGTAGGGATTTTCGAAAAGTTATCAATAATCAGAAGCTTCTTTTAATGTCTATTAAGGTTTTGTCATATAATTCTCAACATTGAATATGGATTACCCTTAAAGCCAATTTAATGCTCATTTCAAAAATATAAGGAATCGTTGAAAAAAAAAAAATGTGTAAAGCTAGAGAAAATTGAAATTGTACTATAAAAAACAGGTTTTTTTTTTTCTAAATAACCTTTAGAAGGGGATATTTCTGGAACGGACTGAGATAGAAGTGTGTGGTTGGTAGTGTTGAACTACATTTTCTGACTAGTCCCCCCCCCCCTGAAGGATTGTCATCGACTTGCGATACACCCTATATATATATATATATATATATATATATATATATATATATATATATTTTTGACTTTATTCTTTCGACCTACGACATATAATGTAAAATGACCTTAGCTGTGGTTTATCTGTAATTGTGTAGCGAGAACATCCATAGCCGCTGTTGTAATATTTATCAGGGATGGAGGAAGTAGGGAGGAGGCTGGTTATGGTTAGGATTGGAATGCTGGTTTCCAATCCATCTTGTGCAACACAAAGGAGTTAGAGAAGGAAGGAAAAACCTCAGATCTAGACGGACTAATTGCATGCAGGTGAGTCTGCCACAAAGGCCTTGGATGCACTTGTTGCTTGCAACTCCTTATGCAACACTGCAATCTTATGTAGCCACTTCAAGGATCCTTTCAATAGTAGTCACTCGTTTTCAGGGTCAGCCGCTCCTAGGGTGTTGCATTGACATTGCACGGTTAGGAGATGATAGGGCAGTCATTTACAAACACAAGGCCGGGCGGGATCTTAACCCAGGACAGGCGTAGCAGAGGGACTGACGAAATAGCGGGAAAACAGACAGAGGTGATCCGTAGGACCCGGTTCAGTGCTGTCACTGGAAATTGAGCCCAGCTCAGTAACATGTTAAGTCTTGAGTCCGAATCTGTCGAAGAAAACAATACCCAAATTATTTCCTTTTTATTGTTAAAAAAGAGAGGGAAATATATATGTATTTATATACCATATATATGTATTTATATACCATATATATGTATTTATATACCATATATATGTATTTATATACCATATATATGTATTTATATACCATATATAAAAGTGTTAACGGGAGTGCTTTTCGGTATCTAGTAGTACGATTGATGAAGTTTAGAATAAATGTTTTGAATATTCGTTTATTAGTGCAACCTCTATTTCTACTTTCCTAATCGAGAATGAACTAATAAACTAAAGAGTTGCGTTGTCTTTTGTAAAACGCAATAAAAGAATAGAACATGCAATGACTTCTCTATAAAACAACATTACAATATAGAATTCTATCTATAATAATATATAAAATACATATATATATATATATATATATATATGTATATATATATGTATATAAAGTTTAGATCAATAGTGCAGCAGCCCCCAAAAGTAGTATTCATTCGAAAATAGTTCGAAAACAGGAGCCCAGGACATTCCTAGGTCCTCCTAGATGCAGAAGGGAAAATCAGGTGGCTGGAGCAGAGGTGCTGACCACAGTATCTCTCTGGTGAGATTTAAGATCGAGCATGTGATGTCTGTAAAGTATTTGGAGCCTAAGTTAACTAGAGGTCTCTTCTTACAGGAGTGATATTTTGAGATTGTGATGTTATTTGGCGACTTGAATGCTCTGTCCGGAGACTGGGAACTGTTTCCTTCCAGAGATATTCCACAAAGGGCGAAGTAGATCCGCTTGGATGAAGAAAGCGGTGGAGAGGGTTAGGGGATCTATACGAAATATTCATTGTGTCTGGGAGGATTGTCCAAAGAGGAGACGGATTAGATACTCAGCAAGAAATACCCAGCCCTATGGTCTCCTAGTGGCAATGCCTTGAGGTTCCAAGAGATCGGCACCTGAGTACCTCATACAATACCTCAGGATCATCCTCAACAGCTCGGGGTACAAGGAATCAGAACACCTACTCCAATCGAATCCTGAAGGAAGGTTTCAGGCGCCGCTCGGAAATATTAATGACAAACTACCAAAACACGTTTATCCTTTTATGTATCTGGTTTTACTGGCAGCAACAAGCAATAAAAACTGAGAAAAAAAAACTATAAACCTCTTAAGGCTCGAGCACACAGGACGCGATCTGCATCCCGGTGGACAGCGATACAACGATCGTCTGTGGCGATCATACAACGATCGGCGGTCTGCGATAAGGGGGCATCACATGAGACGCGATATCTTTACGAGCAATATAGTTCTTAATTTAAATAAATAATATACATTGAACAAGCAAGATAGAATTCATCTATGTTTTTATTAAAACAACATAAACTCAAAACATATGATTTTTAATGAATAATTCAGTTTCTTCGCCCAAACTGATCGCGCGATAAATCTGTAATATTTTACAACTGTATCGCCCGTCAAAGCGATAAAGACTAGCTCTCTGTGACAGGGTTGATGCTATACTGTGTAATACAAGTAGATCTCCTCCCACCCTCGGTCAGATATCGCTCCCAGCCGCGATACAGATCGCGTCCTGTATGCCTGAGCCTTATGACTAGCTCTCAGGGTCAGATCGTCCTCTGTGTGACAGGGTTGATGCTATACTGTGTAATACAAGTAGATCGCCTCCCACCCTCGGTGAGATATCGCTCCCCCCCGCGATACAGATCGCGTCCTGTATGCCTGAGCCTTATGACTAGCTCTCTGTGACAGATCGTCCTCTGTGTGACAGGGTTGATGCTATACTGTGTAATACAAGTAGATCGCCTCCCACCCTCGGTCAGATATCGCTCCCACCCTCGGTCAGATATCGCTCCCAGCCGCGATATCCCACCCTCGGTGAGATATCGCTCCCCCCCCGCGATACAGATCGCGTCCTGTATGCCTGAGCCTTATGACTAGCTCTCTGTGACAGATCGTCCTCTGTGTGACAGGGTTGATGCTATACTGTGTAATACAAGTACATCGCCTCCCACCCTCGGTCAGATATCGCTCCCAGCCGCGATATCCCACCCTCGGTGAGATATCGCTCCCCCCCGCGATACAGATCGCGTCCTGTATGCCTGAGCCTTATGACTAGCTCGCTGCGACAGATCGTCCTCTGTGTGACAGGGTTGATGCTTTACTGTGTAATACAAGAAGATCGCCTCCCACCCTCGGTGAGATATCGCTCCCCCCCGCGATACAGATCGCGTCCTGTATGCCTGAGCCTTATGACTAGCTCTCAGTGACAGATCGTCCTCTGTGTGACAGGGTTGATGCTACACTGTGTAATACAAGAAGATCGCCTCCCACCCTCGGTGAGATATCGCTCCCAGCCTGTCCTAGTTTTAAGCTCTTTGTTCTCCGATTATAATCGTCTCATTAAAACTTACTTCAGAGCTTAAGTTAATTTTAAGTGCATCGACTGCCGAGGCCAATAGGACAACCCATCTTTTTATTTTTATATCTATTCTAATGTAATCTGTTATTCTTATATCTGTTCTCCTAACAATCTAAGCACTTCTAGAGCACATTGTTCTTCTACATATTATGTTTTTGTCTTTTTCCATACATGTATTTATGTATATAAGTATGTGTATGTGTGTATGTAGGCATGTATGTATATATATATATATATATATATATATATATATATATATATATATATACATATATGTATATTTCAGTATTACATCCGTCCTACTTGTTTTTAGAGCCCTGATGAAGGCTTGAAGTTCAAGCCGAAACGTCGGCACAATAAAACCATTTTTACGATAAAATGTAGTTTTATTAAGTAGCAGTGACCGAACCCCGACAATCCCTACCTTGCATCATCTACGGTCAACCATCTCCTCTCAACAAAAAAAATTATAAGAAGTGTACTAATAAGCATATTACCAAGTAAACGTAAGGTATACGAGTTTCGCACCAAACACCATCTTCTCATATATATATATATATATATATATATATATATATATATATATATATATATATACATATATATATTAGTTTGAAAAATTGAATTTTGGATTTGTAAAAAGAGTTAATCTGCCTATTTGATGGTAGGATAAAAAGGCGCGACATAAAACGGTCGCCTATTTGTGCGCGACCAGCTAAATAAAGCTTAGTCTCGCTATGTATTTAGTTGAACTGGAGAGTTGCGAATTCTTGTCAGGACTCCAATTCGACGAAGCAACAAATAGTTTCTTTAAGCAACATTTTAGGGATTTACTATTTTCAGATCATTCCAACTATAAATACATTCTCTCTTTTCTAGTCATTTTAGTTTATTCCAATATCTTAGAGATATATCTAGGATTTATTTCTATAACCTTAAGATTGTTAAAGGTCTAACATTCTGTTGTTACAATGGAATATTACAATTGCTATTTAGGGAATATCACATAAAACCCTATTTAGGGATTATAGTTTAAGGGATAGTAGTATGTCCTAATTGCTGGATCACATAAAACCCTATTTAGGGATTATAGTTTAAGGGATAGTATGTCCTAATTGCTGGATCACATAAAACCCTATTTAGGGATTATAGTTTAAGGGATAGTATGTCCTAATTGCTGGATCACATAAAACCCTATTTAGGGATTATAGTTTAAGGGATAGTAGTATGTCCTCATTGCTGGATCACATAAAATCCTATTTAGGGATTATAGTTTAAGGGATAGTATGTCCTAATTGCTGGATCACATAGAACCCTATTTAGGGATTATAGTTTAAGGGATAGTATGTCCTAATTGCTGGATCACATAAAACCCTATTTAGGGATTATAGTTTAAGGGATAGTAGTATGTCCTAATTGCTGGATCACATAAAACCCTATTTAGGGATTATAGTTTAAGGGATAGTATGTCCTAATTGCTGGATCACATAGAACCCTATTTAGGGATTATAGTTTAAGGGATAGTATGTCCTAATTGCTGGATCAAATAAAACCCTATTTAGGGATTATAGTTTAAGGGATAGTATGTCCTAATTGCTGGATCACATAAAACCCTATTTAGGGATTATAGTTTAAGGGATAGTATGTCCTAATTGCTGGATCACATAAAACCCTATTTAGGGATTATAGTTTAAGGGATACTAGTATGTCCTCATTGCTGGATCACATAAAACCCTATTTAGGGATTATAGTTTAAGGGATAGTAGTATGTCCTAATTGCTGGATCACATAAAACCCTATTTAGGGATTATAGTTTAAGGGATAGCAGTATGTCCTAATTGCTGGATCACATAAAACCCTATTTAGGGATTATAGTTTAAGGGATAGTATGTCCTAATTGCTGGATCACATAAAACCCTATTTAGGGATTATAGTTTAAGGGATAGTAGTATGTCCTCATTGCTGGATCACATAAAATCCTATTTAGGGATTATAGTTTAAGGGATAGTAGTATGTCCTAATTGCTGGATCAAATAAAATCCTATTTAGGGATTATAGTTTAAGGGATAGTAGTATGTCCTCATTGCTGGATCACATAAAATCCTATTTAGGGATTATAGTTTAAGGGATAGTATGTCCTAATTGCTGGATCACATAAAACCCTATTTAGGGATTATAGTTTAAGGGATAGTAGTATGTCCTAATTGCTGGATCAAATAAAACCCTATTTAGGGATTATAGTTTAAGGGATAGTAGTATGTCCTAATTGCTGGATCACATAAAATCCTATTTAGGGATTATAGTTTAAGGGATAGTAGTATGTCCTAATTGCTGGATCACATAGAACCCTATTTAGGGATTATAGTTTAAGGGATAGTATGTCCTAATTGCTGGATCACATAAAATCCTATTTAGGGATTATAGTTTAAGGGATAGTAGTATGTCCTCATTGCTGGATCACATAAAATCCTATTTAGGGATTATAGTTTAAGGGATAGTAGTATGTCCTCATTGCTGGATCACATAAAACCCTATTTAGGGATTATAGTTTAAGGGATAGTATGTCCTAATTGCTGGATCACATAGAACCCTATTTAGGGATTATAGTTTAAGGGATAGTATGTCCTAATTGCTGGATCACATAAAACCCTATTTAGGGATTATAGTTTAAGGGATAGTAGTATGTCCTCATTGCTGGATCACATAAAATCCTATTTAGGGATTATAGTTTAAGGGATAGTAGTATGTCCTCATTGCTGGATCACATAAAATCCTATTTAGGGATTATAGTTTAAGGGATAGTAGTATGTCCTCATTGCTGGATCACATAAAACCCTATTTAGGGATTATAGTTTAAGGGATAGTAGTATGTCCTCATTGCTGGATCACATAAAATCCTATTTAGGGATTATAGTTTAAGGGATAGTAGTATGTCCTCATTGCTGGATCACATAAAATCCTATTTAGGGATTATAGTTTAAGGGATAGTATGTCCTAATTGCTGGATCACATAAAACCCTATTTAGGGATTATAGTTTAAGGGATAGTAGTATGTCCTAATTGCTGGATCAAATAAAACCCTATATAGGGATTATAGTTTAAGGGATAGTAGTATGTCCTAATTGCTGGATCACATAAAATCCTATTTAGGGATTATAGTTTAAGGGATAGTATGTCCTAATTGCTGGATCACATAAAATCCTATTTAGGGATTATAGTTTAAGGGATAGTATGTCCTAATTGCTGGATCACATAAAATCCTATTTAGGGATTATAGTTTAAGGGATAGTATGTCCTAATTGCTGGATCACATAAAACCCTATTTAGGGATTATAGTTTAAGGGATAGTAGTATGTCCTAATTGCTGGATCACATAAAACCCTATTTAGGGATTATAGTTTAAGGGATAGTATGTCCTAATTGCTGGATCACATAAAACCCTATTTAGGGATTATAGTTTAAGGGATAGTAGTATGTCCTCATTGCTGGATCACATAAAATCCTATTTAGGGATTATAGTTTAAGGGATAGTAGTATGTCCTCATTGCTGGATCACATAAAATCCTATTTAGGGATTATAGTTTAAGGGATAGTAGTATGTCCTCATTGCTGGATCACATAAAACCCTATTTAGGGATTATAGTTTAAGGGAGAGTATGTCCTAATTGCTGGATCACATAGAACCCTATTTAGGGATTATAGTTTAAGGGATAGTATGTCCTAATTGCTGGATCAAATAAAACCCTATTTAGGGATTATAGTTTAAGGGATAGTATGTCCTAATTGCTGGATCACATAAAACCCTATTTAGGGATTATAGTTTAAGGGATAGTATGTCCTAATTGCTGGATCACATAAAACCCTATTTAGGGATTATAGTTTAAGGGATAGTATGTCCTAATTGCTGGATCACATAGAACCCTATTTAGGGATTATAGTTTAAGGGATAGTATGTCCTAATTGCTGGATCAAATAAAACCCTATTTAGGGATTATAGTTTAAGGGATAGTATGTCCTAATTGCTGGATCACATAAAACCCTATTTAGGGATTATAGTTTAAGGGATAGTATGTCCTAATTGCTGGATCACATAAAACCCTATTTAGGGATTATAGTTTAAGGGATAGTAGTATGTCCTCATTGCTGGATCACATAAAACCCTATTTAGGGATTATAGTTTAAGGGATAGTATGTCCTAATTGCTGGATCACATAAAACCCTATTTAGGGATTATAGTTTAAGGGATAGTAGTATGTCCTAATTGCTGGATCAAATAAAATCCTATTTAGGGATTATAGTTTAAGGGATAGTAGTATGTCCTAATTGCTGGATCAAATAAAATCCTATTTAGGGATTATAGTTTAAGGGATAGTAGTATGTCCTAATTGCTGGATCACATAAAATCCTATTTAGGGATTATAGTTTAAGGGATAGTAGTATGTCCTCATTGCTGGATCACATAAAATCCTATTTAGGGATTATAGTTTAAGGGATAGTAGTATGTCCTCATTGCTGGATCACATAAAATCCTATTTAGGGATTATAGTTTAAGGGATAGTAGTATGTCCTAATTGCTGGATCACATAAAACCCTATTTAGGGATTATAGTTTAAGGGATAGTATGTCCTAATTGCTGGATCACATAGAACCCTATTTAGGGATTATAGTTTAAGGGATAGTATGTCCTAATTGCTGGATCAAATAAAACCCTATTTAGGGATTATAGTTTAAGGGATAGTATGTCCTAATTGCTGGATCACATAAAACCCTATTTAGGGATTATAGTTTAAGGGATAGTATGTCCTAATTGCTGGATCACATAAAACCCTATTTAGGGATTATAGTTTAAGGGATAGTAGTATGTCCTCATTGCTGGATCACATAAAACCCTATTTAGGGATTATAGTTTAAGGGATAGTATGTCCTAATTGCTGGATCACATAAAACCCTATTTAGGGATTATAGTTTAAGGGATAGTAGTATGTCCTAATTGCTGGATCAAATAAAACCCTATTTAGGGATTATAGTTTAAGGGATAGTATGTCCTAATTGCTGGATCACATAAAACCCTATTTAGGGATTATAGTTTAAGGGATAGTATGTCCTAATTGCTGGATCACATAAAACCCTATTTAGGGATTATAGTTTAAGGGATAGTAGTATGTCCTAATTGCTGGATCACATTAAACCCTATTTAGGGATTATAGTTTAAGGGATAGCAGTATGTCCTAATTGCTGGATCACATAAAACCCTATTTAGGGATTATAGTTTAAGGGATAGCAGTATGTCCTAATTGCTGGATCACATAAAACCCTATTTAGGGATTATAGTTTAAGGGATAGCAGTATGTCCTAATTTTTTTTTACCATTCCATATGGTGCTATCTCGGAGTACATCTAGACACTAGACTAACTTGGCGACATCACATACACAAAAAACTACAAGAAGCTCATACACGACTTGTTCAAATTTATCCATAAATAAATAGAAAAACTCCCCTGAAATACACCTGTTGTACACTTCCATACAAATCTACAATACTACCCATACTAACGCACGCTTGCCCTGTCAGGCTTGGTGGCAGTAACACTTAAAACATCAACATTCGGTAAAAATGCAGTTTCATGCCCTCCAAACCGATTTCTTTCAAATTTTGCACAATAACGTATTTTGACGCATTAAACACGAATACGATAAAAAAAAACGTCAGATTTAACTAGGAAAGAAGTTATTAAGCACTTAATTTCACTGTTATGCAGGTTATGAGAGCTAATGTAAACTCCCCTTCCCCCCCCCCCCCCCCCTGCTACGAGATATGACCCCTCCCCCTAAAATATCAGCAGACCTTTACCGTAGCATTTAGCTTCAGACCACAATATCCAACCCTTCCCTCTTCGCCCCATTAGCTCAGCCCGATGGTTATGCAGCCCAGTTGTGTACAACCGAAATACCAACTTACTGATTTTACTTCATCACCAATCAGAGAATTCGTACAATTTTCTTCTTTCTAAAGAAAAGCCACCACCCCTAGTGGGCATAGAACCCACGACCTTAAGTCCTCACGCTTTAACACTCACGGCCACCTGGCCTCCACATTTGAATTAAAATGTAATTCAAATGATCTCTGAATTATGAATTACATTTTTTTATTGTAATAGGACAGGCTGAAAATATCAATTACAATAATTGAAATAAATAATTCCCTTTGGATTTACTGTATTTCAATTAAATATAATTCAAGGATTTGAGTTATGTAGCTATCTACTATATATTTGTCAAATACCACTCACTCACTCACTCACTCACTCACTCACTCACTCACCTATCATCGCCCAGCCCAAACCACTCGACAGAAAATAATTCCCTTTGGATTAACTGTATTTCAATTAAATATAATTCAAGGATTTGAGTTATGTAGCTATCTACTATATATTTGTCAAATACCACTCACTCACTCACTCACTCACTCACCTAGCATCGCCCAGCCCAAACCACTCGACAGAAAATAATTCACTTTGGATTTACTGTATTTCAATTAAATATAATTCAAGGATTTGAGTTATGTAGCTGTCTACTATATATTTGTCAAATACCACTCACTCACTCACTCACTCACTCACTGACTCACTCACTCACTCACCTAGCATCGCCCAGCCCAAACCACTCGACAGAAAATAATTCCCTTTGGATTTACTGTATTTCAATTAAATATAATTCAAGGATTTGAGTTATGTAGCTATCTACTATATATTTGTCAAATACCACTCACTCACTCACTCACCTAGCATCGCCCAGCCCAAACCACTCGACAGAAAATAATTCACTTTGGATTTACTGTATTTCAATTAAATATAATTCAAGGATTTGAGTTATGTAGCTGTCTACTATATATTTGTCAAATACCACTCACTCACTCACTCACTCACTCACTGACTCACTCACTCACTCACCTAGCATCGCCCAGCCCAAACCACTCGACAGAAAATAATTCCCTTTGGATTTACTGTATTTCAATTAAATATAATTCAAGGATTTGAGTTATGTAGCTATCTACTATATATTTGTCAAATACCACTCACTCACTCACTCACCTAGCATCGCCCAGCCCAAACCACTCGACAGAAAATAATTCCCTTTGGATTTACTGTATTTCAATTAAATATAATCCAAGGATTTGAGTTATGTAGCTATCTACTATATATTTGTCAAATACCACTCACTCACTCACTCACTCACTCACTGACTCACTCACTCACCTAGCATCGCCCAGCCCAAACCACTCGACAGAAAATAATTCCCTTTGGATTAACTGTATTTCAATTAAATGTAATCCAAGGATTTGAGTTATGTAGCTATCTACTATATATTTGTCAAATACCACTCACTCACTCACTCACTCACCTATCATCGCCCAGCCCAAACCACTCGACAGAAAATAATTCCCTTTGGATTAACTGTATTTCAATTAAATGTAATCCAAGGATTTGAGTTATGTAGCTATCTACTATATATTTGTCAAATACCACTCACTCACTCACTCACTCACTCACTCACTCACCTAGCATCGCCCAGCCCAAACCACTCGACAGAAAATAATTCCCTTTGGATTAACTGTATTTCAATTAAATATAATTCAAGGATTTGAGTTATGTAGCTATCTACTATATATTTGTCAAATACCACTCACTCACTCACTCACCTATCATCACCCAGCCCAAACCACTCGACAGAAAATAATTCCCTTTGGATTAACTGTATTTCAATTAAATGTAATCCAAGGATTTGAGTTATGTAGCTATCTACTATATATTTGTCAAATACCACTCACTCACTCACTCACTCACTCACTCACTCACCTAGCATCGCCCAGCCCAAACCACTCGACAGAAAATAATTCCCTTTGGATTAACTGTATTTCAATTAAATATAATTCAAGGATTTGAGTTATGTAGCTGTCTACTATATATTTGTCAAATACCACTCACTCACTCACTCACTCACTCACCTATCATCGCCCAGCCCAAACCACTCGACAGAAAATAATTCCCTTTGGATTAACTGTATTTCCATAAAATATAATTCAAGGATTTGAGTTATGTAGCTATCTACTATATATTTGTCAAATACCACACACTCACTCACTCACTCACTCACTCACCTATCATCGCCCAGCCCAAACCACTCGACAGAAAATAATTCCCTTTGGATTAACTGTATTTCAATAAAATATAATTCAAGGATTTGAGTTATGTAGCTATCTACTATATATTTGTCAAATACCACTCACTCACTCACCTAGCATCGCCCAGCCCAAACCACTCGACAGAAAATAATTCCCTTTGGATTAACTGCATTTCAATTAAATATAATTCAAGGATTTGAGTAATGTAGCTATCTACTATATATTTGTCAAATACCACTCACTCACTCACTCACTCACTCACTGACTCACTCACTCACTCACCTAGCATCGCCCAGCCCAAACCACTCGACAGAAAATAATTCCCTTTGGATTTACTGTATTTCAATTAAATATAATTCAAGGATTTGAGTTATGTAGCTATCTACTATATATTTGTCAAATACCACTCACTCACTCACTCACTCACTCACCTATCATCGCCCAGCCCAAACCACTCGACAGAAAATAATTCCCTTTGGATTAACTGTATTTCAATTAAATATAATTCAAGGATTTGAGTTATGTAGCTATCTACTATATATTTGTCAAATACCACTCACTCACTCACTCACCTAGCATCGCCCAGCCCAAACCACTCGACAGAAAATAATTCCCTTTGGATTAACTGTATTTCAATTAAATATAATTCAAGGATTTGAGTTATGTAGCTATCTACTATATATTTGTCAAATACCACACACTCACTCACTCACTCACTCACTCACTCACTCACCTATCATCGCCCAGCCCAAACCACTCGACAGAAAATAATTCCCTTTGGATTAACTGTATTTCAATTAAATATAATTCAAGGATTTGAGTTATGTAGCTGTCTACTATATATTTGTCAAATACCACTCACTCACTCACTCACTCACTCACTCACTGACTCACTCACTCACTCACCTAGCATCGCCCAGCCCAAACCACTCGACAGAAAATAATTCACTTTGGATTTACTGTATTTCAATTAAATATAATTCAAGGATTTGAGTTATGTAGCTATCTACTATATATTTGTCAAATACCACTCACTCACTCACTCACACACTCACTCACTCACTCACCTAGCATCGCCCAGCCCAAACCACTCGACAGAAAATAATTCCCTTTGGATTAACTGTATTTCAATTAAATATAATTCAAGGATTTGAGTTATGTAGCTATCTACTATATATTTGTCAAATACCACACACTCACTCACTCACTCACTCACTCACCTATCATCGCCCAGCCCAAACCACTCGACAGAAAATAATTCCCTTTGGATTAACTGTATTTCAATAAAATATAATTCAAGGATTTGAGTTATGTAGCTATCTACTATATATTTGTCAAATACCACTCACTCACTCACTCACTCACTCACCTAGCATCGCCCAGCCCAAACCACTCGACAGAAAATAATTCCCTTTGGATTAACTGCATTTCAATTAAATATAATTCAAGGATTTGAGTAATGTAGCTATCTACTATATATTTGTCAAATACCACTCACTCACTCACTCACTCACTCACTGACTCACTCACTCACTCACCTAGCATCGCCCAGCCCAAACCACTCGACAGAAAATAATTCCCTTTGGATTTACTGTATTTCAATTAAATATAATTCAAGGATTTGAGTTATGTAGCTATCTACTATATATTTGTCAAATACCACACACTCACTCACTCACTCACTCACTCACCTATCATCGCCCAGCCCAAACCACTCGACAGAAAATAATTCCCTTTGGATTAACTGTATTTCAATTAAATATAATTCAAGGATTTGAGTTATGTAGCTATCTACTATATATTTGTCAAATACCACTCACTCACTCACTCACTCACTCACCTATCATCGCCCAGCCCAAACCACTCGACAGAAAATAATTCCCTTTGGATTTACTGTATTTCAATTAAATATAATTCAAGGATTTGAGTTATGTAGCTATCTACTATATATTTGTCAAATACCACTCACTCACTCACTCACTCACTCACCTATCATCGCCCAGCCCAAACCACTCGACAGAAAATAATTCCCTTTGGATTAACTGTATTTCAATTAAATATAATTCAAGGATTTGAGTTATGTAGCTGTCTACTATATATTTGTCAAATACCACTCACTCACTCACTCACTCACTCACTCACTGACTCACTCACTCACTCACCTAGCATCGCCCAGCCCAAACCACTCGACAGAAAATAATTCACTTTGGATTTACTGTATTTCAATTAAATATAATTCAAGGATTTGAGTTATGTAGCTATCTACTATATATTTGTCAAATACCACTCACTCACTCACTCACTCACTCACTCACTCACTCACCTAGCATCGCCCAGCCCAAACCACTCGACAGAAAATAATTCCCTTTGGATTAACTGTATTTCAATTAAATATAATTCAAGGATTTGAGTTATGTAGCTATCTACTATATATTTGTCAAATACCACACACTCACTCACTCACTCACTCACTCACCTATCATCGCCCAGCCCAAACCACTCGACAGAAAATAATTCCCTTTGGATTAACTGTATTTCAATAAAATATAATTCAAGGATTTGAGTTATGTAGCTATCTACTATATATTTGTCAAATACCACTCACTCACTCACTCACCTAGCATCGCCCAGCCCAAACCACTCGACAGAAAATAATTCCCTTTGGATTAACTGCATTTCAATTAAATATAATTCAAGGATTTGAGTAATGTAGCTATCTACTATATATTTGTCAAATACCACTCACTCACTCACTCACTGACTCACTCACTCACTCACCTAGCATCGCCCAGCCCAAACCACTCGACAGAAAATAATTCCCTTTGGATTTACTGTATTTCAATTAAATATAATTCAAGGATTTGAGTTATGTAGCTATCCACTATATATTTGTCAAATACCACACACTCACTCACTCACTCACTCACTCACCTATCATCGCCCAGCCCAAACCACTCGACAGAAAATAATTCCCTTTGGATTAACTGTATTTCAATTAAATATAATTCAAGGATTTGAGTAATGTAGCTATCTACTATATATTTGTCAAATAACACTCACTCACTCACTCACTCACTCACTCACTCACCTATCATCGCCCAGCCCAAACCACTCGACAGAAAATAATTCCCTTTGGATTAACTGTATTTCAATAAAATATAATTCAAGGATTTGAGTTATGTAGCTATCTACTATATATTTGTCAAATACCACTCACTCACTCACTCACTCACTCACCTAGCATCGCCCAGCCCAAACCACTCGACAGAAAATAATTCCCTTTGGATTAACTGCATTTCAATTAAATATAATTCAAGGATTTGAGTAATGTAGCTATCTACTATATATTTGTCAAATACCACTCACTCACTCACTCACTGACTCACTCACTCACTCACCTAGCATCGCCCAGCCCAAACCACTCGACAGAAAATAATTCCCTTTGGATTTACTGTATTTCAATTAAATATAATTCAAGGATTTGAGTTATGTAGCTATCTACTATATATTTGTCAAATACCACACACTCACTCACTCACTCACTCACTCACGTATCATCGCCCAGCCCAAACCACTCGACAGAAAATAATTCCCTTTGGATTAACTGTATTTCAATTAAATATAATTCAAGGATTTGAGTTATGTAGCTATCTACTATATATTTGTCAAATACCACACACTCACTCACTCACTCACTCACTCACCTATCATCGCCCAGCCCAAACCACTCGACAGAAAATAATTCCCTTTGGATTAACTGTATTTCAATAAAATATAATTCAAGGATTTGAGTTATGTAGCTATCTACTATATATTTGTCAAATACCACTCACTCACTCACTCACCTAGCATCGCCCAGCCCAAACCACTCGACAGAAAATAATTCCCTTTGGATTAACTGCATTTCAATTAAATATAATTCAAGGATTTGAGTTATGTAGCTATCTACTATATATTTGTCAAATACCACTCACTCACTCACTCACTCACTCACTCACTCACTCACTCAGTCACCTAGCATCGCCCAGCCCAAACCACTCGACAGAAAATAATTCACTTTGGATTTACTGTATTTCAATTAAATGTAATTCAAGGATTTGAGTTATGTAGCTGTCTACTATATATTTGTCAAATACCACTCACTCACTCACTCACTCACTCACTCACCTAGCATCGCCCAGCCCAAACCACTCGACAGAAAATAATTCACTTTGGATTAACTGTATTTCAATTAAATATAATTCAAGGATTTGAGTTATGTAGCTATCTACTATATATTTGTCAAATACCACTCACTCACTCACTCACTCACTCACTCACCTAGCATCGCCCAGCCCAAACCACTCGACAGAAAATAATTCCCTTTGGATTAACTGTATTTCAATTAAATATAATTCAAGGATTTGAGTTATGTAGCTGTCTACTATATATTTGTCAAATACCACTCACTCACTCACTCACTCACTCACTCACTCACTCACTCACTCACTCACCTAGCATCGCCCAGCCCAAACCACTCGACAGAAAATAATTCACTTTGGATTTACTGTATTTCAATTAAATATAATTCAAGGTTTTGAGTTATGTAGCTGTCTACTATATATTTGTCAAATACCACTCACTCACTCACTCACTCACTCACCTAGCATCGCCCAGCCCAAACCACTCGACAGAAAATAATTCCCTTTGGATTAACTGTATTTCAATTAAATATAATTCAAGGATTTGAGTTATGTAGCTGTCTACTATATATTTGTCAAATACCACTCACTCACTCACTCACTCACTCACTCACTGACTCACTCACTCACTCACCTAGCATCGCCCAGCCCAAACCACTCGACAGAAAATAATTCACTTTGGATTTACTGTATTTCAATTAAATATAATTCAAGGATTTGAGTTATGTAGCTATCTACTATATATTTGTCAAATACCACTCACTCACTCACTCACTCACTCACTCACCTAGCATCGCCCAGTCCAAACCACTCGACAGAAAATAATTCACTTTGGATTAACTGTATTTCAATTAAATATAATTCAAGGATTTGAGTTATGTAGCTATCTACTATATATTTGTCAAATACCACTCACTCACTCACTCACTCACTCACTCACCTAGCATCGCCCAGCCCAAACCACTCGACAGAAAATAATTCCCTTTGGATTAACTGTATTTCAATTAAATATAATTCAAGGATTTGAGTTATGTAGCTGTCTACTATATATTTGTCAAATACCACTCACTCACTCACTCACTCACTCACTCACTCACTCACTCACTCACTCACCTAGCATCGCCCAGCCCAAACCACTCGACAGAAAATAATTCACTTTGGATTAACTGTATTTCAATTAAATATAATTCAAGGATTTGAGTTATGTAGCTATCTACTATATATTTGTCAAATACCACTCACTCACTCACTCACTCACTCACTCACCTAGCATCGCCCAGCCCAAACCACTCGACAGAAAATAATTCCCTTTGGATTAACTGTATTTCAATTAAATATAATTCAAGGATTTGAGTTATGTAGCTGTCTACTATATATTTGTCAAATACCACTCACTCACTCACTCACTCACTCACTCACTCACTCACTCACCTAGCATCGCCCAGCCCAAACCACTCGACAGAAAATAATTCACTTTGGATTTACTGTATTTCAATTAAATATAATTCAAGGTTTTGAGTTATGTAGCTGTCTACTATATATTTGTCAAATACCACTCACTCACTCACTCACTCACTCACCTAGCATCGCCCAGCCCAAACCACTCGACAGAAAATAATTCCCTTTGGATTAACTGTATTTCAATTAAATATAATTCAAGGATTTGAGTTATGTAGCTGTCTACTATATATTTGTCAAATACCACTCACTCACTCACTCACTCACTGACTCACTCACTCACTCACCTAGCATCGCCCAGCCCAAACCACTCGACAGAAAATAATTCACTTTGGATTTACTGTATTTCAATTAAATATAATTCAAGGATTTGAGTTATGTAGCTATCTACTATATATTTGTCAAATACCACTCACTCACTCACTCACTCTCTCACTCACCTAGCATCGCCCAGCCCAAACCACTCGACAGAAAATAATTCCCTTTGGATTAACTGTATTTCAATTAAATATAATTCAAGGATTTGAGTTATGTAGCTATCTACTATATATTTGTCAAATACCACTCACTCACTCACTCACTCACTCACTCACCTAGCATCGCCCACCCCAAACCACTCGACAGAAAATAATTCCCTTTGGATTAACTGTATTTCAATTAAATATAATTCAAGGATTTCAGTTATGTAGCTATCTACTATATATTTGTCAAATACCACTCACTCACTCACTCACTCGCTCACTCACTCACTCACTCACTCACTCACTCACCTAGCATCGCCCAGCCCAAACCACTCGACAAAAATAATTCCCTTTGGATTAACTGTATTTCAATTAAATATAATTCAAGGATTTGAGTTATGTAGCTATCTACTATATATTTGTCAAATACCACTCACTCACTCACTCACTCACTCACTCACTCACTCACCTATCATCGCCCAGCCCAAACCACTCGACAGAAAATAATTCACTTTGGATTTACTGTATTTCAATTAAATATAATTCAAGGATTTGAGTTATGTAGCTATCTACTATATATTTGTCAAATACCACTCACTCACTCACTCACTCACTCACCTATCATCGCCCAGCCCAAACCACTTGACAGAAAATAATTCCCTTTGGATTAACTGTATTTCAATTAAATATAATTCAAGGATTTGAGTTATGTAGCTATCTACTATATATTTGTCAAATACCACACACTCACTCACTCACTCACTCACTCACTCACTCACCTATCATCGCCCAGCCCAAACCACTCGACAGAAAAACTTGAAATTTTGCATGGACACTCCCTATATAACGTAGGGACTCACTAAGAAAGGATTTTTTGATATTCGAATTTTTAAGTATTTTTAGAAGGGTTTAAAGTTTTAGTTGGTTAGAGCAGGCAAGCCTAGGTAGCCTGTATTGCTAGGACGATAACAGAACAGCTGTTACCGTACATTATCTATTTCAGTGTATTATTTTTAATTGAGGTTAATTTCAACTATGATGGCAAACCTTGAATTACTAGAAATAAAATGTGATTTTGTTCCTCATAGAGTTTACGCCCTGGTGATGGTCCATCCGAGGTAATAATATCCCGAACCACTTGACACAAAAAGTCCGTCACGCAGGAGCTGCATAACTAAGCACTTTCCTCAGAATTTGGGTAGTGTAGACTGCTTTCCAGAACAATTTGCTTAAAATTTCCTACATAAATAAAATAAAAACATGAATAGTACTCTTTTAATTTTGTAATGAGTAACTGATAAATTATTAATTTGCTTCCAGAGTTATGTTTACACATGGTACCTACTACTCTACGTAATAAATACAAAAAACCTCATATTATCGTATTTTGATCTAACGCAGGAACCGGATACAGTCCCTCTAGCGCTCCTTGCGGCGCCTTTGTGAACCTAAGTCTGGCTGCCTTTTCTATTGAAATATATTACAAAGTAAACCCCCCTTTCCGATTGACCGATTCAGCTCATTTTTAGAACACTTCTTTCTCATGAGTTACCCACGACGTATACCGCGTTTCGTTACAATAAAGCAGAAATTACGACCAGTATGAGTATATTAGTAATTTGGGTCCGGAGTAAACCCCCCCCTCCTAAAGAACCGATTTAGTTTATTTTTACAACACATATTTACCTGTAGGTTACCACTACGAATACCGAGTTTCGTCGAAATATACCAAAAATCACGGCTGGTAGTGGCGAATTGGTATTGTCGATCCGGAGTAAACCCCCCCTCCTTATGAACCGATTTAGTTCATTTTTATATCTCACTTTTCTCTCTATATTACCACTACGAATACCAAGTTTCGTTGAAATATAACGAAAACTACGGCTGGCATGGTCAAATTAGTGTTTTGGGTTCGGGGTAAACCCCCCCTTCCGGTGGACCGATTTTGGTGGTTAACGAACTCGTTCAATCGTTTGCTAATTGAATGCTATATACCAAGATTCGTGACGAAAAAACAAAAACTCTGGCCGCTATCGTGTTAACAGACACATATATATATATATATATATATATATATATATATATATATATATATATATATATATATGCATATATATATATGCATATATATATATATATATATATATATATATATATATATATATATATATAGATATATATAAATTTTAACGGGGGTCATTTTCGCTGTCTACTAGGTAGGATCGATAAAGATTTGAAGAAATTTTTCAAAAATTCCGTCATGAGTCCAACCTCAATAGCTACTTTCCTTCGGAGGAAAGTGCTAAAATTTGAAATTTTGCTGGGACAATCAGTTTAGAGTGTAAACACTCGCTAAGAAAGGGTTTTTTTATATTCAAATGTTTAAGTACTTTTAGGGGGGTGTGAATTATTAAGAAGTTCCTCATCGGCTAAAAAGTGGTTCGATTTTGATAACATTTGGTACAAAAATCTTTCTTCTCATTTAAAAGGTCAAGCTCATTAACCAGTTGAATCCGTTTACTGGAACATGGTTTTTGGAGCGAAATTTGTGCGAAAGATTCCTTAACGTAGGAAAACGAATGAAACCATTTTTTAAGCGAGTTCTGTAGCCATTTACCAGAAAAATTGATAGAAATACTTTTCAAAACTAATTTTCTGTTTGGGTATTCAGAAACGAAGTACATGGAAAAAACTGTATTAATGGTGATACTAAGTTTTCGGATCTGAGTATATTTTTTAAAGTATCTGGAAAATGGTTGGGAACTCTAAATTCTCTACAATAAGATTCTGTTGTAATGTTCGGTGGGCAGGGCCGCCACATGGGAGGGACAGCCGGGTACAGTTGTCCCGGGCGGTGGGGCGATGTCAATCGAAGAGATAAGTGCTTAAAACTTCAAATTTGTTAGTTTTATGCTTTTCAACGTGTATATGTCTCTGTTTACCTAACTTTTTAAGCGGTTGTTGTATTTTTTTTTTTCTCTCCAACGGAAACAAGCACGGTTACCTCCACATGGTGTTTCCTGGGTAACTTTAAAGTCCGTGCAATAATAAGCTATTTCTTGACACTGGTCCGGAGCGCCCGAATAACATATAGTATGACGTGGTATAATAAAAAGTACAAAATTATGTAGTAGCGTTAATTTTGATAATACCTTCTTTAAGGCAATATAAAAACTACTTATCGGCCGTGGTGAAGCAGCACGGGTAGTCAGCTAGTCTACTTATCGGTCGTGGTGAAGCACGGGTAGTCAGCTAGTCTACTTATCGGCCTTGGTGAAGCACGGGTAGTCAGCTAGTCTACTTATCGGCCGTGGTGAAGCATTACGGGTAGTCAGCTAGTCTACTTATCGGCCGTGGTGAAGCACGGGTAGTCAGCTAGTCTACTTATCGGCCGTTGTAAAGCACGGGTAGTCAGCTAGTCTACTAATCGGCCGTGGTGAAGCATTACGGGTAGTCAGCTAGTCTACTTATCGGCCGTGGTGAAGCACGGGTAGTCAGCTAGTCTACTTATCGGCCGTGGTGAAGCACGGGTAGTCAGCTAGTCTACTTATCGGCCGTGGTGAAGCACGGGTAGTCAGCTAGTCTACTTATCGGCCGTGGTGAAGCAGCACGGGTAGTCAGCTAGTCTACTTATCGGCCGTGGTAAAGCACGGGTAGTCAGCTAGTCTACTAATCGGCCGTGGTGAAGCATTACGGGTAGTCAGCTAGTCTACTAATCGGCCGCGGTGAAGCACGGGTAGTCAGCTAGTCTACTTATCGGCCGTGGTGAAGCACGGGTAGTCAGCTAGTTTACTTATCGGCCGCGGTGAAGCACGGGTAGTCAGCTAGTCTATTTATAGGCCGCGGTGAAGCACGGGTAGTCAGCTAGTCTACTTATCGGCCGCGGTGAAGCACGGGTAGTCAGCTAGTCTACTTATCGGCCGTGGTGAAGCAGCACGGGTAGTCAGCTAGTCTACTTATCGGTCGTGGTGAAGCACGGGTAGTCAGCTAGTCTACTTATCGGCCGTGGTGAAGCACGGGTAGTCAGCTAGTCTACTTATCGGCCGTGGTGAAGCATTACGGGTAGTCAGCTAGTCTACTTATCGGCCGTGGTGAAGTACGGGTAGTCAGCTAGTCTACTTATCGGCCGTAATAGAGCACGGGTAGTCAGCTAGTCTACTAATCGGCCGTGGTGAAGCATTACGGGTAGTCTGCTAGTCTACTTATCGGCCGTGGTGAAGCAGCACGGGTAGTCAGCTAGTCTACTTATCGGCCGTGGTGAAGCACGGGTAGTCAGCTAGTCTACTTATCGGCCGTGGTGAAGCACGGGTAGTCAGCTAGTCTACTTATCGGCCGTGGTGAAGCACGGGTAGTCAGCTAGTCTACTTATCGGCCGTGGTGAAGCACGGGTAGTCAGCTAGTCTACTTATCGGCCGTGGTGAAGCAGCACGGGTAG
This sequence comes from Gonocerus acuteangulatus, assembly GCA_946811695.1. Taxonomy (NCBI): domain Eukaryota; kingdom Metazoa; phylum Arthropoda; class Insecta; order Hemiptera; family Coreidae; genus Gonocerus; species Gonocerus acuteangulatus. The sequence goes on along the minus strand of OX328123.1, from coordinate 1,656,488 downwards.
TCAGCTAGTCTACTTATCGGCCGTGGTGAAGCACGGGTAGTCAGCTAGTCTACTTATCGGCCGTGGTGAAGCATTACGGGTAGTCAGCTAGTCTACTTATCGGCCGTGGTGAAGCACGGGTAGTCAGCTAGTCTACTTATCGGCCGTGGTGAAGCAGCACGGGTAGTCAGCTAGTCTACTTATCGGCCGTGGTGAAGCACGGGTAGTCAGCTAGTCTACTTATCGGCCGTGGTGAAGCACGGGTAGTCAGCTAGTCTACTTATCGGCCGTGGTGAAGCACGGGTAGTCAGCTAGTCTACTTATCGGCCGTGGTGAAGCATTACGGGTAGTCAGCTAGTCTACTTATCGGCCGTGGTGAAGCACGGGTAGTCAGCTAGTCTACTTATCGGCCGTGGTGAAGCAGCACGGGTAGTCAGCTAGTCTACTTATCGGCCGTGGTGAAGCACGGGTAGTCAGCTAGTCTACTTATCGGCCGTGGTGAAGCACGGGTAGTCAGCTAGTCTACTTATCGGCCGTGGTGAAGCACGGGTAGTCAGCTAGTCTACTTATCGGCCGTGGTGAAGCAGCACGGGTAGTCAGCTAGTCTACTTATCGGCCGTGGTGAAGCACGGGTAGTCAGCTAGTCTACTTATCGGCCGTGGTGAAGCACGGGTAGTCAGCTAGTCTACTTATCGGCCGTGGTGAAGCACGGGTAGTCAGCTAGTCTACTTATCGGCCGTGGTGAAGCACGGGTAGTCAGCTAGTCTACTTATCGGCCGTGGTGAAGCACGGGTAGTCAGCTAGTCTACTTATCGGCCGTGGTGAAGCACGGGTAGTCAGCTAGTCTACTTATCGGCCGTGGTGAAGCACGGGTAGTCAGCTAGTCTACTTATCGGCCGTGGTGAAGCAGCACGGGTAGTCAGCTAGTCTACTTATCGGCCGTGGTGAAGCACGGGTAGTCAGCTAGTCTACTTATCGGCCGTGGTGAAGCACGGGTAGTCAGCTAGTCTACTTATCGGCCGTGGTGAAGCACGGGTAGTCAGCTAGTCTACTTATCGGCCGTGGTGAAGCAGCACGGGTAGTCAGCTAGTCTACTTATCGGCCGTGGTGAAGCAGCACGGGTAGTCAGCCAGTCTACTTATCGGCCGTGGTGAAGCACGGGTAGTCAGCTAGTCTACTTATCGGCCGTGGTGAAGCACGGGTAGTCAGCTAGTCTACTTATCGGCCGTGGTGAAGCACGGGTAGTCAGCTAGTCTACTTATCGGCCGTGGTGAAGCACGGGTAGTCAGCTAGTCTACTTATCGGCCGTGGTGAAGCACGGGTAGTCAGCTAGTCTACTTATCGGCCGTGGTGAAGCACGGGTAGTCAGCTAGTCTACTTATCGGCCGTGGTGAAGCACGGGTAGTCAGCTAGTCTACTTATCGGCCGTGGTGAAGCACGGGTAGTCAGCTAGTCTACTTATCGGCCGTGGTGAAGCACGGGTAGTCAGCTAGTCTACTTATCGGCCGTGGTGAAGCACGGGTAGTCAGCTAGTCTACTTATCGGCCGTGGTGAAGCACGGGTAGTCAGCTAGTCTACTTATCGGCCGTGGTGAAGCACGGGTAGTCAGCTAGTCTACTTATCTGCCGTGGTGAAGCACGGGTAGTCAGCTAGTCTACTTATCGGCCGTGGTGAAGCATTACGGGTAGTCAGCTAGTCTACTTATCGGCCGTGGTGAAGCACGGGTAGTCAGCTAGTCTACTTATCGGGTAGTCAGCTAGTCTACTTATCGGCCGTGGTGAAGCACGGGTAGTCAGCTAGTCTACTTATCGGGTAGTCAGCTAGTTTCACCCTAACAATTACAGCAATTGAAAAAAATCAAGAAATTGAATTGTAATTGATAATTGGAGACCCGAAGGCCGTGAGGGTTAAGGCGTGAGCACTTAACACTCCGTACCAAAGGTCGTGGGTTCGATTCCCACTAGGGGTGGTGGCTTTTCTTTCGAAAAAAAGAAAAGGCATCACCCCTATCCTGACTAGAAAAGGGTGGTAACCTATAGATAATCCGTCCGAAAATTCGTAGTTAATAATAAATTGACGTTAAAATTTAAATAAAAATACTTGATAATTGAATTACATATTTAGTGCTTCAATTACATAACAGGATTACAATTTAATTGTAATTCACGTTTTAATTGAATTATTGTTCTTGATGTAATTATAATTCTTGAACTACAAATACAATATAATCATAATTCATAATTCAATTCGAATGTTGCCTACCCTGTTTGTTGGAAATATGTACAGTAGGATCGGCAAATAGTATGTACAGTAGGATCGGCAAATAGCATGTACAGTAGGATCGGCAAATAGCATGTACAATAGGATCGGCAAATAGCATGTACAATAGGATCGGCAAATAGCATGTACAATAGGATCGGCAAATAGCATGTACAATAGGATCGGCAAATAGCATGTACAATAGGATCGGCAAATAGCATGTACAGTAGGTTCGGCAAATAGCATGTACAGTAGGATCGGCAAATAGCATGTACAATAGGATCGGCAAATAGCATGTACAGTAGGATCGGCAAATAGCATGTACAGTAGGATCGACAAATAGCATGTACAATAGGATCGGCAAATAGCATGTACAGTAGGATCGACAAATAGCATGTACAGTAGGATCGGCAAATAGCATGTACAGTAGGATCGGCAAATAGCATGTACAATAGGATCGGCAAATAGCATGTACAGTAGGATCGGCAAATAGCATGTACAATAGGATCGGCAAATAGCATGTACAGTAGGATCGGCAAATAGCATGTACAATAGGATCGGCAAATAGCATGTACAGTAGGATCGGCAAATAGCATGTACAGTAGGTTCGGCAAATAGCATGTACAGTAGGATCGGCAAATAGCATGTACAGTAGGATCGGCAAATAGCATGTACAGTAGGATCGGCAAATAGCATGTACAGTAGGATCGGCAAATAGCATGTACAGTAGGATCGGCAAATAGCATGTACAGTAGGATCGGCAAATAGCATGTACAATAGGATCGGCAAATAGCATGTACAGTAGGATCGGCAAATAGCATGTACAATAGGATCGGCAAATAGCATGTACAGTAGGATCGGCAAATAGCATGTACAGTAGGTTCGGCAAATAGCATGTACAGTAGGATCGGCAAATAGCATGTACAGTAGGATCGGCAAATAGCATGTACAGTAGGATCGGGAAATAGCATGTACAGTAGGATCGGCAAATAGCATGTACAGTAGGATCGGCAAATAGCATGTACAATAGGATCGGCAAATAGCATGTACAGTAGGATCGGCAAATAGCATGTACAGTAGGATCGGCAAATAGCATGTACAGTAGGATCGGCAAATAGCATGTACAGTAGGATCGGCAAATAGCATGTACAGTAGGTTCGGCAAATAGCATGTACAGTAGGATCGGCAAATAGCATGTACAGTAGGATCGGCAAATAGCATGTACAGTAGGATCGGCAAATAGCATGTACAGTAGGATCGGCAAATAGCATGTACAGTAGGATCGGCAAATAGCATGTACAGTAGGATCGGCAAATAGCATGTACAGTAGGATCGGCAAATAGCATGTACAGTAGGATCGGCAAATAGCATGTACAGTAGGATCGGCAAGTAGCAAGTACAGTAGGATCGGCAAATAGCATGTACAGTAGGATCGGCAAATAGCATGTACAGTAGGATCGGCAAATAGCATGTACAGTAGGATCGGCAAATAGCATGTACAGTAGGATCGGCAAATAGCATGTACAGTAGGATCGGCAAATAGCATGTACAGTAGGATCGGCAAATAGCATGTACAGTAGGATCGGCAAATAGCATGTACAATAGGATCGGCAAATAGCATGTACAGTAGGTTCGGCAAATAGCATGTACAGTAGGATCGGCAAATAGCATGTACAGTAGGATCGGCAAATAGCATCTACAGTAGGATCGGGAAATAGCATGTACAGTAGGTTCGGCAAATAGCATGTACAGTAGGTTCGGCAAATAGCATGTACAGTAGGATCGGGAAATAGCATGTACAGTAGGTTCGGCAAATAGCATGTACAGTAGGTTCGGCAAATAGCATGTACAGTAGGATCGGCAAATAGCATGTACAGTAGGTTCGGCAAATAGCATGTACAGTAGGTTCGGCAAATAGCATGTACAGTAGGTTCGGCAAATAGCATGTACAGTAGGATCGGCAAATAGCATGTACAGTAGGATCGGCAAATAGCATGTACAGTAGGATCGGCAAATAGCATGTACAGTAGGATCGGCAAATAGCATGTACAGTAGGATCGGCAAATAGCATGTACAGTAGGTTCGGCAAATAGCATGTACAGTAGGATCGGCAAATAGCATGTACAGTAGGATCGGCAAATAGCATGTACAGTAGGATCGGCAAGTAGCATGTACAGTAGGATCGGCAAATAGCATGTACAGTAGGATCGGCAAATAGCATGTACAGTAGGATCGGCAAATAGCATGTACAGTAGGATCGGCAAATAGCATGTACAGTAGGATCGGCAAATAGCATGTACAGTAGGATCGGCAAATAGCATGTACAGTAGGATCGGCAAATAGCATGTACAGTAGGATCGGCAAATAGCATGTACAGTAGGATCGGCAAATAGCATGTACAGTAGGATCGGCAAATAGCATGTACAGTAGGATCGGCAAATAGCATGTACAGTAGGATCGGCAAATAGCATGTACAGTAGGATCGGCAAATAGCATGTACAGTAGGATCGGCAAATAGCATGTACAGTAGGATCGGCAAGTAGTATGTACAGTAGGATCGGCAAGTAGTATGTACAGTAGGATCGGCAAATAGCATGTACAGTAGGATCGGCAAATAGCATGTACAGTAGGATCGGCAAATAGCATGTACAGTAGGATCGGCAAATAGCATGTACAGTAGGATCGGCAAATAGCATGTACAATAGGATCGGCAAATAGCATGTACAGTAGGATCGGCAAATAGCATGTACAGTAGGATCGGCAAATAGCATGTACAGTAGGATCGGCAAATAGCATGTACAGTAGGATCGGCAAATAGCATGTACAGTAGGATCGGCAAATAGCATGTACAGTAGGATCGGCAAATAGCATGTACAGTAGGATCGGCAAATAGCATGTACAGTAGGATCGGCAAATAGCATGTACAGTAGGATCGGCAAATAGCATGTACAGTAGGATCGGCAAATAGCATGTACAGTAGGATCGGCAAATAGCATGTACAGTAGGATCGGCAAATAGCATGTACAGTAGGATCGGCAAATAGCATGTACAGTAGGATCGGCAAATAGCATGTACAGTAGGATCGGCAAATAGCATGTACAGTAGGATCGGCAAATAGCATGTACAGTAGGATCGGCAAATAGCATGTACAGTAGGATCGGCAAATAGCATGTACAGTAGGATCGGCAAATAGCATGTACAGTAGGATCGGCAAATAGCATGTACAGTAGGATCGGCAAATAGCATGTACAGTAGGATCGGCAAATAGCATGTACAGTAGGTTCGGCAAATAGCATGTACAGTAGGATCGGCAAATAGCATGTACAGTAGGATCGGCAAATAGCATGTACAGTAGGATCGGCAAATAGCATGTACAGTAGGATCGGCAAATAGCATGTACAGTAGGATCGGCAAATAGCATGTACAATAGGATCGGCAAATAGCATGTACAGTAGGATCGGCAAATAGCATGTACAGTAGGATCGGCAAATAGCATGTACAGTAGGATCGGCAAATAGCATGTACAGTAGGATCGGCAAATAGCATGTACAGTAGGATCGGCAAATAGCATGTACAGTAGGATCGGCAAATAGTTCAATCGGTCACAATGATTAGGTTTTTAATTACAATTCGTACACGGAGTGGGTAACAGGTAACTGCTACAACTCCAAAACAAGCCGTGTTACATAGTTCCAGATTAGCATATATCATTAGAACTTGATGGTGCAAAGCTTGGGAGTATGTAAGGGGGGGCTGGAACCCCTCCCCTGAGATCGGTAAAAACCTGCCATAAAAACCTTAAAAAGAAATTAAATAAGGTCATTTAGTTCAGAAAAAAAATTTCTTTGGGGTATAATAGCGTTTTAGTTGGCTACCTATTCCATGTTCAAGATTATTAGTATTCCACCCCCCCCCCCCCCCCCCCTCGAAATTCTCCCAGCCCCTACCGAAATTATTTTCTATTTACGCCCATGAAAAGTAATTCACTTTAGAAATAGATAATAGAAATTATCTTGAGATCAAAGGTACTTCCTTCAATAATCTATCATCCTACTGTTTATGGAGCGGTTTTCCTGATTTACCAACTCCTCCTTTCGTGTGTTATTAGGTCAGGGCATGCGGGGTTTTATGACGACTGAACAAAAACTATGCTCTCTCCCCCCCCCCCCCCCCCTCTCTCTCTCTCTCTCTCTCTCTCTCTCTCTATATATATATATATATATATATATATATATATATATATATATATATATAGAGAGAGAGAGAGAGAGAGAGACTAATGAGAGAGGGAGAGCAGAAAAAACGGGGTTTTGATTCACTTCTTCTACATATCGGCCTTCAAACAAGTTGCCAACAAGAAAAACCTGAGGCATTAGGGAAACTATTTGAAACCATTTTAGTACAAGCTGAAGGAAATAAAAGCCAGAACTTGAAAAACATTGAAGAGAGGTTTGTTATCGAATCATTTCGCAGTAAGTGCACACATGCAAAGAAGAGTGGATAGACATTTCTGAAAATGAATGGATTCGCTTGGTTTACAGAGGAATACATTTGTTTAATTTGGAGTAAATTCCATAATATAAAGAAGTTAACCATTTTGAAACGACATTTTAAGATATTATTTACACTTTCAATCCCTATTTATATTATTTACATTAAATTAACATTTACAAGTCTCGTTCATTAATGGAAAAAATAAAACACTCATATAACAGCTGTTCTAAACACCAGCTGTTCGAAAATCTATTATTCTTGTTTTTAAATAAAAAACAACATTAAAATAGTAAAATTTAAATAAAATAAAATACATCCTAGTTTTCATTTATATAAATATATCATTATTAAGATGAATAATCTTGGGATATGTAACTACTTTCCACACCAAAGAGGTAGAAATGGAAAAGGGCTGATTGTAGATTGTTACGTCATATGACACTAAATCTACTCACGCACATTGTAATATCTGACTGTAAGGGATTTCCTGACGATCGAGACTGCTCTTTCAGCATTCGGATTGATTTCAGTGGAGAAATGTTACATTTCATTGTTAGCAAAGAGATTACTTGTCATGATAATGGATACTTTTCGTTGCTCATGGAAGAGGCGCAGAGAAATGGCGGAAGTGCGCGCGGAGTTGTAAAAAAAGGCTATCCGATTGGATTGCTTCTAGAACGGCAGACTGGGCTAGCGGAGCTGTAAGATCTGACAACGAGGCCAAGGAGAGAGGTGGCAACACAGCAGCCGCCACCCGTCTCGGCCTTGACACGGCCCACCTCTTCGCGCCAAAACCGACCCCTAACCTCCATTACGCGCCTTGCAACAGGCTGGGCTGTCTCATCCTCTATGCCCAGCGAGGAATACATAGAGGTAAATAGACGATGTAAGCATTGTGACGTCATAAACCGACCCCTAACCTCCATTACGCGCCTTGCAACAGGCTGGGCTGTCTCATCCTCTATGCCCAGCGAGGTATACATAGAGGTAAATAGACAATGTAAGCATTGTGACGTCATAAACCGACCCCTAACCTCCATTACGCGCCTTGCAACAGGCTCAGGTGTCTCATCCTCTATGCCCAACGAGGAATACATAGAGGTAAATAGACGATGTAAGCATTGTGACGTCATAATAGTCTATCCTCTATTGAAGATACACCTGCTGGGGGCTTTCTCCGGCTTGGAAATCTACATACAACTCGGTTTGAGGGGTAATATTACCTTATAACTCTTTTTTTGCCATCTAGGCTTCCTGAACTAATGAAAATGATATTCAAGAGCGTTCATGTGATGGAAAGGTTTATAAATGTTCCTTTACAGCCACTCCCACCGGTTCATGTGATGGAAAGGTTTATAAATGTTCCTTTACAGTCACTCCCACAGGTCATTCATCAATACATTTCCTTTACAGTCACTCCCACAGGTCATCCATCAATACATTTCCTTTACAGTCACTCCCACCGGTCATCCATCAATACATTTCAAAATTAATAAACATGGAAAAATAAATCCTCAACATTTTAGAGCAATTGACTTTAATTTCGTTTTTTCCAAAACTATGTTTTTCAAATCTGGCGATACGCTAGCGCCTTCAATTTTCACCCGACCTACTTCAAATTTTAACTTCAGTTTTCTAATGATATTTGCTAGTAAAGTATCTAGTGATTTTTTTCATTCAGTACTTCAATATAATTCACTTTCTTATTTTAAAATAATTTCAATTTTTTGTTCTAGATTAATAATTGCCCGTGAAAAAAGAGGGGTCACTATCGCACCTGTAGGTTACAACCCCGCACCACTATCGCACCTGTAGGCTGCACCCATGAGCCAATATCGCTCCGGTAGGTTGCACCCGCGCACCACTATCGCACCTGTAGGCTGCACCCCCGCACCACTATCGCACCTGTAGGTTGCACCCATGAGCCACTATCGCTCCTGTACGCTGCACTCCCGCACAACTATCGCACCTGTAGGCTGCACCCACGCACCACTATCGCACCTGTAGGTTACAACCCCGCACCACTATTGCACCTGTAGGTTGCACCCATGAGTCCCTAGCGCACCTGTATTTGCACCCATAAGTCATTATCGCATCTGTAGGCTGCACCCCCGCACCATTATCGCACATTCGCACCACTATTGGAGCTTTATGCTGCACTTTCACAACACTATGACAGTTTGAGGCTTGACTTATAGGGCTGTTAAGAAACTACACAACTACTTGGGTGAAACCCCTAGAGAAGGCTACGAAGGTTGACACTAATTCTATGCTTGGGACAGAACATTTACTCCTTGATCGCTCCTTGAAGAGGGTTCTATTCACGCGTACGTCAATAGAGGATGTGGACGATTCTCCTGTAATGACGCAGGGGTCGTCAGCTTCGAGTTACAGCTAGTCCTTCCGAAAGGGGGCTGCTGTCTTCATGGAGGTGAGGATGCGGTATGTTCGAGAGAGAGAGAGAGGAGAGATTGGAATATCTATAGCCAAACTGTTCTATCTGAGCAGGGCGTACGAAACTCTCGCACGTTAAAATATTTTCATAAGAGCAAAGGGTTAGAAATGAGAAATAAAATTCGTATATAGTTTAGAGACTTGAGCAGACAGTAAATAGAAAAAGGTCTTAGTTACAGAACTGCGCCAACATAAATCGTTTCCTTAGACCTCTTATCCGTAGTATCCTTTAGTCTGGAATTCTATTAATATTGTGTTCTACTTTTGAAAAACTTAATACTGGTTTCCATTATATTTTAATAACAGCGAGATATTGGGCACTCAAATGGAAGAAACACAAAACTCACTATAGCCAACTGTACATAGAAACTAATAAAAAATAATCAATCGAGGAAAACAGACTCATAAAAAAAGTCCGACTATGTAAATTTAATGCTGATTTCGAAAATGAAATAGATCGTTGAAAAAAAAATGTGTACTAGCAGAGAAAATTGGAGTTGTGCTACAAAATTCACGACTTTTTCTAAAGACCCTTTAAAACGGCAGAGATATGGAACGGAGTGAGATAGAAATGAGTTCTAGTTTTACCTCCTTGGAGTATTGGTACGCCCATACCAAGAATTGGTGGCCATCGGATCGGGTCGGATCGGGACAAATCTAGGAACCTTCACTGAGATGCATGTTTGTTTTTCTTCCGATATTCGGTGGCTATCGGATCGGATCGGGACCAATGTAGGTGCCCCCTAAGATACAAGAACTTATTGAGACGTTGGTCGACATTGACTACCCGGACCTAATAGCAAGAACTCATTGAGACGTTGGTCGACATTGACTACCCGGACCTAATAGCAAGAACTCATTGAGACGTTGGTCGACATTGACTACCCGGACCTAATAGCAAGAACTCATTGAGACGATGGTCGACATTGACTACCCGGACCTAATAGCAAGAACTCATTGAGACGTTGGTCGACATTGACTACCCGGACCTAATAGCAAGAACTCATTGAGACGTTGGTCGACATTGACTACCCGGACCTAATAGCAAGAACTCATTGAGACGTTGGTCGACATTGACTACCCGGACCTAATAGCAAGAAATCATTGAGACGATGGTCGACATTGACTACCCGGACCTAATAGCAAGAAATCATTGAGACGTTGGTCGACATTGACTACCCGGACCTAATAGCAAGTTCACCATTCGAGGTTCTTGTATACCTCTCATGAAGTCATATCTTTGGCTACTAAGCTCGTGTTCAAAGATACGGCAGAAGTTGGACAGTTCATAACTCCTAGTTCCTGATCGGTCATATGTGAGCTCTGTCACTTACGTCGTGTCAACAGACGAGACGACAGAAGTACTTCTAGGCTCTGAGGACTCTAAGCCGATGTTTACAAAGGGTGATGACCGCATAATGTGCCTTCAGGTCGGCAGTGCTTAGCAAAAATACATCCTGATAAGGTGAATAATTCAACAGGTGTGTGGATTCATAGGCGAGCCTTCTCTTATCCGATAACAACCAGCCGGGAAAAATAATAGGTTTCAAGGGAGAGGGAAACGGTAGGAAGATACGGACTGGACTGCAGGAAATATCCCAGCAGACGGACGTTGATCATTTAGGACTCGGAGGGGGTGGGGAGGTGTGGAAAGGCTCATTCATAAGCACATCATCAGGCATGCGGGAGCTGCATAACTAGCGTATACAGCAGCATGGTAGTTAGGTCCTACAATGGAGTCGCCTGAAACTTACCAGCTGAAAATTTCCGGGTTATTCTGACTTTTACTTAGTATTTTCAGGGACTACGGGGCTGATTCCAATATCAACTCTAAAGGAGCGATTTCGCGAAGTCAAATTGCTTTGATTACGGTCCGACCGAAGTCACAATCATTAAGCTCCTTTAGTGACCGGTGGCCAAGTAGCCGTTCACAGTCCATTTTTGGAAAAGCTAGAGAGGAAAAAGAATATATGCATATATATGTGTATATATATATATATATATATATATATATATATATATATATATATATATGCGGTTGACCTTATGCATGCGTCATAAGGTCAACCGCATAGACGGGTTTCCTTCGTATGGAGGGAGGGAGGAAACACCCGCAAAAAAATATTAAAATAAAAAAAATATTAGGTATGCCAAGCCCATATCGTCGATACAAAAGCAAACTAACGAATATGAAAATCACTACTTTTCAGAGTGGAAAAGTATTTATTCATAACTTTTCTTTGGACAGTCAAATATTCGGCAGATTTGACCTTTTCATAGTGGAATACTTTCCCTTTAATAGAGTGAAGTCAGATAGAAGAATTTGCCGTAAATAAGTCCAGCAGAAATTATTAAAGATGGACAATGAAAGATGCATTTTTTCATATTCGTTAGTTTGCTTTTGTATCGACGATATGTATCCATTATCTATCCAAGAAAAATTCTCTTACTATTGATAAGACCATGAGATGTTCTTCTTACCTGCAACAAAAACAGAAATCATTTAGAAGATAAATCAAAACAGAAATTAATGGTTAAATATCAGGAAATCCAATAAGTAATGGCGGTTTTTAATATTCTCTCTGTTTATCTTCCCTCATTTTCAATTTATTTTTGTTTATTGTAGCATTAAATACATTTCTATTTATCATGTTTTGATTGGTGAAACTTATTTATTCTCGGCTAATATTTCATTTGAAATGGATCTCCCAACCGCCATGTTATGCTTCGGGAATTCGATAAAGGAAGAAAATCTGCTTGAACTTGTCGAAAAATTGTATAAATATATGGCGAAAATGTCATGGCGACAAGTGCAATGGTGGTTTGAACGATTTCGAGCAGGAAACCGCAAACTTGAAAACGAGCCTCGTACAGATCGACCAAATATAAGCATATTCAAGATTCCATTTCAAGATGGCAAACAACAAGATGGTAAATACATTTTGGATTGAACGTGTTTCATCACCTTATGGGAAGCCATTAAAAACCGACGTTACTTATGATCTCATATTTTATTTAAGTTGAATTGAGCGTTTTAGTTTGCATATTTTCTTTCAAAGTATATTATTAAATGTTTTACCTATTCGTACGGTAAATTGCCTTGTTAACATTTCAGCTTATATATATATATATATATATATATATATATATATATATATATAACTACTTCAGACACAAATGAAACACATAACTACACACTTTAAATGGGTCAAAGCACACGACGGACTTGAAGGAAACGAGATAGCCGACAGACTCGCTAAATCAGCGTCCAAAGACAATAATATACCAATAACATACAACAAAATATCTAAGACACACATGAAACACATTCTATCAGGTAAAACGATAGAGCGCTGGGAAACACAATGGGGAAACTCTACAAAAGGACGTACACTCTTTTCATTTATACCTGACATACATAGCCACTTAGTAGGAAAACATACATGTTGTGACTTCTACACGACACAATTACTAACTGGACACGGATCATTAAACACATACTTACACAAGCTAAATATAACTAACAGCTCGGCATGCCCTTGCGACAACACAACACCACAAACAACACCGCACCTTATATACAAATGTAAGTTACTCATAGAAGAGAGAAAAACAATTCAAAATAATATAAAAAACTGGCCCATTACAGAAAAAGAGCTGTTTAATAAACACTATTCAAGCTTCAGAGATTTTTGTAAGAGAGCATGCCTTACTCTAAAGACGATCGATGCCTCTAAAGACAATTGAAATAATAAAAAATGTAAACAAACAAATTATGTAAATATATAAAATTATATTTATTTTATGTATATTTATTTTCTAATTATTTAAATTTAGTTATTAATTATTTAATGTTAAATCATTAATGTAATATATCTAAGGACATTTGATGACAAAATTTTATAAAATACATGTGATATACATTATGTATTGGAACGTGTAGCACAAAATAAACGGCCTCTTTGCAGGGTTACTGCAGAGAGGAAACTAATAAAAAATAATATATATATATATATATATATATATATATATATATATATATATATATATATATATACCTATGTTGTGATGTGTAATGGGCAGGTGTATTAAAATTCCTTTCTTGGCCGGATATGTGAGTAAGGTTCCCACTTTGACTGCTTTCTTATCAAAGACACCTCAAAGCTTAGATGACTGTCTGATCTTTCGACTTGATCTCGAGTTGTATCCGTGGAACCTCCGCTTTAACCTCATTTTGTCTTCCCTACAACTTCTTTAATGTCCATTCGACCAGAGTGTTGTCTGCCCGCCGACAGACCGGTCCGTCCGTACGACCTTTATCAAGATCAACACCTTTTCAAATGCAAAACTCCCGTGGTTGCGTCCCATCTCCTATTGAGGTCCCCAACAATAGGAAGGAAGAAAACAGGAGGCCTTATCTTCATCCAGGGATCGCATCTAGAAATAAATGTCAGATCGGTATTTCGTTTCGTAAAGCCGAGCCAGTAGCTGAGGAAAAAAATCGTCGTTTCTTTGCATGTAAATGCATCGGAGAACCGTTTATGGCGTTAAGGGCATCATATCTACATTCTATTTTCAGAATTTTGTTTAAAATTCAAATTTCTGACTCGGACGCCAGAATGCATTCGATTAGAGCAGGGAGCTGAGACATAATGCAATATTTATGAGCGGTAAGTGAAGCAAGAGCTGTGGTTTTCAACTGCATTCCTTCAACAGAATCTGAAAACAACCTCAACTAAAGGCTTTTCTCATCTAACTTTCTGTTATCATCAAAAAACATTATGATTCGTCGCATTTATTTAAATTTAAATCGATCGAAAGAAGAAGATGTAGGTTCGAGTCACGCTTGAAGGAGGTTGAGCTAAGGTTTGATGCAGATGCGTCAAACAACAAAACAAAAATAAAATAGAATGTTAAATTCTCGTATATCTAACAACTAAAATGCTAGATCCTGAAAATTTCAAGCAATTTACACTCAGGAAAACCAAAATAGAAAAAAAGGGGGCTACGATGTCCATTGCAATCATACGCTGCCTGTCCTTGCTCAATGGTTCAGCCAGGAAGTACAATATCATCAAGACCTGCTAGTTCTTTCGCAAAGGAGCGCCTAGGATGTACAATACTATCAAACCAGCGCCCAATTCCTGCGCAATGGAACACCTAGCAAGTACGATACCATCAAACCAGCGCCCAATTCCTTCGCAAAGGAGCGTCTAAGATGTACAATACTATCTAACCAGCTGCCAATTCCGCGCAATGGTTCAGCCAGGAAGTAAAATATCATCAAGACCTGCTAGTTCCTTCGCAAAGGAGCGCTTAGGATGTACAATACTATCAAAACAGCGCCCAATTCCTGCGCAATGGAACACCTAGCAAGTACAATACCATCAAACCAGCGCCCAATTCCTTCGCAAAGGAGCGCCTAGGATGTACAATACTATCTAACCAGCTGCCAGTTCCTGCGTAAAGGAACACCTAGGAAGTACAATACCATCAAACCAGCGCCCAATTCCTTCGCAAAGGAGCGCCTAGGATGTACAATACTATCTAACCAGCTGCCAATTCCTGCGCAAAGGAACGCTGAAGAAGTCAAATTTAGGCAAACCAGCTGCCAGTTCCTGCGTAAAGGAACGCTTAGGAAGTACAATACCATCAAACCAGCGCCCAATTCCTTCGCAAAGGAGCGCCTAGGATGTACAATACTATCAAAGCAGCTGCCAATTCCTGCGCAAAGGAACGCCGAAGAAGTCAAATTTAGGCAAACCAGCTGCCAGTTCCTGCGTAAAGGAACACCTAGGAAGTACAATACCATCAAACCAGCGCCAAATTCCTTCGCAAAGGAGCGCCTAGGATGTACAATACTATCAAACCAGCTGCCAATTCCTGCGCAAAGGAACGCCGAAGAAGTCAAATTTAGGCAAACCAGCTGCCAGTTCCTGCGTAAAGGAACGCTTAGGAAGTACAATACCATCAAACCAGCGCCCAATTCCTTCGCAAAGGAGCGTCTAGGATGTACAATACTATCAAACCAGCTGCCAATTCCTGCGCAAAGGAACGCCCAGGAACTCAAATTCTATCAAACCAGCTGCCAATTCCTTCGCAAAGGAACACCTAGGAAGTACAATACCATCAAACCAGCGCCCAATTCCTTCGCAAAGGAGCGTCTAGGATGTACAATGCTATCAAACCACCTGCCAATTCCTGCGCAAAGGAACGCCGAAGAAGTCAAATTTAGGCAAACCAGCTGCCAGTTCCTGCGTAAAGGAACGCTTAGGAAGTACAATGCCATCAAAACCTGCCAGTCTCTGCTCAAAGGAACGATCAGGAAGTCAAATACTGTCAAACGAGCTGTCAGTTCCTGCGCAAAGGATTGCCAAGGAGTCCAATTCCATTAAATCAGACGCCAGTTTCTGCTCAAAGGGGAAGCTAGGAAGTCCATTTCCTGCCCCAGAAGAGCACTGAGGAAGCCCAATTCCATGAAACCAGCTGCCAGTTCGTGCAAAAGAAACGCTCCGGAAGTCTATTTCCATCAAACGAGCTGTCAGATCCTGCGCAAACAAACGGGCCAGACTCCAAAGCAATCGAACGAGCTGCCTTTTCCCGCGCAAAGAGAGGACCGAGTTTGACAAGTATCATAGGTATTCATTTCGCGGCAAAACATGACGCGGAATGATTTCAGACGAAACAAAACTAAACCGCAGTATATTCCCTGATGAATGGAAGGGTAGAGAGAAGCTCGTATTGATCCGTTCGCCCTTGAACTTGGCCTAAACCCCAGCAGACACCATTATCCTGGGGGAGAACTCTGGGCCAGTGGGCCATCAGAGACTAAGGTAGGCCGTGGACGTCTGCTGGGACAGAGTCTCCCCTCCAGGAGAACTCTGGGCCAGTGGGCCATCAGAGACTAAGGTAGACCGTGGACGACTAATGGGACAGAGTCCCGCCTCCAGGAGAACTCTGGGCCAGTGAGCCATCAGAGACTAAGGTAGGCTGTGGACGTCTGCTGGGACAGAGTCTCGCATCTGGAAGAAGTCTGGGACAGTGAGCCATCCAAGACTAAGATAGGCTGTGGACGTCTACTGGGACAGAGTCTCGCATCTGGAAGAAGTCTGGGACAGTGGGCCATCCAAGAGTAAAGTAGGCTGTGGACGTCTGCTGGGACACAGTCTCGCATATGGAAGAAGTCTGGGACAGTGGGCGACCCAAGAGTAAGGTAGGCTGTGGACGTCTAATGGGACAGAGTCCCGCCTCTAGGATAAGTCTGGGCCATCTTAGACTAAGGTAGCCTGGCAGAAGTATGAGGGCTTTCGGCTCCATGCCATCGCCATGGTTGCTTCGATACAGATTTAGGATGATAAACCTGGAAGTAGGGGCTGCTCAGATGGGAGTACATACCTAGAAATAGGTATGACAACAATTAATATCTCTATTCTGATTATTTTCAGTAGACGAGATCTACAGGTTGAGGAGGATGTACACCATGGATTGCTGAAAAAGAACAAACACTTCAACCCATGATGGTGAATTAATAATTCGGGGATGGGCAGATTTGGCTGATTAACAACCTCGTCCAATCTTTTGTTATGGAAATGATAGCTACTATTAAAACGGGGATCGTTTGTACTATTTTGTATATAAGGTCGATGAAGATTTCAAGACATTTTTAACAAGTTCTTCAAATAGTGCAACCTCAATAGATTTAATCTCTCTCAAAATTAATAGGAGAAATGAAATTTTGAAATTAAGCTTGTAATTTCTTATCAAAACTGCACTTTTTTGTCCTATTTTTGTAGCCCCATAAAGTAACATTCCTAAGGATCAAAATAGCCTGAAATAGGCAGAATCATAGACAGTAATGTGTAATTAAATATTATAACGGGGACATTTAAGGGACAGTTCTCGAAAATGGGAAATGTTGAATAAATTCAAATTTCATCCTGGAACGGCCCGAAACAAAAAGGTCTACAAACTGGTTTATAACTCTTATATAAATGAAAACGGCGGAGAAATGGATTCTATAGAGGAAAATGATAAAATTAAATATCTTTGATGCGATTTTTCCAATGAGATGGTGATTAACGAGAATGGATTGGGACAGGTGAATGAAAACATGACAAAGTTAACCGCAACTAGCCTGCTAAGACCTGATCAAAAGCTCAGGTGAATGAAAACATGACAAACTTAACCGCAACTAGCCTGCTAAGACCTGATCAAAAGCTCAGGTGAATGAAAACATGACAAAGTTAACCGCAACTAGCCTGCTAAGACCTGATCAAAAGCTCAGGTGAATGAAAACATGACAAAGTTAACCGCAACTAGCCTGCTAAGACCTGATCAAAAGCTCAGGTGAATGAAAACATGACAAAGTTAACCGCAACTAGCCTGCTAAGACTTGATCAAAAGCTCAGGTGAATGAAAACATGACAAAGTTAACCGCAACTAGCCTGCTAAGACCTGATCAAAAGCTCAGGTGAATGAAAACATGACAAACTTAACCGCAACTAGCCTGCTAAGACCTGATCAAAAGCTCAGGTGAATGAAAACATGACAAAGTTAACCGCAACTAGCCTGCTAAGACCTGATCAAAAGCTCAGGTGAATGAAAACATGACAAAGTTAACCGCAACTAGCCTGCTAAGACCTGATCAAAAGCTCAGGTGAATGAAAACATGACAAAGTTAACCGCAACTAGCCTGCTAAGACCTGATCAAAAGCTCAGGTGAATGAAAACATGACAAAGTTAACCGCAACTAGCCTGCTAAGACTTGATCAAAAGCTCAGGTGAATGAAAACATGACAAAGTTAACCGCAACTAGCCTGCTAAGACCTGATCAAAAGCTCAGGTGAATGAAAACATGACAAAGTTAACCGCAACAAGCCTGCTAAGACCTGATCAAAAGCTCAGGTGAATGAAAACATGACAAAGTTAACCGCAACTAGCCTGCTAAGACCTGATCAAAAGCTCAGGTGAATGAAAACATGACAAAGTTAACCGCAACAAGCCTGCTAAGACCTGATCAAAAGCTCAGGTGAATGAATACATGACAAAGTTAACCGCAACTAGCCTGCTAAGACCTGATCAAAAGCTCAGGTGAATGAAAACATGACAAAGTTAACCGCAACAAGCCTGCTAAGACCTGATCAAAAGCTCAGGTGAATGAAAACATGACAAAGTTAACCGCAACTAGCCTGCTAAGACCTGATCAAAAGCTCAGGTGAATGAAAACATGACAAAGTTAACCGCAACTAGACTGCTAAGATCTGATCAAAAGCTCAGGCGAATGAATACATGACAAAGTTAACCGCAACTAGCCTGCTAAGACCTGATCAAAAGCTCAGGTGAATGAAAACATGACAAAGTTAACCGCAACTAGACTGCTAAGACTTGATCAAAAGCTCAGGTGAATGAAAACATGACAAAGTTAACCGCAACTAGCCTGCTAAGACTTGATCAAAAGCTCAGGTGAATGAAAACATGACAAAGTTAACCGCAACTAGCCTGCTAAGACCTGATCAAAAGCTCAGGTGAATGAAAACATGACAAACTTAACCGCAACTAGCCTGCTAAGACCTGATCAAAAGCTCAATGTCATAAATCAGTACCTTTTCCCTTCTCTGATTTATCCACTCCAAACAGCTCCTTTAATAAAATTGAACCCGACCTTTCTGGAAGGAGTTGATATTATAATAAGATGGAGTGTTAAAGCGATGCCAGGTTTACCGGCTAACAGTAGCACTGCAGTGTTCTACACACCAAGAAGTTACCGAGGTCTGGGACTATTGCGCTGTCTTTGGGAAGCACCGCTTCAACAGTAGCACTCCAATGTTCTACACACCAAGATGTTACCGAGGTCTGGGACTATTGCGCTGTCTTTGGGAAGCACCGCTTCAACAGTAGCACTGCAATGTTCTACGCACCAAGAAGTTACCGAGGTCTGGGACTATTGCGCTGTCTTTGGGAAGCACCGCTTCAACAGTAGCACTGCAATGTTCTACGCACCAAGAAGTTACCGAGGTCTGGGACTATTGCGCTGTCTTTGGGAAGCACCGCTTCAACAGTAGCACTGCAATGTTCTACGCACCAAGAAGTTACCGAGGTCTGGGACTATTGCGCTGTCTTTGGGAAGCACCGCTTCAACAGTAGCAATGCAATGTTCTACACACCAAGAAGTTACCGAGGTCTGGGACTATTGCGCTGTCTTTGGGAAGCACCGCTTCAACATAAACCTTGAAGCTGAAGGTGAAACCTTCAAGCAAACTCAAAAAAAATGTATTAATTATTATTATATTCCTGTGAATGGCTAATAATTGTCTTATCAGGTTATCAGTTGTAGTAATCGGTCCAGGAAAACTGTTTTTTCTAATTGCTTTTGGGATAAGTGAAGCCAAGTGTTTCATTCTTTATATATAACTCCAACGACTATACACCACGTATTTGTATATTTCACCATTCATTCGGGAAATTAAAATTGGGGCGTCGACTTTCAAAGAAGATGTCAAAATCGTAAAACTATTCAGGGGACACAAAAAAAAGTCTAAACTAGTATAATTCTTTTAGGAAATCAATATTTACGGGGCCACACTAACATTCATTTTCTTATGAGATTTAAGGAATTTACAAAAAATGGGTTTGATGTGAGAAAAAAAAAAAACGTTTTTAGAAAAGAAATTAATTTGATGACAAAATGGACTTAACCTATTATTGAAAGTCATCGCCTCATTTAATTCATCATGTTTGACAGTAAGTTGTGTGTTATACTTATACCATCGGCTATAGGAAATAATTACGGGGGGGGGGGCTAGGACCTTTTCCGGGGTGTGGAATACTAACAATCTACAACTTGGAATAGTTTTAGCCAAATAAAACGCTATTACACATAAAATAAAACACTTTTTATGAACTAAGTGATCTTATTTAATTTATTTTTAAGGGGTTTATGTCACATTTTTACCGTATAATAATTTTGGTTATTAATAGATAATAATTGTTGTGTTAGTCCAGTATGTCCAATCCGTAGTCAAGCAGGAACTACTTAGTGTTTGTTTCTTCGTTTCTACATTCTGGACAGTATTTCAAATGATTTCCAGTACTTTCTTTGTTATTGGGTTTATTTTGTGTTATCCTTATTAGGTTCTTGGAATTTTTCTGTCGTAGATCAAGCATTCAGTATTTTACAGCATTTTCAGCAACAGAAATTTGCCGAAGTGCGTTACGGTTTCCAGAACATCTTCATGTTAATGATTAGGCAGAGCGTGTAATGTATGTAGATATTCCTGCGAGTAGAGGGTATAACCTGATTCTGTCTGTAAGCACTTAGTCGACAAAAATAGTTTCATATGTTTTAATACTTCAGATAACCAATAAAAAGTGTACTTAAAAACGAAAAGCCCTAGGGACAACGATTTCGCCCATAAAACCGTGTTCTGATAGGCACTTTCTTCTGCTTAACGAACTTGACCTTTTAAAACAAAGTTTATTTGTACCAAATGGCATCAAAATCGGATAATTTTTGAGAATGTGAGAGAGCGAACAGACAAATATGCGGATACTAGCTGAATACCCGTGCTTCGTCACGGCAGATAAGAAGTTACTAGCTGAATACCTGTGCTTCGTCAGGGCAGATAAGTAGTTAGTAGCTGAATACCCGTGCTTCGTCACGGCAGATAAGAAGTTACTAGCTGAATACCTGTGCTTCGTCAGGGCAGATAAGTAGTTAGTAGCTGAATACCCGTGCTTCGTCACGGCAGATAAGTAGTTATTTTATTGCGTTAAATAATGTATCAGCAAAATTAACGCTACTATATAATTTTGTGTAGTTTATTATTGCTCGGTTCCCGTCATACTATATGTTATTTATCAATTGATAAGTAATCAAAGTATAATCTTTCTGGACACTGGGGCGTTCCGGATCAGAGTCACCAAAAAGATAATCTATAGATAACCCGTTATCTATAGATTACCAGTAAAAGCAGTTTAACAAGTACAGGTTAGAATTCAATAATAAATGTACTTTCAAATTTACAAAATGTTACAAAGATGTAATTAGGAAACACTCATCATATTTGCGAGCATTACCAAGAAGTGTTCTGACTGGGGATGCAAGGGTTTGGGATATTATTACCTCGGATGGTAAACTCTATGAGGGAGAAAATCACAGTTTATTTCTATTAATTCAAGGTCTGTCATCATAGTTGAAATGAACAGAAATAAAAATAATATTACGAAATAGATACAGTACTGTAACAGCTGACCTGTTATCGTCCTAGCAACGCTTGCTGGGACGCATCCTAGGCTTGCCTGCTCTAACCAACTAAAAATTCAAACCCATCTAAAAATACTTAAAAATTTGAATATAAAAAAGTCCGACTCGCAGGAACTGCATCATCTTAGCGCGGTTCCATTCATATCCCTAGTGTCATTTTGTATACTTAGAATAGAAACAGTTATTACTTTGTTTGGATCATTCTTAATGTAAACACATATTCCAAAGAAAAGCAAGATTGTCGGCAAGGCACAAGAAACTATTCTAAGCGGAAATTACTCTTTCCGCCGTTCAAAGTTTCTCTCTACGAAGACTCTACTAGGAATTTGTTTCTAATTGACTTAACTTGCTTTACTAACAAATCCATTTTAGTGTTAAATGCAATTAAAAACACTAAACTACTCATTTTACTGTTAAATGCAATTAAACAAAATAAAATTGTACAAGAAAATGGGAAAGTATTATTATGTTATTTTTTAATGTATTACGCCACTTACAACCACAAAATATAATTATATTTCTACTATAGCATTTGGCTTTATGACTTCCTACAGGTACAATATCTGTCAACTCTCCTAGGATGCATCTTGATTTATGAAGTGCAATAAAACCTACCTGAAGCCTGCCTCGTAGCTCGACCCGGGCAAATGTCTGACCCTACACAGAGTCTAAACATTCTCTTTCTGCAGGAACTGCGTCATTTTAAGACGTATCCATTCTCATCCATATTGTCATTTCGAAAGTTTAAAATAGAACTAATCTTTTTTTTTTTTATTATTATTATTTCATGAAAACTGTTAACACCCACAGGTTAGAAGCGGAAATTCCTCAATCTAAAGCAAGACTCTCAAAGTCAATTCAAACTACAAACACGCTTCTCAATTACTTGTAATGTTTTATTTTAAAAAAATGCAATCAAAATAACAGCAAGATATTAAAAACTAAGGCAAACCAACAGCATAAAGGCAATTGAAAATATTCAAATGACGTCATCGAATCTCTTTCTCTTGGCAAGCTATATTTATAACAATGAATTGTTTTTCTTATTTTACTTAATCTGTTTTATTGTCAAATACATTATCCAACTATAAGCAATTAAAAAAAACAAAACAAGGAATAAAAACAGGCAAAAAGAACCGTTCGAATAAACGAAATCAATTACTTCAAAGTTTAAGCACTTATTTATCCGATTGACATCGCTTATTCAAAACGTTCTTCCGAACCTTTTTTGTAGACCATTTAGTAAGCTTTCGAATGGTAACCTTTCGCTTCCCAAGATTGTCAACGGTTTTCGAGATACTAACGAAAGTATAAAAGGTTACCAAAACGTTTCTTGACTGCTAATAAAATATTTTATTCTAACCCTTCCTTTACTCCAAACGTAACCAAAATTTCAACATATTAGTGCTGATAAAATTCGAACATGCAGAAAATGTTTCAACTGAATCCCATAATTCTAAGTACCACAATCAAAGACAAAAAGAACAGTTCCAATAAGCGAAATCAATTACTTTAAAGTTTTAAGCACTTATTTCTCCGATTGACATCGCCTAATCAAAACTTTCATCAGAACTATTTTTGTAGAGCATTTAGTGAACTTTCTAATGGTCATCTTCCGTTTCCCAAGATTCTCAACCTTTTTCGAGATATTAAGGAAAGTATACAAAGTTACCAAAACTTTTTATGTCTGTTAATAAAATATTTTATTCTAACCCTTCCTTAA
The DNA here is from genome assembly GCA_946811695.1 of Gonocerus acuteangulatus. Taxonomy (NCBI): domain Eukaryota; kingdom Metazoa; phylum Arthropoda; class Insecta; order Hemiptera; family Coreidae; genus Gonocerus; species Gonocerus acuteangulatus. The sequence continues at coordinate 1,633,317 of OX328123.1, read as the reverse complement.
CTCCAAACGTACCAAAAATTTCAACATATTAGTTTTAATGAAAGTAGAACATGCAGAAAATGTTTCAACTGAATCCCATAATTCTAAGTACCCAAACCAAAAACGGTATTCAAAAACTATTTTTCCAATTTTCTCGAAAATGGATAAAGCTATCGCATTGAAAATGGATTCATTCGTTTTCCTAGCCCAAGAAGCCTATAAAACGAGTAGTTACAATCTTATGAACTAAAAAACGTAAGCGTTACGAATTTTTAGCGCGAATTTCGCCCCAAACGCCATCTTCCAGTGGGCGGATTCACGAACTTGACCTTTTAAATTGGACGACGGATTTTTGTACCAAATTTCATCACAATCGGACCATTAGGGAAGCCAGAAATGAGCGAACAGAAAAATATATATATATATATATATATATATATATATATATATATATACATACACAATGGCGCTAATGGCCTAGATGCAGATGCGCCATTATATAAAAAATAAATAAATAATATATACAAATTTGAACCACCGTTATTTTCGGTCTCTAGGGGTTCTGAAACGCGAAATTTTCTAGTCGGCACTTAAGGATTGTTTCATTGTATCAACCTTATAAGCGGGGTTCCTCCCTATGGGGGAGGGAGAAACCGCACTAAAAATCATTTCTTAGCAAGTGTTCATGTTCTAAAGGGAGTGTCTGCAAAATTTAAAATTTTCCTGTCAAGTGGTTTGGGCTGGGCGATGATAGATCAGTGAGTCAGTGAGTGAGTGGTATTTGACAAATATACAGTAATTCTACAATTTGGGTCGGCACTTCCGGATTGCGTCATGAGATCAACCTTATAAGCGGGGTTCCTCCCTATGGAGGGATGGAGGAACCACACTAATAATGAAAGTTCAATAAGGTATATGTATTAGTTCTCAGCAGTCTGCCTTATAGTTAGCTGTTTATTTCCACAGCTTGGTACTTGTTCTATACTCATTAGATGGACATTAGTAAGAAGAGAATGGCCTATTCTGAGTCGGCCTATAACCACCTCCTTTCTCTCATTATCTCCTCTGCAATGTTGATTAGCGGTGTTCCTGCAATATTGAAACGTGTCGTCCAAAGCTTGCGTCTATACGACATGTAGCCAGAAGCGTGTAATCCCGACAAGGACATCAGCCTGCCTATATTGGGGGCGTGTAATATGCAAATGAGCTCCGTTTCCTCCTCTAGATCTGTCCTACTTCTAAACATTACGGAAAGCAAAACTACTACAACTACTAAAGTAGAAATTTGAAAACCGGATCCTAGAATCCTAGACCCTAGTCTATTCCTAGCAATTATCCTGGCGCCTTTCGACTCCTCCATCAATCTTGTCTGGTTCTAGCGGTGACCTCTATCTCCCCGGGGGGTTATAGTCTGGCTCTAGCAGGGCTAGTAACCGCACGTTTCATCAAGTCTTTTATGCACCTTGGAATTTTGCTATAATGTACCTCTTGGGTAGATAAGAAAGTAAATATGTGTTGGCTAGGCTTACCGTGAATACCGGCCTAGCTTCTGCGCATAGGCGAAAGGTACAAAAAATATTTCCCAAAAATAGTGTTTTATTCAGAAGCCAACTATCATTAATGTAAAATTAAGACAATTTTACAATGAATAATAAACAAGGCAGACACTTTTAAGGGGGATAAAAAACCTATGTTGATTTTATTCTAATATTAACTGAGAGTTTTATCCACGCTGCCATTTAAACCGACAGCAGCTGTACAAGATCATGTGAGCAAGAACCAATGAGAGAGCAGGTAACAACCACACCTGCGCGGTGCTCTCACACTCTTACGGTTACAGGCAGTGCATTGCAGTCTATTATAGGAAACATTTATTTTTATGTTTCCTGATAATTAAACTCCAGAAAAGTGTCTGCCCTTATGTAATTATATTTATTTATTTATACATTTGTGATGACGCGACTATACGCATCACTATGGCAATTCATCACAAAAAAAACTAATATATAAATACAATATTGTAAATTATGTTTAATGAAGACACTGATTAGATCGTAGCGTGAATAAAACACTTCATTTAATATTTAAAAAATAGGTACTTTGGTTTTTTTTTTATTTACCTTTTAACCCCCTTAAAAGTGTCTGCCTTATTTATTATTCATTGTAAAATGGCGTTATATGGCCTTCTGAATAAAACAGTATTTTTGGGCCCTTTTTATGCACCTTTCTCCTATGGGGAGTAGCTAGTGTTTCACGGTAAGTCTATCCAACACATATTTACCTTCTTACCCAAGAGGTACACTATAGCAACATTTCAGGGTGCATAAAACACTTCATGAAAACTGCGTTGCCACCCATATATATATTCCACACATTGAAACAAATTTCTCAAATCTAATGTAACGGAGGATGGATTTGGTGCGCGACTGCTTGTTGAACTGGCAACCCTTTGGCGTCGAATACAAAGGCCATTCCTGCACTAGACAGCTGATGGAAGTATCACACACAGCTGAGCAGGGATCTGTCTGGATCAATAACTCCTAAAGCACAAACCTACCACTTTACCACTACTTGCTCTCCGTAAGCATACAAATACTACGGTGTGGTTTCGGATAGGTCACAGATAAATAGATACGATTTTATATTTGGGGTTGGCAAACATTGGACCCGTATTTCTCCCCACCAGATTTCGTAAGTCCGACGTGAGTGCCTACATTGGTCCCGACCCGATCCTATCTGATTTAGTCACAGGTCGTCAGGAATGACCTAGTAGTGACGTGCAAATGAGTGGTTAATTTAAGAAATACCAACTAATAACCATAGAAACCTTCGATTAGGTTGAATGTTGGAGAGAAGCATTAGCATTCATATTTAAAAATTATTTATAAGAAAGGTAGCTAGAAGGTTATAAGCATTGGAAGGTTATAAACATTGGATAGTTATAAACATCGTTCCACGTAATTTAACAAACAAGGGAAACGACTGTTTTTTAAATACAATATCTCGTTCGGCGCCATTTGGAGTCGTCGGTTCGAAATCGGTCTAGAAACAAACAAGTTTGAACGGCCGAGAATCGGTGGCCATCGTATCGGATCGGGTCGGGTCCGGACTAATTTAGATAAGAGGTAAAGATCTAACCTTACCACTACTTACAACGAAGCGCACACAAATACTAGTACTAAATGTAAGGAGTTTTTTGTCCAAATAAAACATTATCAAGATAAAACCTGAATTATTTCATTTATACTTTTATTATTATTTAATTGGTACCCTAAATAAATTTAAATTTATAAAAATACATAAAGCAGCAAATACTGTTTTCCCGACCCTTAAGAGCCGATGTGTTTGTGTATGTTGGAGCGTGGGTGTGTTTCAATAGCCGAAAATAACATCTCATGAGAGGGCCGAGGGACTTATCGGGCTCTCTCCGTTCTGGCTATTTAGAATTGCAAAGGAACAATGGGACATATTTATGAGGTCCAGCCAAGTTTGTTGTGTTTCGGACAATGGATGGTTATCTGCTAGGGAGCTCCGCCGTCGCTACAAGTCTCGTGGTCGCCGTCATCAATATCGCGGTGGATGAATAAAACATGGCGCCGACTGACTGTATGTTGATGACTGCACTTGGCAGAGGTTATCGACTCTTTTAGGGAGGCATCATGTACAGCAGGCATCGCGGGTTGTCTGCTAGGGAGCTGTGCCGTCGCTGCAAGTCTCGTGGTCACCCTCATCAATATCGCGGCGGATGAATAAAACATGGCGCCGACTGACTGTATGTTGATGACTGCACTTGGCAGAGGTTATCGACTCTTTTAGGGAGGCATCATGTACAGCAGGCATCGCGGGGTGTCTGCTAGGGAGCTGTGCCGTCGCTACAAGTCTCGTGGTCACCCTCATCAATATCACGGCGGATGAATAAAACATGGCGCCGACTGACTGTATGTTGATGACTGCACTTGGCAGAGGTTATCGACTCTTTTAGGGAGGCATCATGTACAGCAGGCATCGCGGGGTATCTGCTAGGGAGCTGTGCCGTCGCTACAAGTCTCGTGGTCACCCTCATCAATATCGCGGCGGAGGAATAAAACATGGCACCGACTGACTGTATGTTGATGACTGCACTTGGCAGAGGTTATCGACTCTTTTAGGGAGGCATCATGTACAGCAGGCATCGCGGGGTGTCTGCTAGGGAGCTGTGCCGTCGCTACAAGTCTCGTGGTCACCGTCATCAATATCGCGGTGGATGAATAAAACATGTCGCCGACTGACTGTATGTTGATGACTGCACTTGGCAGAGGTTATCGACTCTTTTAGGGAGGCATCATGTACAGCAGGCATCGCGGGGTATCTGCTAGGGAGCTGTGCCGTCGCTACAAGTCTCGTGGTCACCCTCATCAATATCGCGGCGGAGGAATAAAACATGGCACCGACTGACTGTATGTTGATGACTGCACTTGGCAGAGGTTATCGACTCTTTTAGGGAGGCATCATGTACAGCAGGCATCGCGGGGTGTCTGCTAGGGAGCTGTGCCGTCGCTACAAGTCTCGTGGTCACCGTCATCAATATCGCGGTGGATGAATAAAACATGTCGCCGACTGACTGTATGTTGATGACTGCACTTGGCAGAGGTTATCGACTCTTTTAGGGAGGCATCATGTACAGCAGGCATCGCGGGGTATCTGCTAGGGAGCTGCGCCGTCGCTACAAGTCTCGTGGTCACCGTCATCAATATCGCGGTGGATGAATAAAATATGGCGCCGACTGACTGTATGTTGATGACTGCACTTGGCAGAGGTTATCGACTCTTTTAGGAAGGCATCATGTACAGGGTGTGACAAAAATAATGGTCATCCGTTTGCCAGATGATTCTCCAATGCGAGACCGGAAGAAATAACCCCCGCAAAATTAACCTTGAAATGTTATTCAAGGTCAAATTTTTTTATTTCATATTTAGAATCTACGCTTCAAGAGGAAGAAAAAAGTCAACGGCAGGGTAGGTCAGAAATGACTCTTCATGGTCATTTCTGACCTATGGTGTCAGGACCTCCATGGGTCCGCTGAGGGGCTCGTTTTTCTTATACTTATAATTCTTTATACTATATGATGCTTTTGTAAAACATTCAAACGAGGTATTTTTGTGTAAGGCAGTGTTGGAATGGAACGGCTGTTAATGGTCATTTTGACCATAAATAGTCATTTCTGACCTATGGTGCCATTGCCTTTTTCTTCCTCATGCCGAATATTTGACTGTCCAAAAAAAAGTTATGAATAAATACTTTTCCACTCTGAAAAGTGGTGATTTTCATATTCGTTAGTTTGCTTTTGTATCGACGATATATAATACCAACGAATGAAAAGGCGCTACTACCAATATGAGTAAATTATTAACAGGAATAAGTAAGTTTGCTAAGGTATCCCGACCTATAAGTCCTAATAAATCAAAATTCCCGTAATTGGCGTCTTGATTCGGAATGCGGATGAAATTGGCAGATGGATTGAAATTTGCCCGGAGAAATTGGACCCGATCAGGAATCGGGCGGTGGCGAAACGTATCGAGGTCCAGACCCGGTTTTCGATTCGGCAATCTTCAACAATCGATAATTAGCTTGTATCGATCTCTCGTTTCGATTCGCCGAGGGGTTTCTCTTCTCTAAATCCAGTCCAATTAACAAAAATCATCCTTCCGAAATGCCGAACAGCCTATCTATAGGTTCTACATGTAATATCTCTGTGCAGTTTATGAATATCTCGTACCTAGTTCAAGGAGGACACAGGTTACAACAACTTGAATACATTCAAATTATTAATATATATATATATATATATATATATATATATATATATATATATATATATATATTATTTTTGAGGTTTCTTCAAAATATATATATATATATATGTATAATCGGTTAAAAGAATATTTATTTTTATAAAGGTTTTTTGGTTTGAAAAGCGAACCGGTAATTTGAAGCAATAATCTTCTTTCATGGAATATGTTTGGACCGTATGTGAAGAAACGGTTCGTTCACTAAATCGTATGCATTTGTGTATGTGTCTATATATATATATATATATATATATATATATATATATATATATATATAGTTGAAATCGAGCATAGCGTCATGAGTTCTAGCACTTTTTCTACTAAGGATTACATTTAAAATTCCTTTTTGCGACCCAAACACTGAAATATGAAAAATGAAAAAAAAAAAAAGACTAAATAAAGAAATAAAATAAAATTCTGAGGTATATTTTACTGTAGATAGAGTGTATTTCTGAAGGGGACAAAGCCACAAGAAAACAAAGACAGAGATTTCAAGAAATGAACACAACAGCCTATGGATTTGTAGCTGTTGATCAAAAACAAAAAAATCAATTCCGTTTCAGACCACTAAGGTCCAAAAGATTTCCCTAAGGCATCTTATTGTTGACGAGTGTCGGAAGATAATGTGGTCAGTACTATGGTGCAGTCAGTTGATTTTGCCCGCACAATTTGCAACTATTCAAGTTTCGCGCGTTAGACATTGCATTGTGGATTTTCTACATCGTTTTTCTAAATCGTCTCTGCTAGCAAATTGATTCTTTCAATAAGTTCCCCTGTTCGAACTCCCTTTTTTCTTAACATGATTCGAGTGTCCTATCACTCGTCCACCATTGCAACAATTACAAGGGGAATCGTTTGGCTAATTTACTTAACCACATCCGTTTATTCGGATAAATATTCTAGAATAATAATATTTGATTTTTTTCTTCAAACAATATTCTAGTCAATGTGATATAACAGGTTCCTGACCGATGTGATGGTTAAGCAATGAGTTCCCATAATGAAAAAGACGATGACGAGGGTGACGCCTGATATAGAAGTGGTTCTAATAAAGAAGGAGAGGATGAGGAGGGTGAAAAGGGATATAGAAGTAGTTCTATATAGAAGAAAAGGATCAGGAGGGTGAAGACGGACACAGAAGTAGTTTCGATAAAGAAGGAGAGGATGAGGAGGGTGAAAAGGGATATAGAAGTAGTTCTATATAGAAGAAAAGGATCAGGAGGGTGAAGACGGACACAGAAGTGGTTTCGATAAAGAAGGAGAGGATGAGGAGGGTGAAGACGGATATAGAAGTAGTTTCGATAAAGAAGGAGAGGATGAGGAGGGTGAAAAGGGATATAGAAGTAGTTCTATATAGAAGAAAAGGATCAGGAGGGTGAAGACGGACACAGAAGTGGTTTCGATAAAGAAGGAGAGGATGAGGAGGGTGAAGACGGATATAGAAGTAGTTTCGATAAAGAAGGAGAGGATGAGGAGGGTGAAAAGGGATATAGAAGTAGTTCTATATAGAAGAAAAGGATCAGGAGGGTGAAGATGGACACAGAAGTGGTTTCGATAAAGAAGGAGAGGATGAGGAGGGTGAAAAGGGATATAGAAGTAGTTCTATATAGAAGAAAAGGATCAGGAGGGTGAAGACGGACACAGAAGTGGTTTCGATAAAGAAGGAGAGGATGAGGAGGGTGAAGACGGATATAGAAGTAGTTTCGATAAAGAAGGAGAGGATGAGGAGGGTGAAAAGGGATATAGAAGTAGTTCTATATAGAAGAAAAGGATCAGGAGGGTGAAGACGGACACAGAAGTGGTTTCGATAAAGAAGGAGAGGATGAGGAGGGTGAAAAGGGATATAGAAGTAGTTCTATATAGAAGAAAAGGATCAGGAGGGTGAAGACGGATATAGAAGTAGTTTCGATAAAGAAGGAGAGGATGAGGAGGGTGAAAAGGGATATAGAAGTAGTTCTATATAGAAGAAAAGGATCAGGAGGGTGAAGACGGATATAGAAGTAGTTTCGATAAAGAAGGAGAGGATGACGCCTGATATAGAAGTGGTTCTAATAAAGAAGGAGAGGATGAGGAGGGTGAAAAGGGATATAGAAGTAGTTCTATATAGAAGAAAAGGATCAGGAGGGTGAAGACAGACACAGAAGTAGTTTCGATAAAGAAGGAGAGGATGACGCCTGATATAGAAGTGGTTGCGATAAATAAGGAAAGGACTGTAAGTAAAGAAGAATCGATGAATAATCCAGCCAGGTCAGGAAAGGTAGATAGAATCGATACTTGAACAGGAGAGGGGTGGGGAGGGGGGCTATTTATAGGCCTGCAAATCCTCTGCTTGGATTGCAGGGGTGTCGTCGTTCGGAAACCTCCAAAACACTTTCCTCTCTGTTTACTTTCGGTTTACAAGGAGTCGCTATTGGTCTGGACTCGTGTCACATTCAAATGAATATAATCCTGACACTGGGGCGCTCCGGACCTTCTCAAATAAAAATAATATTATGAAATAGATACAGTACGGTAATAGCTGACCTGTTATCATCCTAGCAACACATACTGCCTAGGCATGCATGTTATCATCCTAGCAACACATACTGCCTAGGCATGCATGTTCTCTTTAATTCTAGCAAAAAATTTAAAATCCTCTAAAAATACTTATAAATTTCAATATATATATATATATATATATATATATATATATATATATATATATATATAAAACCTTCTTAGCGGGTGTTTACATTCTAAAGGAAGTCCTCATGCAAAATTTTAAATTTTTCTGTCTAGTGGTTTGGGCTGGGCGATGATAGGTCAGTGAGTGAGTGGTTTTGGGCTGGGCGATGATAGGTCAGTGAGTGAGTGAGTGAGTGAGTGGTTTGGGCTGGGCGATGATAGGTCAGTGAGTGAGTGAGTGAGTGGTTTTGGCTGGGCGATGATAGGTCAGTGTGTGAGTGAGTGAGTGAGTGGTTTGGGCTGGGCGATGATAGGTCAGTGTGTGAGTGAGTGAGTGAGTGGTTTGGGCTGGGCGATGATAGGTCAGTGAGTGAGTGATATTTGACAAATATATATATTGTAGATAACTAAATTTTTCTTCCTGAACCACCTGACTTTACCACAATAAGCCGCCATGAAATGTGCTTTGCTAGAGAACACAAGCAGTTCCACTCACATGCTTTTCTGTGTTAATATGTTTACAACTGTCTGCACATACTTTTCTGCACCAAATTAGTTATACATTGCTGGTTTTTCATTGAACACATAAAATATTTCCGGAAGAACTTTGAATATGCAAAAATAAAGAGAGAGGCTTGTACATGTTCCCTCTTCTACAGGATCTATGCTCTTAACAATCACAGAAATCTTTTTGTCCTGCACAGACAACACAAAGAACGAGGACATCTCCATATTTAATGGGGCTGGTCAGTTTGCTCGAATCGGAGAGTTTTTTCTGTCGGTCGTGAATGGGCGTATTGTCCAGTCCTTCCGGCGACTGGAGTACCACGTGTAACGGTCTGAGTCTCCCCTTCTAGAGTGGACCTACCACCCACCCGATAATTGGCAGGTGGATACCTGTATGGGAATCGTACGCCCCCTCTCTCGTCGGCTAGGGAACAGGTCTATCTCTGTCTGTGATATCTACTAATAAGGCCGGATGTCATATCTTGTCTAGTTGTTTATTTCGGGTTGGGCGTGTTCCGCTTAGCCGTTATGAATATCCAGTTGGAAGTACTTATCAATACCAGTTCTTCCCAGATCGGCTACGAGTGATGTACAAAAAACACACCCCCTCGCGGTAGGCTTGGATCATATCCAAACTACAGTCTGACAAAGTCCCAAGAAACAGTCAGAGAGGAAATAAAAAATCTGGCTATGTGGAACAATCAGTTAATAATAATCACACTTCAAGATAGTTGCCAATACAACTGTAATATATTTAAAAACAGTTATTTGCAACTACAAACAAAAAACAATTCTACAGTCAAAATTTAGGTGTTTTATCGCTGGTTTCAAACACTTTATTCGAATTACAATTATCGCACAGAATCTAGCATTTTTCTGGTAACGAGTAACTGTTTTTCTACTTCTAAAACAAAGTAATTCATGAAGTGCACCAAATATCACCACAAGAGTGTTTAGCTGCAATTTATCAAGTCAGTGCTAGATGTAACGCTTGCGTTTCTGCATGAGAGCTACATTCAATAACTAAACTAAACAGATGATAACATAAAAGAAAATGTGAATAAATAAAATGCCCCAATATCTCGTAGTCTATTAAAAGTTAACAAAAAATACTCGTGGATTAATCACTCTTCTATTTGTGAATCTGCGCGCAAACTCTCGCACCGCTTCTAAAGCATTACCGTTGCAGAAACAGTACACGATAACTATACCAGCATCGGCGCGCATACTCTCGCACCGCTTCTAAAGCATTACCGTTGCAGAAACAGTACACGATAACTATACCAGCATCGGCGCGCATACTCTCGCACCGCTTCTAAAGCATTACCGTTGCAGAAACCGTACACGATAACTATATCAGCATCGGCGCGCATACTCTCGCACCGCTTCTAAACCATTACCGTTGTAGAAACCGTACACAAAAACTATATCAGCATCAAGAGATAGAATTTTAGTAATCGGTTTCTTGAAATAATTCGCAATGACAATATTTTTCCATTGAAAATTTAAATAAGTAAGTAGAAAAATGAGAACTTGTTTCGTTTCTTGTTTTAGGATTTTGTCCAAAACGAGGAAATCTCTAAAGGACTTTTGTCTTAATTTTTTAGTCGCCTACACGCTCCTCAAGTTTTGCCATTTAAAATCGGGACGTCCTGTATAAGGAGAAAGGAATGGAGAAGAGCAGAGCTGAGACACATACAGTATCTATCTGAGGCTACTACCTTGAGGAACGCTTTTTGAAAATACATTATATCTATCTCGGAGAAAATAAATTAAAATCCAAACGAATTATAGATAATTAAATAGAAGAAATAATGACGGATTTGCTAGAAAGAAAGCTACCTTGAACCTCATACTAAGAACGAATCACCGAACATACCATCATATGATGAATGTTGGATAATATCGACCCACCTCATGAAAATGATGATGGATTCCGTTGCAACAGGATGAGAGTAAGTTAACCATTGACTGCATACTATCGTTATTTCTATAATCTATGACGTCATAGTGGCTTTCTTATCTATAGCTTCATATCAGTAGAAGATTCACTTGCCGGCCCGATAACAAACCTCTCGCTACTAAATAAGTCAAAGTCTCTCTTTATATATATATATATATATATATATATATATATATATATATATATATATACATATATATATATATATATATATATATATATATATATATATATATATATGTGTATGCATGATATTGGCATATTGGAATATCGCCTTCATTTCCCACTTGTCATATCGACAGTCTGAAGGAATCCGTGGGGTCTCTGGTCAAATAACGGCCCTTTAAATTTGCGCTATATGTTCCAAAACACAATGATACAACATGTATTTTTTACAATTTGCGCTATATGTTCCAAAACACAATGATATAACATGTATTTTATACAATGATATAACATGTATTTTATACAATGATATAACATGTATTTTATACAATGAAATAACATGTATTTTATACAATTTTATCGTGCATTTTTTTATATATAGTAAATTAATGATTTAACATTACATTGAATAGATACATTTAAAAAAAGAATACATAAAAGAAATATAAATTAATTTTTTGTCATTTTAAATTTCATTCTTACTTATTTATTATTATTATAGAGTATAAATTGTGTTTAAGGTAAAGTATGCTCTCTTACATCAAACAGAAATCTCAGAAACTCGAATAGAGTTTATCAAACAGAAATCTCAGAAACTCGAATAGAGTTTATCAAACAGAAATCTCAGAAACTCGAATAGAGTTTATCAAACAGAAATCTCAGAAACTCGAATAGAGTTTATCAAACAGAAATCTCAGAAACTCGAATAGAGTTTATCAAACAGCTCTTTTCTCTAATGGGACAATTTCTTTTTTTATATTCTTTTGAATGGTTTTTCTCTCTTCTGAGAGTAAATTACACTTGTATATAAGGTGCTGTGTTGTTTGTGGTGTTGTGTTGTCGCAAGGGCATGCCGAGCTCCTAGGTATATTTGTATATAAGGTGCTGTGTTGTTTGTGGTGTTGTGTTGTCGCAAGGGCATGCCGTGCTCCTAGGTATATTTGTATATAAGGTGCTGTGTTGTTTGTGGTGTTGTGTTGTCGCAAGGGCACGCCGTGCTCTTAGTTATATTTAGCTTGTCTAAGTATGTGTTTATCGTTAATAATTTTGTCGTCTATAGGTCACTAAGTGTATGTTTTTGTACTAAGTGAATACATATGTTAGGTATATATATATATATATATATATATATATATATATATATATATATATATATATAATAACAGGGTCCAGGTATGTTTTGGTAGCAACAAACATTGAGCCTTTTTGCATTGCTAAGTAGTAATTGTTGCTAAGAAGGGAATGGTATTGTGATAAGACAGGAACTTGCAAGTGATAAGCAGACTCTGGAACAAGAAGGTTGACAAATTGCTTGGAGGCAGACAGATTAATGGATCTCCAAGAGGAGAGGTGAAACAGACAGAGGCAATATATTTCAGGGCTCAGTGTATTGCCTTGAGGAACACCTTCTGGAATTGGATTATATTCCATCGGCGGAAAACTGTGTACAAATACTAGCTAATTGCAAAATCCACCAAAAAACAAAACCATAAAAAAAAAAACAACAAAAGTTGTCGAATCTTTATGCATGTATGGAATTCCTTTAAACTAGGATGTTTGAATTTTAGTTACATTTGGAGTTAAAGAAGAATACGAAAAAAGAAATGATATTAATAGATTGAAAAGTTTGGGGATCTTCGTATATATTAGTTTTCTGAAATATCATGAAAACGGTTGGGACTTTGTGGTAAGTGGAAGGTACAATTCGAAGTCCACTAAATTCTCTACAAAAAAGGGTCCGGAGTAATTTTCGATGGGGTGATGTCAATGGAAAAATAGTCGTTGAATAGAGAAAATCGCCCATTTAGCAAGCTCTGGAAACGAAAATAAATAAATAACCACTCCGTTAACAAGAATGTTGTTGATATCAAAACTCATTCTTAGGGGAATTACAAATACAGGAACCACAAGGAAACTCATAGTCAGAAATTCCTGCATTTAGTGAAAAATGGACCAAATCGTCCCTACCAAGTCAAACTATCGAATATGCAAATCGGAGCAAACTAGAGAACCAACATATTCTATCCATTGACCAAGTAATATATTGAAAAATGGTCTTATTCGAACTTTATTCAGGGCATTAAAGGCTATTCTAAAGGGGTTAGAGTTACAATCCAAGAGCCTCGAATCTGATTTCGAAAAGTCTCGATAATTCAGAAGTTCGATAATTTGACATGGTAGGGAGGATATTGTTATTAATTCAATTATTCTTTATAGTTTTAGGAGAACTAATCCATTAGGAGAGGTAGAACCGCCAAATTCCTCGGTGTAGATAGGACTGGTGGAGGGGGGGGGCAACTGGTGTAGATAGGAATCTTGATATAACCAGCTGTCTGATGATCAGCTGGCTTCAGGAACAGGTGTTGACGCTTTCCACGCCGCATGTTGTAGCAATAGGATCTCTTGGGGTATTAGGTAATTCAGGCTTCGATAGGGGACCTTTGCAGAAATCTATAGTGATATCGACGGGCAATTGCAGAAATCGATAGGGACTTGGATTAACCTTTGCAGAAATCTATAGTGATATCGACGGGCAATTGCAGAAATCGATAGGGACTTGGACTAACCTTTGCAGAAATCTATAGTGATATGGACGGGCAATTGCAGAAATCGATAGGGACTTGGACTAACCTTTGCAGAAATCAATAGAGACATAGACTATCCTTTGTAAAAATCGATAGGGACTTGGATTAACCTTTGCAGAAATCGATACGGACTTGGATTAACCTTTGCACAACAAACCTTTGCAGAAATCTATAGAGACATAGACTAACCTTTGCAGAAATCGATAGGGACTTGGATTAACCTTTGCAGAAATCGATAGGGACTTAGACAAACCTTTGCAGAAATCTATAGAGACATAGACTAACCTTTGTAGAAATCTATAGGGTCATAGACTGACTATTGCGGAAATCTGTAGTAACTTAGACTAACCTTTGCTAAAATCTATAGTGATATCGACTAACAATTGCAGAAATCGATAGGGACATGAAGTAACCTAGGCAGAAATCGATAGGGACATAGACTGACTATTGCGGAAATCTGTAGTAACTTAGACTAACCTTTGCAGAAATCTATAGTGATATCGACTAACAATTGCAGAAATTGTTAGGGACGTGAACTAACGTTTTCAGAAATCGATAGGGACATAGACTAACCTTTGCAGAAATCGATAGGGACTTGGACTAACCTTTGCAGAAATCGATAGGGACTCGGACTAACCTTTGCAGAAATCAATAGGTACTTGGACTATCTTTTGCAGGAATCTATAGTGATATCGACAAGCTATTGCAGAAATCGATAGGGACTTGAACTAACCTTTGGAGGAATCTAGAGTGATATCGAGTAACCTTTGCAGAAATCGATAGGGACATGAACTAACCTTTGCAGAAATCGATAGGGACTTGAACTAACCTTTGCAGGAATCTAGAGTGATACCGAGTAACCTTTGCAGAAATCGATAGGAACTTGAACTAACCTTTGCAGAAATCTAGAGTGATATCGAGTAACCTTTGCAGAAATCTAGAGTGATATCGAGTAACCTTTGCAGAAATCGATAGGGACTTGAACTAATCTTTGCAGGAATCGATAGGGATTTGGACTAACCTTTGCAGAAATCGATACGGGCTAAGACTAACCTTTGCAGAAATCGATTGAAACATAGATAGTCAGATTTAGTGAAGCGGATGTTAAGACTTGGTTTAATTTCCAAGTAATACCCCAAGAGCCACGAACCCCATCCGGACAAGAAAGATTAGACAAGTCTAAACGACAGCGAACAGAAAGCGAGAGAGACGAGCCCGCATAAAAACTGGACATGTTGCAAACAAGCTTGGTCCTAGCAGAGTGCCTTGAGGGACACCAGTCGCTTGCAACACTCGCCCTTCTCCTGCCTTCTATTAATGATGTTACATTTGTCAACGCCTTTGTGTAGCTATCGTCACCCTTCGAGCTTTTTATTAAACGATTTTTTTTGTAACAACAAAGTTGGCAGGGGATAGTGACCGTCCATTTTTTGCGTCATATGTCACAGAAATTATTTTTATTTTGTTTTATATGCAGTATGTATTAATATTACTACATCGAAGAATGATATATCTTATCAATCTGATAATCAGGAACCTGTTAAATCTTACTACAATTTATTTTTACTGATTCTTTTATATATATATATATATATATATATATATATATATATATATATATATATATATATATATATATATATAAAAGAATCAGTAAAAATAAATTGTAGTAAGATTTAACAGGTTCCTGATTAACATATGTCTCTCTCTATATATATATATATATATATATATATATATATATATATATATATATATATATATATATATGTGTGTGTAAATATTCTGCATAAAGAGAGCGTTATTTATATTATTAAAGGCTAAAAATAAATTTAAAACTATACATTCATACCTACATAACTGACTGAAAGATGAAAAAGTCCGACTCGCAGGAACTGCATCATCTTAGCGCGGTTCCGTTCTTATCTCTAGACTCATTTAAAATGATTAAAATAGAAGCTGTTATTATTTTGGGTCCACATTTCTAGAAAGCATGAAGATTAGAT
The DNA here is from genome assembly GCA_946811695.1 of Gonocerus acuteangulatus. Taxonomy (NCBI): domain Eukaryota; kingdom Metazoa; phylum Arthropoda; class Insecta; order Hemiptera; family Coreidae; genus Gonocerus; species Gonocerus acuteangulatus. Next base: position 1,617,620 of record OX328123.1, on the reverse strand, counting down.
AGTTAGCCGTCGAGGGAATATGTAAAGATGGAATGGTTGGGATTCGGCTAAAGAAACCTCAATACGATTTTTGTTAAAAAATCTATATTTAGGACGTTTCAGCTACTCATTGGTAGCGTCATCAGCATTGAAAGTGCCGGGAGGCAGAGGAGGACCAAAGTTGACAGTTCCATCTTTACTTTCATGAAAGTTCTTATTTACGATCTTACCTGGATGGGTCCCCGCCCTAGGATGGACCCCGCTAGGCAGTTGAAAAGCTATATCTTGGAAATCCATATCTCTAAGATTAACCTGATTTATTATCAAATACATTATCCAACTATAAGCAGTTAAAAAATAACAAGGAATAAAAACAAACAAAAAGAACAGTTCGAATAAGCGAAATCAATTACTTTAAAGTTTTAAGCACTCCGATTGACATCGTCTAATCAAGACTTTCACCAGAACCTTTTTTGTAGAGCATTTAGTACGCTTTCTAATGGTATTCTTCCGTTTACCAAGATTCTCAACCTTTTTCGAGATATTAAGGAAAGCATACAAAGTTACCAAAACTTTTTATGTCTGTTAATAAAATACTTTATTCTAACCCTTCCTTAACTCCAAACGTAACACAAATTAAAACATATTAGTTTTAATGAAAGTAGAACATGCAGAAAATGTTTCAACTGAATCCCATAATTCTAAGTACCCAAACCAAAAACGGTATTCAAAAACTATTTTTCCAATTTTCTCGAAAATGGATAAAGCTATCGCCTTGAAAATGGACATTCGTTTTCCTAGCCCAAGAAGCCTATAAAACGAGTACTTACAAGCTTATGAACTAAAAAACGTAAGCGTTACGAATTTTTTGCGCGAATTTCGCCCCAAACGCCATCTTCCAGTGGGCGGATTCACGAACTTGACCTTTTAAATTGGACGACGGATTTTTGTACCAAATTTCATCACAATCGGACCATTAGGGAAGCCAGAAATACACAAATATATACAAATTTGAACCCCCGTTATTTTCGGTCTCTAGGGGTTCTGAAACGCGAGATTTTCTTGTCGGCACTTCCGGATTGTTTCATTGTATCAACCTTATAAGCGGGGTTCCTCCCTATGGGGGAGGGAGGAACCGCGCTAAAAAACAAGGAAATTAAACACAAACCTATATATTATTTAAGAAAATTGAGTATATCGACATAGCGAAGTTAAAATTTATCTATTTAATGTAATGTTAAATCATTAATGTACCATATAAAAAAAAATGTGATAAAATTGTGTATAATACTTTGTGTAATACTATTGTAAATACACCGGGGCTTGTTCTAATATTATAGTCTTAATGACCTTAAATCCCGCGAAAAGAACTTTATATAAAGATTGGATTGAACTGATTCAACCAGTGAATGTTGATAACTTGTCATCCATGTAACGTCCAGCAGTGTCATCCATGTAACGTCCAGCAGTGTCATCCATGTAACGTCCAGCAGTGTCATCCATGTAACGTCCAGCAGTGTCATCCATGTAACGTCCAGCAGTGTCATCCATGTAACGTCCAGCAGTGTCATCCATGTAACGTCCAGCAGTGTCATCCATGTAACGTCCAGCAGTGTCATCCATGTAACGTCCAGCAGTGTCATCCATGTAACGTCCAGCAGTGTCATCCATGTAACGTCCAGCAGTGTCATCCATGTAACGTCCAGCAGTGTCATCCATGTAACGTCCAGCAGTGACGACAATAAAAACACAATATAAAACCCCGGAACAAGTCAGAGAGTCTACAATACCGACTTCAGATCTCGTCATAGGACTGCCTCTCTCCGTATCCTGAAACCTGTCTAGGATGTTGCAGCTATGATCTGCTAGACTAACAACAACCTGAGGATTATCCAGACGGGCGGGGGTGGACGATACAAAGGAAGTCCCGGGCGGATTTGTCAAAAGGGCTTTGAAAAACTCTACACGGGCCGGCTATGGAAATCATACCCTGGGGATTCGGCCTCGTCAATTTGCATATGGACTGTCCAGAAGAGGAAGAAAAAAACTGTTGGTGACAAAAAGTTGAGAGGGCGTCGATCTGACAAAGAGATTCAGCCCGGGGCGGGACGGTTCACTTCATCAAAGAATCATTACAGGTTTTTTGTGCCGAGGTTGTGTGCCGTCCGGATCTTCCGAAGGGGGTCGTTACGAACGGGTGTCCGATGGATGAACTCTGCATGGTTCTCAACCAATGTCGCTTTGGATGGAAGTGGTACAAATGCGAACATTCACAAGGAAATAAAAAACTTTTAATTTTTATTACTTGAAATCGGAAACAATCGAAGATTCACCCACAGATTGCTGGATCAGAAGAGCGCAGTTAGAGCTGATAAGGAATAGCTAGGTCCGCAGAGTGTAGTTTGGGCTGATAAGAGATTACTGGATGCGAAGAGCGTTGTTATGGCTGATAAGAGATTACTGGATGCGAAGAGCGTTGCTATGGCTGATAAGAGATAGCTAGATCCGCATAGCGTTGCTATGGCTAATAAGGGATAGCTGGATCCACAGAGCGCAGTAAGGCTGATAAGAGATAGCTAGATCCGCAGAGCGTAGTATTGCTGATAAGAGATAGCTAGATCCGCAGAGCGTTGCTACTGCTGATAAGAGATAGCTAGATCCGCAGAGCGTAGTATTGCTGATAAGAGATAGCTAGATCCGCAGAGCGTAGTTACGGCTGATACGGGACAGCTGGATCCGAAGAGCATATATATATATTCATATTACAGTCCTATAGTTGATGGTTCAGTTTTGGAAGTTATATTTGTTGTAAATGATCTATTTTTGATAAATTGGCTAGGTTTACGCACCTCATGCGTACAACACCCGTTTCTTAAATAGCTGAAGATTTAAAGAGCGACAAGAGAGATTCCATCCGATTGAGTTTGACGTAACCTCAGCGAGTAGAAGCAATGAATAGAATCACAAAAGAGGCACTTGATTATGGGCCTAACAATGCTCCCTGTACGACACCCCTGTTGAGTTTTAGCTCTATTGCCGGCTTATAAATAGGGAGATTTGGCAAGGTACATGTTTCGGTTGAACGCACCAAACCCTTCGTCTGTTTTGACGTGGCCTTATTGAAGAAGGTGCCACATAGACAGGGAGAGGTCAAGAGGGGTTGATGATGATGACAATGGGGTAATCGTCTGGAAGAAGGGAGGCGAGGCGTCTTCCACAGCTGTTGTCTCATCATCAGGTCCCGCAATATATATATATATATATATATATATATATATATATATATATATATATATATATAAACAAAACAATTCTAAATCTTGCCGCTTACACAAACATAACATTTAAAGTATCTTACACTAAACTTATAAAACATTTTTTGCTAACTAATACATCTATATTCTAATTCAATACCTAAAAAGTCCGACTCGCAGGAACTGCGTCATCTTAGCGCGGTTCCAGTTCATTTTTTTTTTTTTTTTTTTTTTTTTTTTTTTTTTTTTTTTTTTTTTTTTAACGGCTCATCTACATCTAGGTCATTAGCGCCGACATCCAGGGTTTAGCGAGGAATTTTACCAGCGAGCCGTGGGATGATAAAATTCCTGCCGGAGGTTGGGAATCGAACCCACCATCTCCCGCTTATGAATCCAAGGCGCAAGCCATTAGACCACCTTGAAAATGGTTTCATTCGTTTTCCTAGCCAAAGAGGCCTCTAAAACGAGTACTTACAAGCTTATGAACTCAAAAACGTAAGCGTTACGATTTTTTTTGCGCGAATTTCGCCCCAAACGCCATGTTCCAGTGGGCGGATTTTGCTGGTTAACGAACTTGACCTTTCAAATCGGGCGACAGATTTTTGTACCAAATTTCATCAAAATCGGACCATTACGGAGGCCAGAAATCCGCGAACAGACAAATATATATATATATATATATATATATATATATATATATATATATATACAAATTTTAACCACCGTTATTTTCGGTCTCTAGGGGTTCTGAAACGCGAAATTTTCTAGTCGGCACTTCCGGATTGTTTCATTGTATCAACCTTATAAGCGGGGTTCCTCCCATCGGGGAGGGAGGAACCGCGCTAAAAGTATAATAAATAACATAGAATATAGAATATTTAAAAAAGGCCGATTCGCAGGAACTGCGTCATCTTAGCGCGGTTCCGTTCTTATCTCTAGTGTTTATGAAGGCATAGAATAGAAACACTTATTACTTTATTTAGATCAATAGCGAAACAGCTATCCAAATGAAATCTCAAACAAACCAGTCTTGAAAGGTCTTGATTTACAATATTACTTGTATGGGTCAGCTATACCATAAGTCGGGCAGAAAGGCCTCCGCTCAGAGGCATTTGGAAAGCCTTGGGATCTCTCTCTTTGAACGCTACATTTCTAACAATAAATTGATCTTCTTATTTTACTTAATCTGTTTTTGTCAAATACATTATCTGACTATAAGCAATTTAAAAATAACAAGGAATAAAACAGACAAAAAGAACAGTTCAAATAAGCGAAATCAATTACTTTAAAGTTTTAAGCACTTATTTCTCCGATTGACATCGCCTAATCAAAACTTTCATCAGAACCATTTTTGTAGAGCATTTAGTGAGCTTTCTAATGGTCATCTTCCGTTTCCCAAGATTCTCAACCTTTTTCGAGATATTAAGGAAAGTATACAAAGTTACCAAAACTTTTTATGTCTGTTAATAAAATATTTTATTCTAACCCTTCCTAAACTCCAAACGTAACAAAAATTTCAACATATTAGTTTTAATGAATGTAGAACATGCAGAAAATGTTTCAACTGAATCCCATAATTCTAAGTACCAAAATCAAAGAGAAAAAGAACAGTTCGAATAAGCGAAATCAATTACTTTAAAGTTTTATGCACTTATTTCTCCGATTGACATCGCCTAATCAAAACTTTCTTTACAACCATTTTTGTAGAGAATTTAGTGACCTTTCTAATGGTCATCTTCCGTTTCCCAAGATTCTCAACCTTTTTCGAGATATTAAGGAAAGTGTACAAAGTTACCCAAACTTTTCATGTCTGATCATAAAATATTTTATTCTAACCCTTCCTTAACTCCAAACGTAACATAACTTTCAACATATTAGTTTTAATGAAATTAGAACAGGCAGATAATGTTTCAACTGAATCCCGTGATTCTAAGTACCCAAACCAAAAACGTAATTCAAAAACTATTTTTCCAATTTTCTCGACAACGGTTAAAGCTATCGCCTTGAAAATGGTTTCATTCGTTTTTCTAGCCCAAGAAGCCTATAAAAAGAGTACTTACAAGCTTATGAACTCAAAAACGTATGCGTTACGATTTTTTCTGCGCGAATTTTGCCCCAAAAGCCATCTTCCAGTGGGCGGATTTTGCTGGTTAACGAACTTGACCTTTCAAATTGGACGACGGATTTTTGTACCGAATTTCATCAAAATCGGACCATCAGGGAAGCCAGAAATGAGCGAACAGAGAAATATATATATAAATATATATATATATATATATATATATATATATATATATATATATATATATATATATATAAATAAATATATACATGTATATATATATAAAAATTTGAACCACCGTTATTTTCGGTCTCTAGGGGTTCTGAAACGCGAAATTTTCTAGTCGACACTTCCGGATTGTTTCATTGTATCAACCCTATAAGCGGGGTTCCTCCCTATGGGGGAGGGAGGAACCGCGCTAAAATACAAGTGAATATCACTAATATAAACAATAATACTTCAATATAACAATTAAAAACACGAGGAAATTGTAAACTGTAAAAGAAAAAGACATGTCTCTTGAATTCTGAATAAAATCCCTAATACTTTCTGAAATAATGTATTTACATCTCCATATGAAATTAGAATATTTGTCAATTTATTGTATTTTCCTAGGAAGGAATTGTAAATAATCGGTTTAGTATGTATGAAGCCTTTAGAATAAAAGCAGGTTCCATGCTGCTCCATTTATAAATTCTTAGCCTGCCTTGTCGAATAGGAATGCGAAACCCCCTCGACTTTACAAATTTCAGAACTTCTAATATGTAGAAAGATGGGATCGTCAAAATTTTAAGTTGCTTGTAATATTTTCTGTAGGAGGTTGTTCTCTGCAAACAAGAATCTCTATCATCATAAAAAAAGTCTGATTCTGAGGAAGTGCGCCATCTTAGCGTGCTTCCGTAGTTCCTTACCCTTGGTGTCGATTGGTTAACTTCTAATATATATATAGTTAATACTTTGTGAAAACGTTAAACACCTAGTCTACTGGAACCCTGAAGAAAATGCGCCAATATTCACAGAATACGTACAGTAACGGGAATAACTCATTCAGCCTCTTCGAATTCTGCTCAGATAGGTAGATTTATAACTAACGAAAATACTTTTTCACAATACGTATCTTGGTTTACCCGCCAAGTCATTTTACTAGATAAATCCTAAACCCAGAATGTATTTGGAGGTTTTCTCTGTGTAAGATCGGCCCACCGACAATTACTTTCTCCGCCATTTTCGTAAAGCATTTAGTAACGATGTGAGTGGTCACCTTCACGATTTCCGTCCGTCTTCGAGTCATTTATGAACATTTACGAAAAACCCAAAACTTTGCATGTTTGTGAATAAAATATCTTTTTTTTCTAATACATCCCTAACTCCAATTGTAAACAAATTCGAAATGTCTTAGTTTGGGTAAATCAGTTTCGAGATAAATCAGGAAAACTAATTCCATAAACTTTTCTCAAAAACAGTTACAGAAATCGCTTTTTTTTTGTAAGAATTTCACTAAAAAAAACTATGTTCCGTTGGACTTGACTTTTAAAATTATAGAAAGTATTTTTAAACTATATTTCATCAAAATCTGACCATTCTTGAGCCAGCTGGAGAGCGAACAAACTAATATTATATATATATATATATATATATATATATATATATATACATATATATATATATATATATATATATATATATATATATGTATATATATATATATATATATATATATATATACGTGTGCGTATGTGTGAAAGTACTATTAGCTGAGCTTCATTTACTCCTATTCGCTATTTGTTGAAATCCCAGTTGACTGTAACAGTTCGGTCCTACAATAACAAATATTACAATATCATTATAAATGGTGTATTATAAAGATAGTTGAATGGAATAGAGTTGGTTGCCAAGAATGTGGAATCCCTCTTACCTTGGCATCGTTCAGGAATAGCTAAGGGATTTCAGGATTGTTGGGGACTGGTCTTATCTAGAAGCTAGATCCTGCAAACCAGGACATTACAACAGATAAGTAGATAAGAATGGTACATCACAAGAAATGGTACAAGACACGATAAAAACCAAAAAAAAAAAAAAAAAGAAAGGAAAATAAAGAAATGTTACAATTCAAGAATTATACCCCACAAGGCAGGAATGGTACGCACACAAGTCATGATAGGTACATGACAAGATATGAATGATAAACACAAGTCATGATAGGTACAAGACACGATAAGAATAATAAGCACAAATTAAGAATGGTACAAGACAAGGCAGGAATGGTACACACACAAGTTATGAATGGTACAAGACAAGATAAGAATGATAAACAAAAGTCAAGAATGGCACAACACCAGACAGGAATGGTACAACAGAAATCAAGAATGGTACAGGTAAGGGAGAGTGTGTTTAATATTTATCAATACTTAGCCAAAGCTAAGGCTGGAAACAATTTAAACTATAGCCTGTTCATGTAGATGGTTAGATGAAGTGAAAAGGGCGTGGCCTATATTCCCGATGTAGAAAATTGGCGGTAAAAATCCTCCCAGTGATAACCTTATCACTATGAGGTTTAAATTGTTTCCAGCCTTAGCATTGGCTAAGTATTGATAAATATTAAACACTATCTCCCTTGCCTGACCTCTCATAGCCTTCCCTAGTCCTAAACGAGACATAATCAGTTTCTATAGTGATTCACATAGCGTTTTGTTCATTAAATTTGTTAATGGTGGAACCGTCGGGAATATTTTTCTGACAATTTAGCGATGTGAAATTGTCCTCTTCCGTCTACCTGAAGAGCCTACAGCAAACATTCTGCTGATTTTCAGGCAGCAAGCGTACGCCGTTCTAAACTAGATAAACACATACTCACACAAGCTAATATAACTAACAGTTAGGCTTTACAACAGAACACATACTTGCACAAGCTAATATAACTAACAGTTAGGCTTTACAACAGAACACATACTTACACAAGCTAATATAACTAACAGTTAGGCTTTACAACAGAACACCACAAACAATACACAAACTTATATACAAATGTGATTTTCTTCTAGGAGAGAGAAAAACAATCCGAAAAAAAATGTAAAAACTTGGCCCATATTTTTTTATTTTTTACATCTCATTATTATCTATTTAATGCAATGTTAAATCATCAATTTACTATGTAGAACAACAAATTATGATAGAATTGTATAAAATGGTATATAGGTACAATGGTATACAGGTACAATGTTATATAGGTACAATGGTATACAGGTACAATGGTATACAGGTACAATGGTATACAGGTACAATGTTGTACAGGTACAATGGTATACAGGTACAATGGTATATAGGTACAATGGTATATAGGTACAATGGTATATAGGTACAATGGTGTATAGGTACAATGGTATACAGGTACAATGGTATACAGGTACAATGGTATACAGGTACAATGGTATACAGGTACAATGGTATACAGGTACAATGGTATACAGGTACAATGGTATACAGGTACAATGGTATACAGGTACAATGGTATACAGGTACAATGGTATACAGGTACAATGGTATACAGGTACAATGGTATACAGGTACAATGGTATACAGGTACAATGGTATACAGGTACAATGGTATATAGGTACAATGGTATACAGGTACAATGGTATACAGGTACAATGGTATACAGGTACAATGGTATATAGGTACAATGGTATATAGGTACAATGGTATATAGGTACAATGGTATACAGGTACAATGGTATATAGGTACAATGGTATACAGGTACAATGGTATACAGGTACAATGGTATACAGGTACAATGGTATACAGGTACAATGGTATATAGGTACAATGGTATACAGGTACAATGGTATACAGGTACAATGGTATACAGGTACAATGGTATACAGGTACAATGGTATATAGGTACAATGGTATATAGGTACAATGGTATACAGGTACAATGGTATACAGGTACAATGGTATACAGGTACAATGGTATACAGGTACAATGGTATACAGGTACAATGGTATATAGGTACAATGGTATACAGGTACAATGGTATATAGGTACAATGGTATACAGGTACAATGGTATACAGGTACAATGGTATATAGGTACAATGGTATACAGGTACAATGGTATATAGGTACAATGGTATACAGGTACAATGGTATACAGGTACAATGGTATATAGGTACAATGGTATACAGGTACAATGGTATACAGGTACAATGGTATACAGGTACAATGGTATATAGGTACAATGGTATATAGGTACAATGGTATACAGGTACAATGGTATACAGGTACAATGGTATACAGGTACAATGGTATATAGGTACAATGGTATACAGGTACAATGGTATACAGGTACAATGGTATACAGGTACAATGGTATACAGGTACAATGGTATATAGGTACAATGGTATACAGGTACAATGGTATATAGGTACAATGGTATACAGGTACAATGGTATACAGGTACAATGGTATACAGGTACAATGGTATATAGGTACAATGGTATACAGGTACAATGGTATACAGGTACAATGGTATATAGGTACAATGGTATACAGGTACAATGGTATATAGGTACAATGGTATACAGGTACAATGGTATACAGGTACAATGGTATACAGGTACAATGGTATATAGGTACAATGGTATATAGGTACAATGGTATACAGGTACAATGGTATACAGGTACAATGGTATACAGGTACAATGGTATATAGGTACAATGGTATATAGGTACAATGGTATATAGGTACAATGGTATACAGGTACAATGGTATACAGGTACAATGGTATACAGGTACAATGGTATACAGGTACAATGGTATATAGGTACAATGGTATATAGGTACAGGAGAAACTCGAACCAATAAATAACAAGGTCTTATCATAAGCAAAATATTATCCTATTTAAAGCAAATATTATTTCTTCTCAATATGACCCAATATATATTTGCCACTTGTTATTTTTTCTTTATTTCGCAGGGGGTCGATGAAGAAGAACACCATTTGTTATTGTTCAACTATTTTATTTCATCTATTTTGCCCGACATGTTTCGCGCCTCTTCAGGGGCTTTCCTTATCGGGAAGTCCTATCGCCATGTATACTGGCGTAATATGGTACACATGACGATAGGACTTCCCGATAAGGAAAGCCCCTGAAGAGGCACGAAACATGTCGGGCAAAATAGATGAAATAAAATAGTTGAACAATAACAAATGGTGTTCTTCTTCATCGACCCCCTGCGAAATAAAGAAAAAATAACAAGTGGCAAATATATATTGGGTCATATTGAGAAGAAATAATATTTGCTTTAAAAAGGATAATATTTTGCTTATGATAAGACCATGTTATTTATTGGTTCAAGTCTCTCCTTTGATTCATATTCATTATTGTCATATTAATTTGAATTGATTCTTGGTTTATATTTAGTTTATCTTGTGCCTTATCCAAGGGAAAATACCCGGGATAAAGATCATATCGAGAAACAAACAAGATTAGATTATTTCTTTAATTTATCTAAAGTATTTATTATTACCTAAATATTTATAAAAATATATATTTAAATATAATTTTGACCATTATTTCTGTATTGTATGTTTTACAGAAGACGTTTTCTTAATCATTTTAGTATTTTCTTCAAACAGGATAAAATACATAATTAATCAAATAAATAGGTAAAAAAACAATAAATAAATATGTTTGTTTTTTTTTAAACAAAATATAATAACATTGACTTTTTTATATAAGAAATTTTCCAAGGAAGAATATACTGGAGAAATGGTCATTAAAAGTCCTTATAAAATGTAAAAAGACAAAACTGGAGCTGGAAGTAATGACGTAGTTGGTCTTACATTACAAGTCTAAATAATGACGTCATTAAATATATAACTCGGATCCTATTTCCTTCTTAGCGTATTACCAACATAAGATACAAAACATTTTCCAAACATTTATTCAATTTTCAATCCTAGCACAGTCAAATTTATATATTTTTTGTATATATTTTTAAATTAAATGAATTGAAATGAAATCAAATTTGTATATAATGTTAACAATATGCAAAATATATAAACAATTATACAATTCATTATTATTATCTAAAGATAAAATATTTTTATATTTGTACTTTGTTATGTTTGAATAAATATATAATCTTATAATTATGATTTAGATCATAAGATTTCATAATATTGTTAATTTAATTTGTTAATTTCCAACAAACGCTCTAATGTTTGCTTAATGTAAAGAAATGTTAGCAAAAGCTCAATATAGACTTTTAATATAAAATTGCCTCCGATTCTGGAAGATTGTACAATAGTTGGTAAGGAAAGAAGAAAACCTTTCACAGATGAAAATAACAATTGGAAAGATTGGAATTTCTTCTGGATCTAGTCCTAAATAATGAGCCCGTTTTCAGCTTCTTCATATAGGTATATATATATATATATATATATATATGTTTGATGTTTATTTTTCGTAACTGGGATGATATTTTTATAGATGGAACGGGATTTTTCTCCTGCGGTCCGGCATTTTCATTCCCTTGGCAACCACCGAGGAAGAAACAATAAGTACCTGGCTGACGAAGATGGAGATGAATCCATCGAAATATCCCAGGAAGAAGTGAAGAGTACCACCGCTGGAGAAAAATGCCGTTCCATCTAAATATATATATATATATATATATATATATATATATATATATATATATATATATATATATACAGGGTGTCCCGCATTGAGATGTCATAACTTTAGGGGTTTAACCCCCACGCAGAAATGAGCCTTCTATCTGAGCATGCACTAGAGCTACTTAAACGTTTGTATATTTTCAAAACTATAAGTTTTTTTTGTTTAAAAAACAAAACAGACTTTTTCGGTTTTCTAGATAATATATTGTAAAAAATTAATCAGACTAAAAAGTGTGGGTGATGGGGCATCACCAAAATCGTGTGAAATTAAAGAATGTGTTGAGAATGGTTCCTCCAGACTGAAGCACATTTATTGGTTTTGCCTTAGAAATAAATAATAAAAAAAAAGATTCAAATAGATATTTTTTCTTTAACAACGAGGTACCATTTTAAAGTTTATCAAATAATGAGACGGAGGGAAACCTCTGAGTCCACAAATAGCTCATCAAGAAAATATTAACACAGTTTTACCATAAACAAGACCGATACTTTTGAAAATAGATAAGCTTTCTTTTGAAAAGTTATGATATATATATTAATCCTTTTGTAAATTTATAAATTAGTATTAAGTTTGTTCTACTTGCTTTACAGTCTTGATGAAGGATTGAATTTCAAGCTAAAAACGTCGGCAAACAATAAACCCATTTCTACATTCGATACATAGAATTTGTAACGACAATATCAAATATCAG
>OX328123.1:1477443-1599943 GCA_946811695.1 Gonocerus acuteangulatus | reverse complement strand
ATCCAAGGCCTGTATCCAAGGCCTGTATCCAAGACCTGTATCCAAGACCTGTATCCAAGGCCTGCATCCAAGGCCTGTATCCAAGACGCAAAAAGCGATTCGATGAAATCACCATGAAGTGGAACAGAATATAATATAATGTATCAACATTAATTTAACAAGGATAATGGTCAACGGCCATAGCCACGTTGAATGCACCGGTTCCCGTAGATCACCGAAGTTAAGGAACGTCGGGCGTGATCAGTACCTGGATGGGTGACCGACCACTTGCTGTTGGCATTATAAAAGGGTTACAACCTGTAGATAGCCCGGCGCTAATAGCCAAATAGTTGATGCGCCGTTAAAAAAAAAAAAAAACAAACAAAAAAAAAAACAAAAAAAAAAGGATAATGGTACTTTTATTTCACTAAAGAAGTAAGAATCCACCAAAAACCCATTGTTGGATTTGATTGTAACTAAAACCCTCCTGAAATAGTATACAACACATGTAAACTATAAACAATTCTTTAACAACAGAAAAAGTATTAAAAACATATAACAATTAATTTATTTATATAAAATTCCCTTTGGATATTATAATGTAGTTTTTTATGCGATTATTTAATCTATTTTAACTCTTCCTTTGTTAAAATGTTTCCTTTTTTCATAAAGGCTTAATTAATAACTGAAATTAAAATATTATAATAAAAGTTATTTTGAATTACCTGTATACTGCTGGCGTTAGGGCAGGATTCCAACGCCTCTCGCACTTTACGTTTGAACGATGGTTCCTGAAAGATTAAAAATATTTCAATAAAAAGAAAATTAATAATAAAATGCATAAAATTTCTAAAAAGTAAAGTATTTCTGAAATGAGAAGAAATTTCCAGTCCATCTCGCCCAAATAGTTATTTAATCAGGGATTAGCTTGATCCGTGATTCCTTAGCTGATCCATCTTTCTAGAAGAAGTCAATACGAAGACTAAACCCTTGATAAAAAGGCAAGCCACTCGAACGGGCATAAACAACAAACACTCTTTGACTCGGCATTCAACGGCCACTCTTGAAGAATCTATTGTTGTGAAGATGGACCACTTGAGAACCCTTCCACCCCTAGCTGCTGTATTTAGATATTGATTATAATAATGGACAGATTTACATCTGATTATATAATACCTGGAAATATTAGTAGGGGGGGGGGACCGGTCCCGGGGTGAGATTAGCGGAACCCTCTCGGTGAGGCACAATGCTGCCTGGCTCTTGGAGGCCGAGGAAACCTCTGGGGTGGGATCGGATTCTGTTTGCTAACCATATACATCTTTCAAATTAGACCAAACATTTCCATAACAAATATCATAAAAATCTGACCATTTTTTACCATATGACAGAGCGAACAGACAAACATATGTACACACACACACACACACACACATATATATATATATAAATATATATATATATATATAAGGTGTAAGGTAAGTGGTGACGAATACATAAGGAGGTGATAGACTCCAAATGGTCCTTTGGGCTAAGGGTCAATTCCAACAGGGAGGGAGGAAATTTAAATTGTTTGTATTTTTTTAGGTTTACCGCGTTTTTCTTTAAATAGAAAGCAATAACTAAAAAACTGTTTAATATATGTAATTAACAATTGCAGCATCGTAAACCAGACAAAATTTACTTTAAAAACAAGTAGGCATTGTGAATTATAAAAGCAGTGAAAAGGGAGTAAAACACAGTTTAACATTAATAAGACAGAGGTGGTTGCAGGAGCCGATTCTCTGCTTGTACAGGTGAGAGAAAGGGGAGTAAAACACAGTTTAACATTAATAAGACAGAGGTGTTTGCAGGAGCCGATTCTCTGCTCGTACAGGTGAGAGAAAGGGGAGTAAAACACAGTTTAACATTAATAAGACAGAGGTGTTTGCAGGAGCCGATTCTCTGCTTGTACAGGTGAGAGAAAGGGGAGTAAAACACAGTTTAACATTAATAAGACAGAGGTGGTTGCAGGAGCCGATTCTCTGCTTGTACAGGTGAGAGAAAGGGAGTAAAACACAGTTTAACATTAATAAGACAGAGGTGGTTGCAGGAGCCGATTCTCTGCTTGTACAGGTGAGAGAAAGGGAGTAAAACACAGTTTAACATTAATAAGACAGAGGTGGTTGCAGGAGCCGATTCTCTGCTTGTACAGGTGAGAGAAAGGGGAGTAAAACACAGTTTAACATTAATAAGACAGAGGTGGTTGCAGGAGCCGATTCTCTGCTTGTACAGGTGAGAGAAAGGGAGTAAAACACAGTTTAACATTAATAAGACAGAGGTGGTTGCAGGAGCCGATTCTCTGCTTGTACAGGTGAGAGAAAGGGGAGTAAAACACAGTTTAACATTAATAAGACAGAGGTGTTTGCAGGAGCCGATTCTCTGCTTGTACAGGTGAGAGAAAGGGGAGTAAAACACAGTTTAACATTAATAAGACAGAGGTGTTTGCAGGAGCCGATTCTCTGCTTGTACAGGTGAGAGAAAGGGGAGTAAAACACAGTTTAACATTAATAAGACAGAGGTGTTTGCAGGAGCCGATTCTCTGCTTGTACAGGTGAGAGAAAGGGGAGTAAAACACAGTTTAACATTAATAAGACAGAGGTGTTTGCAGGAGCCGATTCTCTGCTTGTACAGGTGAGAGAAAGGGGAGTAAAACACAGTTTAACATTAATAAGACAGAGGTGTTTGCAGGAGCCGATTCTCTGCTTGTACAGGTGAGAGAAAGGGGAGTAAAACACAGTTTAACATTAATAAGACAGAGGTGGTTGCAGGAGCCGATTCTCTGCTTGTAGGGGCGAGAGAATTCGTCTTAAAGAAACGAAGGTTGTATATTTAAACTCCGTTTTACTCCCCTTTCACTGGTTTTATAATTCACAATGCCTACTTGTTCTTCGAGGAAATTTATTCTGGTTTACGATGCTGTAATTGGGAATTGCATATCTTAAACAGTTATTTAGTCATTTCTTTCTATTCAACGAAAAACCTGGTTAACATAAAATAACACAAAATTTAAATTTCCTCCCTCCCTGTTGGGAATTGATCCTCAGCCTAAAGGACCATTTGGTGTCTACTAGCAGATCCTTAAGTACTAGTCACCACTAAAGTAGCACAATATATATTTGTTTGGTGTGAGATGCGGATGTGGTTCTACATTTCGCCGGATTCCTGTCCGACTTCTTCAGGCTGTCATTCATCCTTGATGGTTGGTGAGGGAATATTTTTCTTCATAAACCTCAATTATAAAAATACTAAACAAGCCAAGAAGGGACCTTCTTCCCTGTCTGTCCTATATACACCGTACGGTCCCCGTGTCTGTCCTATATACACCGTACGGTCCCCGTGTCTGTCCTATATGCACCGTACGGTCCCCGTGTCTGTCCTATATACACCGTACGGTCCCCGTGTCTGTCCCCTCAGCCGTACGGTCCCCGTGTCTGTCCTATTTACACCGTACGGTCCCCGTGTCTGTCCCCTCAGCCGCACGGTAGAAGTTAGACATTCTGGTATAGTAACTTCTGCTTTTCCTAAGCCAATCCAGAGGTTTGTAGGCGATCTCCATCTCCTGTCTTCTGAATAACCTGTCCAACTACTCGCTCACACCACCGCCATATCGTACAAATCTGAATGTCCGTTATTTTCGCGATCTATGGGTTTTCAACGCGAAAATTTCCAACGCGGGGTTCCTCCCTATGGAAGGGAAGAACCACGCTAATATTGAAATAAATGTTTAAATAATTAAAAGGAGTGATAAACTGAAAAATAAGGTTGAATCAAAGCAGGAATATAATGTGGAAAGTAAAAGGTTCCCTCGGTAGATAAATGCATAAGAACTCTTTACGCGGAACTAACTGCATAATCAAAAGGCTGCAACTCCTGCATAGAAGCTGCACAGGAATCAGTACAGACTGTATTATAACTTAAAAAGATTTAAATGCTTAAAACATTTGCATCCCAGTCCACATTATTAAAATATCTCTTTTATAAAAGTAAGGTTTTTATAACGAAGAATCTCTCAAAAACCTTCCTAACTAAAAGTGTATATCTTTTTAATTTAAAAGAGAAAATATTTTATCAGAATTTTCTTTGGAAAATTATTAGGCGGAAAAAATATTTATAAAACATAATTAAAAAAAAATGATGAGTATTGAAGAAATTCCGCCTTTTCAGAAACTATTTTAATTTTCCTTTAGGAATGAAATTAGACAGCGGAAAATTCCAGAGTTGAATATTTAAAAGGAAAACTGGGAGGAGAAAATTAATGATTGTCAAGTTCTAAGAATCAAAACATTTATTTAAGAAACAATATTCCGGAAAAGTTTCCTTCAAGTTCCTACAGTTTGTTTAGAATATTGGGGTTGGGAGCACCGAGGCATTTAGGGTGTAGGAAAATGTATAAATATTTTAGTGCAAAATGGTGAGTTTTAAGGTCCTCTGGACACCTGGGGGGGGGGGGGTGTAGTCCCCCTGATATATACCCATGCTTGGGGATGTACCCTTGTCAGATGTAAGGTAAGTCGAGGAGAGTGTATAGTCTCGCCAGATTCACGGAGAACGTAGAGAACATACTCCAACCATATTCTTCCTCGTGAGTTGATATGAACTTCGGGGGGGGGGGGGCTGCAGCCCCCTCAGCCCCTCCCTATATATACCCATGTTTGGGGATGTACCCTTGTCAGATGTAAGGTAAGTCCAGGAGAGTGTATAGTCTCACCAGGTTCACGGAGAACATACTCCAACCATATTCTTCCTCGTGAATTGATATGAACTTCGGGGGGGGGGGGCTGCAGCCCCCTCAGCCCCTCCCTATATATACCCATGCTTGGGGATGTACCCTTGTCAGATGTAAGGTAAGTCGAGGAGAGTGTATAGTCTCGCCAGATTCACGGAGAACGTAGAGAACATACTCCAACCATATTCTTCCTCGTGAGTTGATATGAACTTCGGGGGGGGGGGGGGGCTGCAGCCCCCTCAGCCCCTCCCTATATATACCCATGTTTGGGGATGTACCCTTGTCAGATGTAAGGTAAGTCCAGGAGAGTGTATAGTCTCACCAGGTTCACGGAGAACATACTCCAACCATATTCTTCCTCGTGAATTGATATGAACTTCGGGGGGGGGGGGGGGGCTGCAGCCCCCTCAGCCCCTCCCTATATATACCCATGCTTGGGGATGTACCCTTGTCAGATGTAAGGTAAGTCCAGGAGAGTGTATAGTCTCGCCAGATTCACGGAGAACGTACTCCAACCATATTCTTCCTCGTGAGTTGATATGAACTTCGGGGGGGGGGGGGGGGCTGCAGCCCCCTCAGCCCCTCCCTATATATACCCATGCTTTGGGATGTTCCTTTGTCATACTCCAACCATATTCTTCCTCGAGAGTTGATATGAACTTTCTACTAGCCAGTAATTTTGCTGTTCCTCGAAATCTGCCCTCCATGTGTGCGATAAGAGCAAGGAGAGGTCGCCGGGAGACTCACGTCTCGCCTTGAAGATAGTGTAGAACTTTACGACATAACCACCCCGTAGCCATGTCAACCACCTGAAGATAACTAGACATTACCTAAGGTACTTTCTCCCACCTCTTCCAAACTTATCCTTGTTCCTCGCCCTTCTAAAAGGGCTGAACCAGCAAGAGAAGACCTGTAAAACAGGGTTTATATCTTCATTTCTCCTACTATAAAGGGCTAAGAGAAGTCTGAAGTCTGTTTAATGATGCCGTTCCATACTACCTCATACTCCCTGGAACAAGGACCATGAGTCCATCAACTCCACAAACAGAATTAGCAAGCTTTATCTATCTAGGAAAACTTTTTTACGACTGCACGTTTATTCCAGCTCCAAGGTTCTATTTTAGTACATTAACAACATACCTATCCAGCTCAGCAGCAAACGCTCCTACGGTGTAGGTCCCAACAAACTACACTTTATATAAATATATATATATATATCACGTGTCTGTCTGTTTATCTGTTTGACTTGTTGTCCCTTATACAAATCCACACCGTCTGACCGATGTTGACCGAACTTGGCTCACAGATACTTCTTGATCCGGTCAGTGTTGTAGGTTAGATTAAAATCTTCTTGGACTCACAGTTCAGAGGTCACGGGTTCGAAACTGTCAACCCGAACAGTTACAGGTTGGTGATAATAATTTGCTTTCTAATGTATTTTGGCTTTTCTAGATGCATAAAGTAGGTGTAGCATGGCCCTCCGGGTAATATATAGTATATATATATATATATATATATATATATATATATATATATATATATATATATATATGTACAGGTTCCCTCTCGTCCATGTCAAGGTTGATTGTATTATCCCAATCGGAAAATAGTTACACTCGAACGCTAACAAAATGAAATATTTACCACCGAAGTCAAGCAAAACTGAAAACTTTTTAATGAAAAGTTTTCTGATAAATTATAAATTGTTTGATTATAAAGTTATTGGTTGATTGCTAGTTGTTCGACATTTTATCCATTTCAGTATGGAGTAATAATTCATTCATACTTTAGCCTTGATTCATTCATGGATGTCTCTTCGCCAGGTCTACTGCTAGGGGATATGAACTACTAGCATTGCATCGGGTATAGTCACGATGAAGGCACAGGATTCCTCCATACTTTGGCCTTGATTCATTCATGGATGTCTCTTCGCCAGGTCTTCTGCTAGGGGATATGAACGATTAGCATTGCATTGGGTATAGTCACGATGAAGGCACAGGATTCCTCCATACTTTAGCCTTGATTAATTCATGGATGTCTCTTCGCCAGGTCTACTGCTAGGGGATATGAACGATTAGCATTGCATTGGGTATAGTCACGATGAAGGCACAGGATTCCTCCATACTTTAGCCTTGATTCATTCATGGATGTCTCTTCGCCAGGTCTACTGCTAGGGGATATGAACGACTAGCATTGCATCGGGTATAGTCACGATGAAGGCACAGGATTCCTCCATTCTTTAGCCTTGATTCATTCATGGATGTCTCTTCGCCAGGTCTACTGCTAGGGGATATGAACGACTAGCATTGCATCGGGTATAGTCACGATGAAGGCACAGGATTCCTCCATACTTTAGCCTTGATTAATTCATGGATGTCTCTTCGCCAGGTCTACTGCTAGGGGATATGAACGACTAGCATTGCATCGGGTATAATCACGATGAAGGCACAGGATTCCTCCATTCTTTAGCCTTGATTCATTCATGGATGTCTCTTTGCCAGGTCTACTGCTAGGGGATATGAACGACTAGCATTGCATCGGGTATAGTCACGATGAAGGCACAGGATTCCTCCATACTTTAGCCTTGATTAATTCATGGATGTCTCTTCGCCAGGTCTACTGCTAGGGGATATGAACGACTAGCATTGCATCGGGTATAGTCACGATGAAGGCACAGGATTCCTCCATACTTTAGCCTTGATTAATTCATGGATGTCTCTTCCCCAGGTCTACTGCTAGGGGATATGAACGACTAGCATTGCATCGGGTATAGTCACGATGAAGGCACAGGATTCCTCCATACTTTAGCCTTGATTAATTCATGGTTGTCTCTTCGCCAGGTCTTCTGCTAGGGGATATGAACGATTAGCATTGCATTGGGTATAGTCACGATGAAGGCACAGGATTCCTCCATACTTTAGCCTTGATTCATTCATGGATGTCTCTTCGCCAGGTCTACTGCTAGGGGATATGAACGACTAGCAATGCATCGGGTATAGTCACGATGAAGGCACAGGATTCCTCCATACTTTAGCCTCGATTAATTCATGGTTGTCTCTTCGCCAGGTCTATTGCTAGGGGATATGAACGACTAGCATTGCATTGGGTATAGTCACGATGAAGGCACAGGATTCCTCCGTACTTTAGCCTTGATTAATTCATGGATGTCTCTTCGCCAGGTCTACTGCTAGGGGATATGAACGATTAGCATTGCATCGGGTATAGTCACGATGAAGGCACAGGATTCCTCCATACTTTAGCCTTGATTAATTCATGGATGTCTCTTCGCCAGGTCTACTGCTAGGGGATATGAACGATTAGCATTGCATTGGGTATAGTCACGATGAAGGCACAGGATTCCTCCGTACTTTAGCCTTGATTAATTCATGGATGTCTCTTCGCCAGGTCTTCTGCTAGGGGATATGAACGATTAGCATTGCATTGGGTATAGTCACGATGAAGGCACAGGATTCCTCCATACTTTAGCCTTGATTCATTCATGGATGTCTCTTCGCCAGGTCTACTGCTAGGGGATATGAACGACTAGCAATGCATCGGGTATAGTCACGATGAAGGCACAGGATTCCTCCATACTTTAGCCTTGATTAATTCATGGATGTCTCTTCCCCAGGTCTACTGCTAGGGGATATGAACGACTAGCATTGCATCGGGTATAGTCACGATGAAGGCACAGGATTCCTCCATACTTTAGCCTTGATTAATTCATGGTTGTCTCTTCGCCAGGTCTTCTGCTAGGGGATATGAACGATTAGCATTGCATTGGGTATAGTCACGATGAAGGCACAGGATTCCTCCATACTTTAGCCTTGATTCATTCATGGATGTCTCTTCGCCAGGTCTACTGCTAGGGGATATGAACGACTAGCAATGCATCGGGTATAGTCACGATGAAGGCACAGGATTCCTCCATACTTTAGCCTCGATTAATTCATGGTTGTCTCTTCGCCAGGTCTATTGCTAGGGGATATGAACGACTAGCATTGCATTGGGTATAGTCACGATGAAGGCACAGGATTCCTCCGTACTTTAGCCTTGATTAATTCATGGATGTCTCTTCGCCAGGTCTACTGCTAGGGGATATGAACGATTAGCATTGCATCGGGTATAGTCACGATGAAGGCACAGGATTCCTCCATACTTTAGCCTCGATTAATTCATGGTTGTCTCTTCGCCAGGTCTACTGCTAGGGGATATGAACGATTAGCATTGCATTGGGTATAGTCACGATGAAGGCACAGGATTCCTCCATACTTTAGCCTTGATTAATTCATGGATGTCTCTTCACCAGGTCTACTGCTAGGGGATATGAACGACTAGCATTGCATCGGGTATAGTCACGATGAAGGCACAGGATTCCTCCATACTTTAGCCTTGATTAATTCATGGATGTCTCTTCACCAGGTCTACTGCTAGGGGATATGAACGACTAGCATTGCATCGAGTATAGTCACGATGAAGGCACAGGATTCCTCCATACTTTAGCCTTGATTAATTCATGGTTGTCTCTTCGCCAGGTCTTCTGCTAGGGGATATGAACGATTAGCATTGCATTGGGTATAGTCACGATGAAGGCAGAGGATTCCTCCATTCTTTAGCCTTGATTAATTCATGGTTGTCTCATCGCCAGGTCTTCTGCTAGGGGATATGAACGATTAGCATTGCATTGGGTATAGTCACGATGAAGGCACAGGATTCCTCCATACTTTAGCCTTGATTCATTCATGGATGTCTCTTCGCCAGGTCAACTGCTAGGGGATATGAACGACTAGCATTGCATCGGGTATAGTCACGATGAAGGCACAGGATTCCTCCATACTTTAGCCTTGATTAATTCATGGTTGTCTCTTCGCCAGGTCTACTGCTAGGGGATATGAACGACTAGCAATGCATCGGGTATAGTCACGATGAAGGCACAGGATTCCTCCATACTTTAGCCTTGATTAATTCATGGATGTCTCTTCGCCAGGTCTACTGCTAGGGGATATAAACGACTAGCATTGCATCGGGTATAGTCACGATGAAGGCACAGGATTCCTCCATACTTTAGCCTTGATTAATTCATGGTTGTCTCTTCGCCAGGTCTATTGCTAGGGGATATGAACGACTAGCATTGCATCGGGTATAGTCACGATGAAGGCACAGGATTCCTCCATTCTTTAGCCTTGATTAATTCATGGATGTCTCTTCGCCAGGTCTTCTGCTAGGGGATATGAACGACTAGCAATGCATCGGGTATAGTCACGATGAAGGCACAGGATTCCTCCATTCTTTAGCCTTGATTAATTCATGGTTGTCTCTTCGCCAGGTCTTCTGCTAGGGGA
This sequence comes from Gonocerus acuteangulatus, assembly GCA_946811695.1. Taxonomy (NCBI): domain Eukaryota; kingdom Metazoa; phylum Arthropoda; class Insecta; order Hemiptera; family Coreidae; genus Gonocerus; species Gonocerus acuteangulatus. The sequence goes on along the minus strand of OX328123.1, from coordinate 1,589,857 downwards.
TATGAACGATTAGCATTGCATTGGGTATAGTCACGATGAAGGCACAGGATTCCTCCATACTTTAGCCTTGATTAATTCATGGATGTCTCTTCGCCAGGTCTTCTGCTAGGGGATATGAACGATTAGCATTGCATTGGGTATAGTCACGATGAAGGCACAGGATTCCTCCATACTTTGGCCTTGATTAATTCATGGATGTCTCTTCGCCAGGTCTACTGCTAGGGGATATGAACGATTAGCATTGCATTGGGTATAGTCACGATGAAGGCACAGGATTCCTCCATACTTTAGCCTTGATTCATTCATGGATGTCTCTTCGCCAGATCTACTGCTAGGGGATATGAACGACTAGCATTGCATTGGGTATAGTCACGATGATGGCACAGGATTCCGTTCATCCCCGAAGTTAAGCAACGTCGGGTGTGGCCGGTACCTGGATGGGTGACCGACCACGGTCTGTTGGCATTGTAAAAGGGTGGCTACCTGTAGATAGCACAATTTTTGATACGCCGTTAAACACATCCACCCAAAAATCGTTGCAATTTCATAATAAGATTTACAATCAGATAGTCAATATCCGTTTTATATTGTTCATATTTAGCACAAAATATTTATTTACACTTCATTAATTAGGAATGGAAATGATGTTATCCCGGCCCTAATAGCCTAGATGTCGGTGCACCATAGAAAAACAAAACAAAAAGAAAAAACAGGATTTCATGGTATTATTCAAGCTAAAGTCCGCCGAAGGAGTCGAGGGGTGAAATCCCCCTATTTTCTATATTTACACCGTTGCAAAATAAAAATAAAATTCCTTCCTCGCGTCGACTGCATAATGTCGGTAATAAAGATGGCTTCCTACAAACTGGATTCCTATATTTAACTGGCTTCTATTTTCTTTACTCAGAATCTTTTACTATTACGTAATAAAGACTACTCTTTCATATATATATATATATATATATATATATATATATATATATATATATATATATATATGTATGTATATATATATATATATATATATATATACAGGGTGATTCAGGTCTAAGTAGCGAATATCTAGGAGGTGATTGTAGACATGATTTCCAACAAAAAAGGTCTTTTCAAGTATGGTCCGATTCCGAAAGGACAAGGAGCTATGTCCAATTTTCTGTTTTATTTTTCAACGTAGTCATGTTTTTTAATGAATAAGAAAGGATTGCTCAAAAAATATTCAAGATAATTAAATTATAATTAGACCATCACAAAATAGATAAAATTTCCTTTAAAAAAAAACAGTAATTTAATTCTCTAAATCCATTATTAAAAGATACTTTCTGGACGTCCGATAACACACTTTTGTCTTTGTCGAGGAATCAGAGTTTTTTTCTCAGCCCCATAACGGACTACAGATTCAATACTTCTACGGAATACAGGAAAACTTCTACATTTAGTAAGCATTAAATCCATGCAAATGAAGTGGAGGTTTATTCGGGGATAAATTGAATGATTGGCTCCCTCTTGTCAAAAAATGTGCAATGTAGTTTTGTTACTTTCAAATACCAAATTGAAAATTATTGATTTTTGATTGGCAAAACTGTGGGAATCCATTGCCCAGTCGGGAAGCAATAAAAGTAACTGAAAGAAACGATTGGAAAAGTTTTTCACTTGAATGATATTTCACATTTCGTGTTTTCCAGTTGTTCATTGATTTATCTTTAGCACGATATAGTGGGCAATATCATGTTTGCTAATATATTTGAAATTACCGAGATTGCAATTGGACCTTTATGAACTTGGGCAGTGGATCCATCCACTGTCTAACAGCACTGCTGCTGTGTGCAGGACAGCAATCCATCTGGAACCATGAATCTATGTGCTAGCGGATCTTGGGCAGTGGATCCATCCACTGTCTAACAGCACTGCTGCTGTGTGCAGGACAGCAATCCATCTGGAACCATGAATCTATGTGATAACGGAACTTGAGCAGTGGATCCATCCACTGTCTAACAGCACTGCTGCTGTGTGCAGGACAGCAATCCATCTGGAACCATGAATCTATGTGCTAGCGGAACTTGGGCAGTGGATCCATCCACTGTCTAACAGCACTGCTGCTATGTGCAGGACAGCAATCCATCTGGAACCATGAATCTATGTGCTAGCGGATCTTGGGCAGTGGATCCATCTACTGTCTAACAGCACTGCTGCTATGTGCAGGACAGCAATCCATCTGGAACCATGAATCTATGTGCTAACGGAACTTGGGCAGTGGATCCATCCACTGTCTAACAGCACTGCTGCTATGTGCAGGACAGCAATCCATCTGGAACCATGAATCTATGTGCTAACGGAACTTGGGCAGTGGATCCATCCACTGTCTAACAGCACTTCTGCTGTGTGCAGGACAGCAATCCATCTGGAACCATGAATCTATGTGCTAGCGGAACTTGGGCAGTGGATCCATCCACTGTCTAACAGCACTGCTGCTGTGTGCAGGACAGCAATCCATCTGGAACCATGAATCTATGTGCTAGCGGAACTTGGGCAGTGGATCCATCCACTGTCTAACAGCACTGCTGCTGTGTGCAGGACAGCAATCCATCTGGAACCATGAATCTATGTGCTAGCGGAACTTGGGCAGTGGATCCATCCACTGTCTAACAGCACTGCTGCTATGTGCAGGACAGCAATCCATCAGGAACCATGAATCTATGTGCTAGCGGAACTTGGGCAGTGGATCCATCCACTGTCTAACAGCACTGCTGCTATGTGCAGGTCAGCAATCCATCTGGAACCATGAATCTATGTGCTAGCGGAACTTGGGCAGTGGATCCATCCACTGTCTAACAGCACTGCTGCTATGTGCAGGACAGCAATCCATCAGGAACCATGAATCTATGTGCTAGCGGAACTTGGGCAGTGGATCCGTCCACTGTCTAACAGCACTGCTGCTATGTGCAGGTCAGCAATCCATCTGGAACCATGAATCTATGTGCTAGCGGAACTTGGGCAGTGGATCCATCCACCGTCTAACAGCACTGCTGCTATGTGCAGGTCAGCAATCCATCTGGAACCATGAATCTATGTGCTAACGGAACTTGGGCAGTGGATCCATCCACTGTCTAACAGCACTGCTGCTATGTGCAGGTCAGCAATCCATCTGGAACCATGAATCTATGTGCTAGCGGAACTTGGGCAGTGGATCCATCCACTGTCTAACAGCACTGCTGCTATGTGCAGGACAGCAATCCATCTGGAACCATGAATCTATGTGCTAACGGAACTTGGGCAGTGGATCCATCCACTGTCTAACAGCACTGCTGCTGTGTGCAGGACAGCAATCCATCAGGAACCATGAATCTATGTGCTAGCGGAACTTGGGCAGTGGATCCATCCACTATCTAACAGCACTGCTGCTAAGTGTAGGACAGCAGTCCATCTGGAATTATGAATCTATGTGCTAACGGAACTTGGGCAGTGGATCCATCCACTGTCTAACAGCACTGCTGCTGTGTGCAGGACAGCAGTCCATCTGGAACCATGAATCTATGTGCTAGCGGAACTTGGGCAGTGGATCCATCCACTGTCTATCAGCACTGCTGCGGTGTGCAGGACAGTAATCCATCCGGAACCATGAATCTATGTGCTAACGGAATTTGGGCAGTGGATCCATCCACTTTCTAACAGCACTGCTGCTAAGTGTAGGACAGCAATCCATCTGGAACCATGAATCTATGTGCCAGCGGAACTTGGGCAGTGGATCCATCCACTGTCTAACAGCACTGCTGCTAAGTGTAGGACAGCAATCCATCTGGAACCATGAATCTACGTGCTAGCGTAACTTGGGCAGTGGATCCATCTACTGTCTAACAGCACTGCTGCTATGTGCAGGACAGCAGTCCATCTGGAACCATGAATCTATGTGCTAACGGAACTTGGGCAGTGGATCCATCCACTGCCTAACAGCACTGCTGCTAAGTGTAGGACAGCAATCCATCTGGAACCATGAATCTATGTGCTAGCGGAACTTGGGGAGTGGATCCATCTACCGTCTAACAGCACTGCTGCTATGTGCAGGACAGCAGTCCATCTGGAACCATGAAACTATGTCCTAACGGAACTTGGGCACTGGATCCATCTACTGTCTAACAGCACTGCTGCTATGTGCAGGACAGCAATCCATCAGGAACCATGAATCTATGTGCTAGCGGAACTTGGGCAGTGGATCCATCCACTGTCTAACAGCACTGCTGCTATGTGCAGGACAGCAGTCCATCTGGAACCATGAATCTATGTGCTAACGGAACTTGGGCAGTGGATCCATCCACTGTCTATCAGCACTGCTGCGGTGTGCAGGACAGCAATCCATCTGGAACCATGAATCTATGTGCTAACGGAACTTGGGCAGTGGATCAATCTACTGTCTAATAGCACTGCTGCTATGTGCAGGACAGCAATCCATCTGGAACCATGAATCTATGTGCTAACGGAACTTGGGCAGTGGATCCATCCACTGTCTATCAGCACTGCTGCTGTGTGCAGGACAGCAATCCATCTGGAACCATGAATCTATGTGCTAGCGGAACTTGGGCAGTGGATCCATCCACTGTCTAACAGCACTGCTGCTATGTGCAGGACAGTAATCCATCTGGAACCATGAATCTATGCGCTAGCGGAACTTGGACAGTGGATCCATCCACTGTCTAACAGCACTGCTGCTATGTGCAGGACAGCAATCCATCTGGAACCATGAATCTATGTGCTAGCGGAACTTGGACAGTGGATCCATCCACTGTCTAACAGCACTGCTGCTATGTGCAGGACAGCAGTCCATCTGGAACCATGAATCTATGTGCTAGCGTAACTTGGGCAGTGGATCCATCCACTGTCTAACAGCACTGCTGCTATGTGCAGGACAGCAATCCATCTGGAACCATGAATCTATGTGCTAGCGGAACTTGGACAGTGGATCCATCCACTGTCTAACAGCACTGCTGCTATGTGCAGGACAGCAATCCATCTGGAACCATGAATCTATGTGCTAGCGGAACTTGGGCAGTGGATCCATCCACTGTCTAACAGCACTGCTGCTGTGTGCAGGACAGCAATCCATCTGGAACCATGAATCTATGTGCTAGCGGAACTTGGGCAGTGGATCCATCCACTGTCTAACAGCACTGCTGCTATGTGCAGGACAGCAATCCATCAGGAACCATGAATCTATGTGCTAGCGGAACTTGGGCAGTGGATCCATCCACTGTCTAACAGCACTGCTGCTATGTGCAGGTCAGCAATCCATCTGGAACCATGAATCTATGTGCTAGCGGAACTTGGGCAGTGGATCCATCCACTGTCTAACAGCACTGCTGCTATGTGCAGGACAGCAATCCATCAGGAACCATGAATCTATGTGCTAGCGGAACTTGGGCAGTGGATCCGTCCACTGTCTAACAGCACTGCTGCTATGTGCAGGTCAGCAATCCATCTGGAACCATGAATCTATGTGCTAGCGGAACTTGGGCAGTGGATCCATCCACCGTCTAACAGCACTGCTGCTATGTGCAGGTCAGCAATCCATCTGGAACCATGAATCTATGTGCTAACGGAACTTGGGCAGTGGATCCATCCACTGTCTAACAGCACTGCTGCTATGTGCAGGTCAGCAATCCATCTGGAACCATGAATCTATGTGCTAGCGGAACTTGGGCAGTGGATCCATCCACTGTCTAACAGCACTGCTGCTATGTGCAGGACAGCAATCCATCTGGAACCATGAATCTATGTGCTAACGGAACTTGGGCAGTGGATCCATCCACTGTCTAACAGCACTGCTGCTGTGTGCAGGACAGCAATCCATCAGGAACCATGAATCTATGTGCTAGCGGAACTTGGGCAGTGGATCCATCCACTATCTAACAGCACTGCTGCTAAGTGTAGGACAGCAGTCCATCTGGAATTATGAATCTATGTGCTAACGGAACTTGGGCAGTGGATCCATCCACTGTCTAACAGCACTGCTGCTGTGTGCAGGACAGCAGTCCATCTGGAACCATGAATCTATGTGCTAGCGGAACTTGGGCAGTGGATCCATCCACTGTCTATCAGCACTGCTGCGGTGTGCAGGACAGTAATCCATCCGGAACCATGAATCTATGTGCTAACGGAATTTGGGCAGTGGATCCATCCACTTTCTAACAGCACTGCTGCTAAGTGTAGGACAGCAATCCATCTGGAACCATGAATCTATGTGCCAGCGGAACTTGGGCAGTGGATCCATCCACTGTCTAACAGCACTGCTGCTAAGTGTAGGACAGCAATCCATCTGGAACCATGAATCTACGTGCTAGCGTAACTTGGGCAGTGGATCCATCTACTGTCTAACAGCACTGCTGCTATGTGCAGGACAGCAGTCCATCTGGAACCATGAATCTATGTGCTAACGGAACTTGGGCAGTGGATCCATCCACTGTCTAACAGCACTGCTGCTATGTGCAGGACAGCAGTCCATCTGGAACCATGAATCTATGTGCTAGCGGAACTTGGGCAGAGGATCCATCTACTGTCTAACAGCACTGCTGCTATGTGTAGGACAGCAGTCCATCTGGAACCATGAATCTATGTGCTAACGGAACTTGGGCAGTGGATCCATCCACTTTCTAACAGCACTGCTGCTAAGTGTAGGACAGCAATCCATCTGGAACCATGAATCTATGTGCTAGCGGAACTTGGGGAGTGGATCCATCCACTGTCTAACAGCACTGCTGCTGTGTGCAGGACAGCAATCCATCTGGAACCATGAATCTATGTGCTAGCGGAACTTGGGGAGTGGATTCATCCACTGTCTAACAGCACTGCTGCTATGTGCAGGACAGCAATCCATCAGGAACCATGAATCTATGTGCTAACGGAACTTGGGCAGTGGATCCATCCACTGCCTAACAGCACTGCTGCTAAGTGTAGGACAGCAATCCATCTGGAACCATGAATCTATGTGCTAGCGGAACTTGGGGAGTGGATCCATCTACCGTCTAACAGCACTGCTGCTATGTGCAGGACAGCAGTCCATCTGGAACCATGAAACTATGTCCTAACGGAACTTGGGCACTGGATCCATCTACTGTCTAACAGCACTGCTGCTATGTGCAGGACAGCAATCCATCAGGAACCATGAATCTATGTGCTAGCGGAACTTGGGCAGTGGATCCATCCACTGTCTAACAGCACTGCTGCTATGTGCAGGACAGCAGTCCATCTGGAACCATGAATCTATGTGCTAACGGAACTTGGGCAGTGGATCCATCCACTGTCTATCAGCACTGCTGCGGTGTGCAGGACAGCAATCCATCTGGAACCATGAATCTATGTGCTAACGGAACTTGGGCAGTGGATCAATCTACTGTCTAATAGCACTGCTGCTATGTGCAGGACAGCAATCCATCTGGAACCATGAATCTATGTGCTAACGGAACTTGGGCAGTGGATCCATCCACTGTCTATCAGCACTGCTGCTGTGTGCAGGACAGCAATCCATCTGGAACCATGAATCTATGTGCTAGCGGAACTTGGGCAGTGGATCCATCCACTGTCTAACAGCACTGCTGCTGTGTGCAGGACAGCAATCCATCTGGAACCATGAATCTATGTGCTAACGGAACTTGGGCAGTGGATCCATCCACTGTCTAACAGCACTGCTGCTATGTGCAGGACAGTAATCCATCTGGAACCATGAATCTATGCGCTAGCGGAACTTGGACAGTGGATCCATCCACTGTCTAACAGCACTGCTGCTATGTGCAGGACAGCAATCCATCTGGAACCATGAATCTATGTGCTAGCGGAACTTGGACAGTGGATCCATCCACTGTCTAACAGCACTGCTGCTATGTGCAGGACAGCAGTCCATCTGGAACCATGAATCTATGTGCTAGCGTAACTTGGGCAGTGGATCCATCCACTGTCTAACAGCACTGCTGCTATGTGCAGGACAGCAATCCATCTGGAACCATGAATCTATGTGCTAGCGGAACTTGGACAGTGGATCCATCCACTGTCTAACAGCACTGCTGCTATGTGCAGGACAGCAATCCATCTGGAACCATGAATCTATGTGCTAGCGGAACTTGGGCAGTGGATCCATCCACTGTCTAACAGCACTGCTGCTATGTGCAGGACAGCAATCCATCTGGAACCATGAATCTTTTTGCTAGCGGAACTTGGACAGTGGATCCATCCACTGTCTAAAAGCACTGCTGCTATGTGCAGGACAGCAATCCATCTGGAACCATGAAACTATGTGCTAGCGGAACTTGGGCAGTGGATCCATCCACTGTCTAACAGCACTGCTGCTATGTGCAGGACAGCAATCCATCTGGAACCATGAATCTATGTGCTAGCGGAACGCCTTCCATTACAATAGGTCGATCGTGCTGAAGAAGATATTCGCGCAAAATCCCGCACCACACGTTAACTTGGAGCTGATTACGTGATCTTCCCACGGCATAAATATTAACATGAGACCAAGTATGCGAATTGGGACTGTTAAATATCCCATCATCGTGAATCTGGCCTTCTCTGTCTACAAAATGTTGCGGCCGAACTGAGGTTTAAAATTTTTCCTCCCGCAATGTTTTGCACAATTTTTATTTTTATTTCAAATTTTATTTGAAAACGTTTTAAATTATGTGTCAATTTTGGATTACAATTATTCAAAAACATTTCAGAAATGTTTTTGAATTCTCCCCTCAAAATGTCAATGTAGACTGGGTGTCAAATAAATCTCGTATAAGATAAATCAATGAAACATTAGAAAACAAGAAATGTGCCATATCTCTCAAATGAAAAACTTTTCCAACCGTTTTTACTTTAATTGCTTCCCGACTGGGCAATAGCTTCCCACAGTTTGGCCAATAAACAATGAATACAAAAATTAAATTAATTTTGTATTTGAAAGTAACCAAACTACGCTCCACATTTTTTGACAAGAGGGAGCCAATCGTTGAATTTATCCCTGAATAAACCTCCACTTCATTTTCATATATTTAATGCTTACTAAATCTATAAGTTTTCGTGTAAGTATTGAATCTGTATTCCATTAGAGGGCTGAGGGAAAAATTCGCGAAAAAACTCTGATTCCTCGATAAAAACAGAAGTGTTTTATTGGACGTCCACAAAGGATCTTTTAATAATAGTTTTAGTGAGTTAAAATACTGTTTTTTAAAGGAAATTTTATCTATTTTGTGATGGTATAATTATAATGTAATTATCTTGAATAGTTTTTGAGCAATCCTTTCTTATTCATTAAAAATCATGACTACGTTAAAAAAAAAAAAACAAAAAAAAACAGAAAATTGGACATAGCTCCTTTTCCTTTCGGAATCGGACCATACTTCATCTGAACTTTTTTGTTGGAAATGGTGAGTACAATCACCTCCTGAAGTTTGGCTACTTAGACCTGAATCACCCTGTATATATATATATATATATATATATATATATAACTGTATCCTGGAGGTAAAGGACACAATGTACATTTTTTTATTAAATAGACAACAACAAGTTCTTAATGTTGATTTTTCGATCCATATAATGATATATGACACTATGTCCTGTTCCCATAAATAACGAAGATAAGACTGTGAAGAATAAAACCATGTCTGTTATCATTAGAGATATAAGACACCATGTGGAGGACTTGGTTATGTTTCACTATGATCAATACTTACAATTACCTAGCAATGTCAATAACAATGGGAAACATTTTCTTAAAACTCTTTCTATAAGTAACGAAGAAACAAAATTTAATAGTTCAAAGTAATGGAAAATTGGCTGAAGAATTACAAATATATGACATGGTGTCCTTTACCTCCGGTGTACAGATATATACCCTATATATATATATATATATATATATATATATATATATATATATATATATATATACACGCGTGAAAATAAGTTTTGTGATGCTAATAGATTAATTGACCTGTAAGAGATGAACGGAAGACAGGTATGTGGATGCGACATCCAGGACTTGTGCCGTATCTTGGCGACCGAGGTAGAAAGGGCTAGTTGAAAGAGGGTCCTATTGTATGGGGGGTGGGGTCCTTGTAGTAATGACTCAGGACTACCCCCCCCCCCCCAGCTACAAATTGGGACGGTCTGAGGCCTAATAAGGACTATAGTAAAAGCAAATCCAGTGGAAATGAAAAGATCCCTTGAGGATTAGATTGAGTAACCCCGGGTCGAGATAGTCCTTAAGGGTGCGGTCTCCCCCCCCCCCCAGCGAAGCTCGTCCTAATAGTTACTAGTATCAATACTTATATAGGAGTTTCGTTTTAGAGATTCTCGTCCGAAACCTAAAAACGACACAATCCAACGAGGTAACTACTTAGCTTTCAAAGTCTACAGACGGTTAATTTGGAAAACACCAAAAACATGCCTGGACACTGCCCAACTCAGCACAGACACACACACGTATATATATATATATATAGGTTGTTGAGAATTCGATGTCCGCTCCCTTTTTTTTCCACAGTTTTTTTAATTTGTAAACGAAACTCTCAGGATCTTAACTGCACCAAATAAAGTTACTTTTCAGTTTATAATCTGCTCTATAACCTTCTCTCGCTGGCATAACTTTAGAATTCCCAATATAATGCTATACTTTTCATGATGGGTTCTTGTAGAAAATCAAATTCTAAAACGACTTTATATCGGTGAATTCTTCGATTTGACGCATCCTTTAGCCGTGAAATGCCCAAAACCCGTCTCCATGTTCCAGACTAATATTTCTGCAAACGTTTGAGATAAATTAGGGAAACCTTTTTCTGTAGGTCAGAATTCAAAAATCCTAGGAAAAGATGAATATCCCGTGTTTTTATGAACAATATATAAACGCAAAAAAATTGGATACATAATGGATTGGATGGATTGGGAAACTGTTTTTACTATTATATTCAGCTTAAAAAACTGCAACTTGGCATAATTTATTACCAAGTCTCAGGCTCTTTATTTCACATTTATTTGTGCATGCGCTTAGTTATGTTTCATTAAAATACTATGTATCCCTAACAGTTGCAGGGACAGTAGTCTGGAATATGGAGACGGGCTTTTGACTTTTTACGGCTAAAGATGCGTCGAATTCAAACGTTCACAGATATAAACTCGTTGTAAAATTTGATTTTTTACAAGAATCCCTCATGAAAATTATGGCATTCTATTGGGAATTCCAAAGTTATTGTAGCTGGAAAATTACTACACGAGGTTAGAGAGCCGACTATAACCTGAAAAGGAACTTTATTTCAAGCAGTTAACACCCTGAGAGTTTCGTTTCGAAATTACAAAAACTGTGGGAAAAAAAGGAAGCGGACATGGAATTCCGAACACCCTATATGAATATATATATATATATATATATATATATATATATATATATATATATATATGAATAGATGTATAAACGCATTATACTACTTGTTAATTGTGAAGGTCGAGTCGGAATTTCTGGTAATTAGTCTCTACATATGCATATTTCAAGGGTACTAATATTTATTTAGTTTTTATTTGCTTATTGCTAAAATTAATTGATATATTGGTTTATAGACACTTGTATTGTTACAAGTGTTGTGATAATGAAGGAGCTTGTGATATGTCTGTACATAAAGGACACCTCCTCACTTTTTCCTAGGAGATTTTAACAAAATCATATCCGTCTATAACTTCAGTCTAATAAAAAATTATTTCTGAAATATAAAAACTTTTTTTCCCCAAAGAATGTTTTTGGTTAGATTGGGTTTGAAATATTTTAAGATATTCTCCCTTTCTGATATTGTATTTAAGATATTTTTTGAGTAATGTGATATTAAGTGTTTATATGTGCGTCCTGAGAAAAACACCTACATATTAATATGGGTGGAGGGGGGGGGGTGATTAAAGGAGGTGATGGTGGGGTGAGTGGAGGGGGAAGAAGATAAAACATGTACATGTAATGATTTTTATATATGCATTCTGAGAGATTACCTATTCACAATAGTCTTTTAGTTTTTCCGTTTTTCTCGGAAACAAAGCCAAAACGAGAAAAATGCCAAAGGACTTTTTTTCCTTCTTTTTCATCCTACATCGATTCCTGAAGTTTTGCCATTTATTTGGGGTACACCCTGTATACTATTTTGGGGAAACCCTGTATACTATTTTGGGGAAACCCTGTATACTATTTTGGGGACACCCTGTATACTATTTTGGGGACACCCAGTATACTATTTTGGGGACACCCTGTATACTATTTTGGGGACACCCTGTATACTATTTTGGGGACACCCTGTATACTATTTTGGGGACACCCTGTATACTATTTTGGGGACACCCTGTATACTATTTTGGGGACACCCTGTATACTATTTTGGGGACACCCTGTATACTATTTTGGGGACACCCTGTATACTATTTTGGGGACACCCTGTATACTATTTTGGGGACACCCTGTATACTATTTTGGGGACACCCTGTATACTATTTTGGGGACACCCTGTATACTATTTTGGGGACACCCTGTATACTATTTTGGGGACACCCTGTATACTATGGCTACCAGGAAAACTTAATTAAATTGTCCCCTTTATCGCGAAAAATTTAATTAATTCCTCGCTTGGAATTGCAAACAGTATAATTAATTCTTGTACTTTTTGCTTTATTTACTTATATTATAGTTTTTAAAATTAGACAAGAATGATTGAACTCCTTGCTAAAATCGTTATCTCGCCTGGTTGTTGGATATAAGAGGGCAATCTCTGGAAGAGGACGTAGCCGAGACAAGACCGTCTCCATCCAGAAATATCTGAGGGGTTAGAATTAGACTTGGAAGGCGTTGACCTCTTGCTGCTTTTCATCGCTTCTACACCACCTCTGTGTATTTATTCCAAGATTAGCTGGGGTTTTAGGCTGGTAGGCGATCAACCATTCCTACAAACCATCAGCTGGGCGACCAGCCGTTTGAAACCAGGGTGAGTTCATATTTACAGAGCTTCCCGAAGAGAGAAAATAGTTCTTGCAAGACTGCGAATAGGCCACACACGCATCACTCACGAATACTTAATGACTAAAACTGAAAGACCAACATGTCGGATTTGCAATACAGAACTAACAGTTAAACATTTCTACTAACAGACTGCATTCTTATAACGCACTTGGACATACCATGGGACATTACTGTCCTACTTACTGACAGCCACCATATTCATGACATACTTACACATTAGATTAGAAAAACAGGTGTCCGGATAACCGAGGAACCGCACCGAGGCCTACAAGACCTATTGTACCAATTACCCACGATTTTGCGTGTCATACTTACACATTAGATTAGAAAAACAGGTGTCCGGATAACCGAGGAACCGCACCGAGGCCTACAAGACCTATTGTACCAATTACCCACGATTTTGCGTGTCATACTTACACATTAGATTAGAAAAACAGGAGTCCGGATAACCGAGGAACCGCACCGAGGCCTACAAGACCTATTGTACCAATTACCCACGATTTTGCGTGTCATACTTACACATTAGATTAGAAAAACAGGTGTCCGGATAACCGAGGAACCGCACCGAGGCCTACAAGACCTATTGTACCAATTACCCACGATTTTGCGTGTCATACTTACACATTAGATTAGAAAAACAGGTGTCCGGATAACCGAGGAACCGCACCGAGGCCTACAAGACCTATTGTACCAATTACCCACGATTTTGCGTGTCATACTTACACATTAGATTAGAAAAACAGGTGTCCGGATAACCGAGGAACCGCACCGAGGCCTACAAAACCTATTGTACCAATTACCCACGATTTTGCGTGTCATACTTACACATTAGATTAGAAAAACAGGTGTCCGGATAACCGAGGAACCGCACCGAGGCCTACAAGACCTATTGTACCAATTACCCACGATTTTGCGTGTCATACTTACACATTAGATTAGAAAAACAGGTGTCCGGATAACCGAGGAACCGCACCGAGGCCTACAAGACCTATTGTACCAATTACCCACGATTTTGCGTGTCATACTTACACATTAGATTAGAAAAACAGGTGTCCGGATAACCGAGGAACCGCACCGAGGCCTACAAGACCTATTGTACCAATTACCCACGATTTTGCGTGTCATACTGACACATTAGATTAGAAAAACAGGAGTCCGGATAACCGAGGAACCGCACCGAGGCCTACAAGACCTATTGTACCAATTACCCACGATTTTGCGTGTCATACATACACATTAGATTAGAAAAACAGGAGTCCGGATAACCGAGGAACCGCACCGAGGCCTACAAGACCTATTGTACCAATTACCCACGATTTTGCGTGTCATACTTACACATTAGATTAGAAAAACAGGTGTCCGGATAACCGAGGAACCGCACCGAGGCCTACAAGACCTATTGTACCAATTACCCACGATTTTGCGTGTCATACTGACACATTAGATTAGAAAAACAGGAGTCCGGATAACCGAGGAACCGCACCGAGGCCTACAAGACCTATTGTACCAATTACCCACGATTTTGCGTGTCATACATACACATTAGATTAGAAAAACAGGAGTCCGGATAACCGAGGAACCGCACCGAGGCCTACAAGACCTATTGTACCAATTACCCACGATTTTGCGTGTCATACTTACACATTAGATTAGAAAAACAGGTGTCCGGATAACCGAGGAACCGCACCGAGGCCTACAAGACCTATTGTACCAATTACCCACGATTTTGCGTGTCATACTGACACATTAGATTAGAAAAACAGGTGTCCGGATAACCGAGGAACCGCACCGAGGCCTACAAGACCTATTGTACCAATTACCCACGATTTTGCGTGTCATACATACACATTAGATTAGAAAAACAGGAGTCCGGATAACCGAGGAACCGCACCGAGGCCTACAAGACCTATTGTACCAATTACCCACGATTTTGCGTGTCATACTTACACATTAGATTAGAAAAACAGGTGTCCGGATAACCGAGGAACCGCACCGAGGCCTACAAGACCTATTGTACCAATTACCCACGATTTTGCGTGTCATACATACACATTAGATTAGAAAAACAGGAGTCCGGATAACCGAGGAACCGCACCGAGGCCTACAAGACCTATTGTACCAATTACCCACGATTTTGCGTGTCATACTTACACATTAGATTAGAAAAACAGGAGTCCGGATAACCGAGGAACCGCACCGAGGCCTACAAGACCTATTGTACCAATTACCCACGATTTTGCGTGTCATACATACACATTAGATTAGAAAAACAGGTGTCCGGATAACCGAGGAACCGCACCGAGGCCTACAAGACCTATTGTACCAATTACCCACGATTTTGCGTGTCATACTTACACATTAGATTAGAAAAACAGGTGTCCGGATAACCGAGGAACCGCACCGAGGCCTACAAGACCTATTGTACCAATTACCCACGATTTTGCGTGTCATACTTACACATTAGATTAGAAAAACAGGTGTCCGGATAACCGAGGAACCGCACCGAGGCCTACAAGACCTATTGTACCAATTACCCACGATTTTGCGTGTCATACTTACACATTAGATTAGAAAAACAGGTGTCCGGATAACCGAGGAACCGCACCGAGGCCTACAAGACCTATTGTACCAATTACCCACGATTTTGCGTGTCATACTTACACATTAGATTAGAAAAACAGGTGTCCGGATAACCGAGGAACCGCACCGAGGCCTACAAGACCTATTGTACCAATTACCCACGATTTTGCGTGTCATACTTACACATTTAAAAAACATAAACATATACAGCAATATATAAAAATCTGACAATTATTTTATTTAAGAAATAAATAACTTTACGCTTTATCTAATATTTCATTTTTTGTGTGTTTTTGTTTCTATTTATTATATATAGATTTTTAAATTATTATTTATATATGTAACTATTAATACATTGTACTTAACTGTATGTTAGGATAATAACATATATATATGAACAGTATGTAGCAACAAAGTGACTCGATACAATCCAGCGAAAAGTGTTGCATCGTTAAACAAAATAAATAAATAGTATTTGGTAGATGGGGTTGTTTTATAAAGCTCATGATGTTTGGGAAGAATGGGACATAATCATCATCATGTGAAAAGACATGATGATGTGTTGACAATGTGTTTTATAAAGGTCATGTGGTTTCGGAAGGATGGGACATCATCATCATCATCATGTGAAAAGACATGATGATGTGTTGACAATGTTTTTTATAAAGGTCATGTGGTTTGGGAAGGATGGGACATCATCATCATCATCATGTGAAAAGACATGATGATGTGTTGACAATGTTTTTTATAAAGGTCATGTAGTTTGGGAAGGAAGGGACATCATCATCATCGTGTGAAAAGACATGATGATGTGTTGACAATGTGTTTTATAAAGGTCATGTAGTTTGGGAAGGATGGGACATCACCATCATCATGTGAAAAGACATGATGATGTGTTGACAATGTGATGCGAATGGCTCCTTCATACTAAAACACATTTATTGGTTTTCACTTAGAAATCAGAAATAAATAGATTCAAATAGATTTTTTTTTCTAAAACAACGAGGTATCATTTTAAAGCTTATCAAATAAGGGAAAATTTGAGGTGAGGGCAAACCTGTTAGTCTAATAATAGCCGATTAAGAAAATATTTAATAAAACATAGTGTAGATGGAGATAGTTAGCCGCTGTAGAGATACTGTATTTTCATTGTTTTTAAAAATAAGATTGGTTAAAATTTATTGTATTGATATATATACTCCGCTCATTTCTGCCTGTCTTTTACTTACTACTTGTACATTTTCTTTACTTATAAGTTGTATATATTTTTTAGCTGAAGAAGGCTGCCATTGTTGCAGTCGAAACGTCCAAAATACAAATTTCTTTTTGAAAGTCTGACGTTTTTTCTCCTAGCCGAATCCCAACTATACCTGTCTTCGTATTTAATAAAACATTAATATCAAACATTCTTATTTATATGGATTTTAATATAGCTCTTAATTTACATAGCAATATTTCAATAACGGGTGTTTCTTATTGCAAATTTAATGTAGATTCTAAAAATGTGGTCGTTATTTACGATACGTTGATCACAAATCCCGAAAACAAAGCTTTTATAAAAAAAAAAAAAAAAACATACGGTCATTTTTACGCCCCTGAATTACGAATGAGGTGCAGAATGTATATAACTATATATACATATATATATATATATATATATATATATATATATATATATATAATTTTTTTTTCTTGTGATTTTGGAGAAATCGTGCAAAAAGGTTGTTTATTTTGAGCTACGTGTTTCCGTCTACAATCTATGGCTGCATATGGAAATTCAGGACTCGCAGGACAGTAAGTGCTGTACAGAACTCAATGTGCTGTGCATGTCACGAGGTGCTGTACAGAACTCAATGTGCTGTGCATGTCACGAGGTGCTGTACAGAACTCAATGTGCTGTGCATGTCACGAGGTGCTGTACAGAACTCAATGTGCTGTGCATGTCACGAGGTGCTGTACAGGACACGAGGCGTCAGTCAGAGAGAAATTGTAAGCATGTAAACAGCACAGCTAATCGCCGCTTGTAAAATGGCTGACACAGGATTCAAGATGGCAGATGAAAGGACGGAATTAGACCAACAGGTGGTTTTTAAAATATACTACGCCACTTTTACTGTGTTGCCACATTTGTTAGTAGAATGGGATTCCCGTTTGGATCGGTTCCAGTTGCATTTATTGGAGCAATGCCATTGCAGAATAGCTAAATCGGTGGGATACTCTGCACTTCCTAGTCCGCTGCATCCAGAATCTTGCGTCTTGACAGGAATTGTCGCGTCCTAACGGGAACTATTTATCTTGCCGGGGAACCTGGGCCCCCAGGCTATCCCTGCCTTGCCGGGGTGCATCTTGACAGGGAACCTCGCATAATAACAGAAACCTTACATCTTGACAGGATACGTTCGTTCTTGAGTAGAAGCCTTTATCTTCAGGAGAACCGTGCATCATGACAGGATACGTTTTATCTTGAGTAGAAGCATGCATCTTCAGAAGAACCTTACATCTTGACAGGATACGTTCGTTCTTGAGTAGAAGCCTTTATCTTCAGGAGAACCGTGCATCATGACAGGATCCGTTTTATCTTGAGTAGAAGCATGCATCTTCAGAAGAACCTTACATCTTGACAGGATACGTTCGTTCTTGAGTAGAAGCCTTTATCTTCAGGAGAACCGTGCATCATGACAGGATACGTTTGTTCTTGAGTAGAAGCCTGCATCTTCAGAAGAACCTTACATCTTGACAGGATACGTTCGTTCTTGAGTAGAAGCCTTTATCTTCAGGAGAACCGAGCATCATGACAGGATACGTTTGTTCTTGAGTAGAAGCCTTTATCTTCAGGAGAACCGTGCATCATGACAGGATACGTTTGTTCTTGAGTAGAAGCCTTTATCTTCAGGAGAACCGTGCATCATGACAGGATACGTTCGTTCTTGAGTAGAAGCCTTTATCTTCAGGAGAACCGTGCATCATGACAGGATACGTTTGTTCTTGAGTAGAAGCCTTTATCTTCAGGAGAACCGAGCATCATGACAGGATACGTTCGTTCTTGAGTAGAAGCCTTTATCTTCAGGAGAACCGTGCATCATGACAGGATACGTTCGTTCTTGAGTAGAAGCCTTTATCTTCAGGAGAACCGTGCATCATGACAGGATACGTTTGTTCTTGAGTAGAAGCCTTTATCTTCAGGAGAACCGTGCATCATGACAGGATACGTTCGTTCTTGAGTAGAAGCCTTTATCTTCAGGAGAACCGTGCATCATGACAGGATACGTTTGTTCTTGAGTAGAAGCCTTTATCTTCAGGAGAACCGAGCATCATGACAGGATACGTTCGTTCTTGAGTAGAAGCCTTTATCTTCAGGAGAACCGTGCATCTTGACAGGATACGTTCGTTCTTGAGTAGAAGCCTTTATCTTCAGGAGAACCGTGCATCATGACAGGATACGTTTGTTCTTGACTAGAAGCCTGCATCTTCAGAAAAAATTTGGAGCTTGAAAGGAACAAGGCAAGATCCAGTAAAAGTTCTCTTAGAAAAACACCTATTGGTATATCAACAGACAATAAACTATTACTTATTGGTAAATTTATTGTTTTTAATAATTCTAAATTTTAACTGTCTACCAGACTCAGGAGTCTTTTTTATTTTTTTATTATATATATATATATACATATATATATATACACACATATATATATATATATATATACATATGATTATTTAAACATAATTTTTAAATTTATTTTTTTCATTTTTAATTTATGTGTACATTTTTAAAAATTCTTTCATTCCATATATCTCTTTAAGTATTGAATGCTACACGAGAAATCTGGAGGGGGCTGATGGGGCCTCAACCCCCCCCCCCCCCCCCCGAAATTTTGATTTGATAAAAAAAAATGTATTATAAGCCCCTTAAAAATAAATTAAATAAGATCATTTAGTTCATAAAGAATATTTCATTTTAGGTGTAATAGAGTCTTAGTTGGCTAAAACTATTCCAAGTTGTAGATTGTTAGTATTCCATGCCTCGAAAATGAGGTATATAATCGAGCTCATTGATTCTTGAGAAATATATCGGATTGAATATAATGTGGATGGGGAAGGAAGACTTGAAGACCGGACTGTAGTGGTTTGCCAAGAACTAATGCTTTAAGGATTGGTATATTCTAGCTATAAACATCTCCAGCTCACTATAGTACTAGCTTTACTCGCTATCTTAATCTATATCCACAATATCTATGTAGGATATATAGTAGTAATATATGAGTCAATACACGGCCTGGAACTATACAAACAGTCAGGTTACATCTCCTATACATCACAAGATGGTTTTAGCAGTCAATACACGGCCTGGAACTATACAAACAGTCAGGTTACATCTCCTATACATCACAAGATGGTTTTAGCAGTCAATACACGGCCTGGAACTATACAAACAGTCAGGTTACATCTCCTATACATCACAAGATGGTTTTGAATTATTGTCAATTAGTCAAGTCTAGCGGTTTTATCTACATTATTGAATATTTCGTTTATGAGTTTTGGTTGAGTGTTGTTAGGCGAAGGTTTGGCCTTATGTAGTCTTACAGCAAGTTCTGCAGAGGAAGCTGTTAATAACAGTTCACTCCATTTTTACAATGAATATTTAATTTATAGTGAATAAATTATACATATGCATCCTTTTATTTTCATCTAATTTCTATTTAAGCTGTATTGTTGATCTTCATGAAGGCCAGCTATTTGCTGAAGAAGAGACCACCTACCCAGAGAACTGACAGGTAAAGGACTTGGAGCAGGTATCTAGAACACTCCTTACTAACTAGGACTACAGACATTCTTAGTACCTTCTTAGGAAACTATTGTAAGAGTCTAGCAACTAGACAAGGGCTGACCCCAGGGGGCAGGTCTGCTAACACCATAGTATATAAGAACTAGGCAACGGATGGTATTGGAAAATCAAATTCAAAATATATACATAAAAATACATAAAACACTATAAAATATTGAGAAGAAAAGCATAAATAATTAGTACGAACTTTATTATAAATGGATGAACAAAAACTCTATAACATTTTGAAAAATAAAACACAAATTAAAATTAGGAACTCATTTTAAAAGGAAAAAAAAAATAAGCTAAACATTTCTTCAGATCAACATCATTTATGAACTTTTTTTGCAACAACATATATTTATGAATTATCAAACGTGAAATGATCCCGGTCTGACCTCATAAGGGGAGTAATAGTAGTTGGCTCACCGATCAGCCACAATTTGTTTTCTGGTGATTTTGCAACGAAAAATAGTCGACACGTGTCCGAGCGATTACAAAATAAAAAGAATATCAAAATATGTATTTCTGGCAGAATATGTGAAAATATGGAGTTTTGACGAAATATGTAAAATAAAAACCAGTTTAAATGCTTTAAAATCACTTAAAACGTGCAGAATTACATCAACAATTACTATTTAAGAATCAGAAAAAAATATGTAAATACAATAACATCGGTTCCCCAGTAATAACTTTATCCCTTTCATGTGAGGAAATCAGTAAATTACTTTGCTGCGTATGAATGAATAGATGAGGGCATAACTGACATATAAGGGGGGAGGACTGAGAAGGCTGCAGCCCCCGAAATTTTGATTTAATCGGTAAAATGTGTCATCAAAACCTCAAAAAGTAAATAAAACAGCGTTTTAGTTGACTAACTATTCCAAGTTGTACCCCCCCCCAATCCTCCAATCTTCCCAGCCCCCCAAAATTACTTTCTACTTACGCCACTGATAAGTTATCAATCAGCCTCAAGGAGGTTTTATAGTTTTAGTTTACCACTACTAACAGGTGGTTACTACTTCAAAGGAACATGTAGGACTGCAACAAGGGGATTCTGGACACAGAGGAATCAGTGGGAAAGAGGGTCACGTGAAAAGTCAACATTACACGTGAGTTTGTTCTAAGAATTGCCGTCCATTTTCTAACAAACCACGCTCCGTTAGAAGACACTTGGAAAAACTGTGGATTTTTTAAAGTTTTCTTCTGCCCTTCAGGAATGTCTTAGCGTCATCAGGTGTATTCTGGATTCAAAATATCCAAGAAGGGTAAAATCAGAAATTAGTGGCTGAAAGGAAGGAAAATAATCTTCATGTTAATACGACCACTTGTTGCATTCGATCAGACATTAATAGTTTCCACACCGTAGGAGTCGGTGGTAGACCTCACAAGGGAATCGGACAGTGTTGAGTTCCATGACACAAGAAGCATGGAGAAATGAATTTCCCCATACCGTCAAACGGTAATTCAAATCCCCAAGTACAATGAATCCCATAGAAATCTCGAGAGATTTAATATGAACCTGCAATAGAATGCCGAAAGGAGGGGACGGACCGGCTCGGGGAAGAATGTAGCTTAGTTTCGTCTAGAGCTGTAGTTTCTATTGGTTAACTACAACAACCTAGCTGATAGTTGATTGGCTAGAAGAAAGTACCATCTGGAAGGCCATTGGCTGGTCGAATAAAAGGGGAGGAGTGAATACAAGTTACTCTTGAAGCCGTGTTCAAAGACCAACCCCTTCGGAGATTTGCATATGAAACACTTGACATGACCTTGTCAATGACGCTTCTTCAGTCCAACTTCAACAGCTTTATTATGGCTCTTGATGGCTTCATATTTCTAACATGTTCACAAGGAATATTTAATGGCATTAAAGAAAAAGATTTAAATCTTCAAACAGGAGGCCCGGTGGCCGTAAGTGTAAAGGCTTGAGGACTTAACACTCCGTGCTTCGATTTCCACGTGGTCGTGGGTTCGATTTCCACTACAGATGGAGGCTTTTCTTTAGAAAAAAGAAAAGGCATCAGCCCTATCCTGGCTATAAATGGGTGGTAACATATAGATAACCCGTCCGTTAAAATTTAATAAATAAATAAATCTTCCAAAAAAAGGCAATGAAATATCGTAAGAGAGCAATATATTAATGGTTCCCATACATTTCTATTTTTTATTTATATTTTAGTTTTTCACTATTTGGTGATAAAATTATATCCTTTTCTCTTAATCTTTTTGATATTTAATACTGTTTGGTTACATTCAATAACTATGTGCATTTTGTCATGAAAAACTGTCACCAATTCTTTAGTGTTAGTGTCGAATAAATTCCATGTTTTGTACAATTAACTTAACAAAAAGAGAGTACCTTTTTGTTAATCAATTAACGAATAATCAATTTCCTTTTTACATATTCTTGTATAAATTTGTATGTGTTTTGTATTTGATAAGCTCATCAATGTGCTGGCTACCTTCGTTTAGTAAGTCGGTCAAGAAGTTGGAAAATTTAAATTTTATCCTGAGTTTTACACTGACAGAGTGTTCAGTTCGTATGCAAACCTTTTAAATGACACTAGATATTAAAAGTATGAAAACAAAACGACCGTACTTCTGGGGGGTGTTACTTCGGAAGGAAATTATCTTAGCAAGAAATAATTCAGTCAGCTGTTCATGGAATTAGAATTCGTATCTCTACAGCGGCTAACTATCTCCATCTACACTAAGACGTTGTGGTGTATCTTTTCTTCTTCTCTTCCCACAACTTCTTCATACTTACCAATATTACCAATTTTGTCTCTTCTGATATTACCAATTTCGCCCTTTCTTGTGGCGGTTTCTCTTTGAAATATTTGACTCTCTCAATAACTCGGTTTTAAACATTTTCTTTTCATGAATCACAATTTCAGTTAGTCCAAATTCAATAACCTCGCTATTGATCTCTTCTACCCATTTCGTTGTAGCTTTCAGCCCTCTCATGTATTTGAACATTTTTCTTTGTGAATCGAAACTCGAAGAATTTCTGCCTTCCCTTCCGCATTATGACCACCAATGTTTTCGGTCTGCTTGTACGGTTTGTTTCTCTTCCACGTCCTGTCATCACTTTTCCGCGGTTCTATATATGTGGGGACCATATATATATATATATATATATATATATATATATATATATATATATATATAGTATTTTAGCTCATGTTTGAGCTGCGCTAACATCCTTTCTCAGAAATCTGCTTAGTTATGCTGTTCCTGCGTGATGGATTTGTTTATGATTAAATGGGGGGGGGGAATAATTGATACATTTCATAAATAAAAATGTAACAAAATTGGAGTATTATTGTTGATTGAGTATTTATTGATTATTATTTTCAAGAAGGCTGAGGAGGTTTTACACCCCCCCCCCACCGACTGGAGAATTCATGACGGCTGTAAAGTGTTTTATGTTTTATAAAAACTTTATATATATACTTATGTTTATCATACAGCAAAATTCATAAACAAAACCTTTTATTCTTAATGAATCTACCTGACAAATGTGAAAGGGTTTTATTCTTTTAATTACATCCCTTTGTATTTGGTCTCTTCATTATTCAAAGATAAAATATCAACTTAATTTTAAACAACTACTATCAACTTAAAGGGACGACAACACATATATATATATATATATATATATATATATATATATGTGTGTGTGTGTGTGTTGTCGTCCCTTTTTTAAACTTCTAAGGTGAAATGGAGATATTTTGCAGCTAGCCCGTTAACTTAAAGAAAAGGTTAACTTGCCATAAAGAGGATTGTAAGTGGCATCTCCCAGACGCTAATCAGGCCTAGCTAACCACTGTACCACCAGGAGTTGGATCTGAGCAACTATAGATCGAGGTTGACCACACGAAAATAGCTGGACACCTCCTCTACCTCCGTGTAAACACCTCCCTGCATTCCACATGCTTGATTCAGCGGCTTTTAAACTCTAGTCGAGGCGCCAAGGATTAGAAATTTATTACTAGGAAGGAGAGTAATACCAACACTAGACCGAATTACTGCTAGGGGCCTTAAGGAATGGACGTCAGGGATAATACCAACAAACTAGTCCTTTATTATACTAACTCAGCAACTGCATGGATTGCTTTTAAGAGTGTCATCAAAAACATTCTGGGAAATTTCAAAAAATTGTAGGATACGATTTTCCGAGTGAAGTACCGATGCCGAGTGAACACGATGCTGATTTCAGCATAATTTTTTGTGCAAACTTCAATTGGTACCTTTTTAATTCTTTTTGAGTTTTTTTCGGTCCTCCTTCAATACATTACAAAATTAAAATCCATTTTTTAAAATATTTATTACAGGAGAGTATGAATAAAAAAATTAAATAGGAGAAAATGAACATTTCAGAGCATTAAACTTTAAAGCCGTTTTCTGAAAACTATGTTTTTTTTTCAAATCGGGCGTCTTCAATTTTGCCCTATCAACTTCAAACTTTAACTGCAGCTTCAAAATCATATTTGCTAGTAAATCACGTAGTATTCTTTTCATTCATTAAATTATAACGATTTTATGACCGATTTTCTACGGGCGTTTTAATGTAAAACGAATAATTGTTTACTATTTTGTAGAAAAATTATTATTTCGTAAGAATCCTACATACCTTACTATATTTAACCTTCTTTCTAGGAAATAATTTGATATTTTCGTTCTAGATTAAATATCGGTGCCTGTTGGCTGTGAGAAAAGACTGTGTCCGTTCGACAGATTATACTTCAACATCAAATATAAAACGTTTCATATAAAGAATTGAAAAACATTTATTCATTTATTTGTTATTTATAAATTCAAGAAAATGACTTTAAGGGGGGGGGCTGCAGCCCCCTCCCGAAATTTTGATTTGATGGTAAAACCCTTAAAAATAAATTAAATAAGATCTCTTAGTTCATAAAAAAATATTTTATTTTACGTATAATAGCGTTTTAGTTGCCTAAAACTATTCCAAGCTCTAAATTTTTAGTATTCCATACCCCGGAAATGGTCTCAGCCCCCCCCCCCTAGAAATTTTCCCAGCCCCTCCCGAAATTATTTTCAATATACGCCCTTGGCACAAGGTAGTACCTTATCCCTTAAAGCGACCAGATGTAACATGAAAGAATATTTTCAAAAAATTACATATGCTGTGAGTTTTTAGAATACTAGCTATAGTGTAACAGATAGAATAAAGCAGCTATCTTCTGTAGGAGTGGAACCCACGCCTCGTGAAGCCCCACGTCTTCCACGAGATCCTTCTCGTTTACTCTCGTTTAGTAATTGGGTTGCTCTTTGTACGGTTTCACTCGCTGGTTCGGATATTTCTATCTCTGGCTTCAGCCTCGAGTCAGAACATCTGCATCTGTCGCCGGGCGATCTACAGGTAGCAGTTCTTCCATGGTGGAACGGGTAGTAAGCGTGACTTGAACCTACGTCTCTGTACCTATCAGTATGACAAGCTCTGCCATGGGGATACTATATATATATATATATATATATATATATATATATATATATATATATATATACTAGCTGTTCCCCAGTGTGCCATGCTACACCTACTTTCTGCCTATGAATCTCCCCGTATCAAGATCTATCTGTATACCCAGTTACGTCAAAATCGGTCAAACGGTCTGAATTTGTTTATTTCTGTCAAGTAATTAATAAAGAAGCCGGCAGAGTCACCACAGCAATTCTTAAAGCAGCCGACAGAGGCCAGCACCACAGCAATTCATAAAGCAGCCGATAGAGGCCAGCACCACAGCAATTCATAAAGCAGCCGACAGAGGCCAGCACCACAGCATTTCATAAAGCAGCCGACAGAGGCCAGCACCACAGCAATTCATAAAGCAGCCGACAGAGGACATCACCACAGCAATTCATAAAGCAGCCGACAGAGGCCAGCAGCACAGCCTGCGAGTAAGACAGCTCTTATCAACGAAAGGCCAGCGCTCCTTAGTTAGACAGTGACTGTATTTAATTTTAAATTTTTTTTTTGTGTGTGTTTAATGGCGTACCAACTATAGGGCTATTAACGCCGGGCTATCTACAGGTTGCCACCCTTTTATAATACCAACACTGTCACCCATTCAGGTACTGCAAGGTGGCTAATGCCACGTGGCTAATGCCGTTGGCGACAGTGAGTGTTGATATAGAATTGAAATAAACTGCATTATATGATTATATAATGATGTAAAGTCATCAATGAGTTCGAGTTATTCTAATTATCAGGAGCATCAACAAATAAATTTGTGACATTATTCAAAATGGCTGTCGAATAAAATAGCCGTCACAATCTGAATGGTTCAGTGTAGCGAATTTTCCTTGAACAAACCTTTTGAAATTTGACTACTTGGACCTAGCCTAGATTTCCCGTAGCAAGAACTACCTGAGTGGCAAGTTTGTTGAAAATCGGTCAAACGGTGTAGATTTGTATAAGGAGCAAACAGGCCAACAGACAGACACTTGATTTTATATATATAAAAAAAATAAATAAATAAAAACGAAACACCAAAACATTCCAATCATCATCCTATCGTAATACACAAATAAATTATAGTTTATTTTATATATATATATATATATATATATATATAAAATAAACTATAATTTATTTGTGTATTACGATAGGATGATGATTGGAATGTTTTGGTGTTTCGTTTTTATTTATTTATTTTTTTTTACAGCGCACCGACATCTGGGCCATTAGCGCCGACGTGCATGGTGCAGCGAAGAATTTTCTCAACGAGCCTTGAGATGAGAAAAAAACCCTGCCACCGGTGGGACTCGAACCCACCATCTCCCGCTTATGAATCCAAGGCATTAGCCACTAGACCAGGGGGAGCCCCCCCCTCGATGTTGAGGAATCATCCATCAGTTCCTATGATAGAGTAGATTGTGATGAGATGCTCCTTCCTGGAGTATAGATGAGATAGGCGTGGAGACGGAGCTGGTGGTAAGTAGGTGAGGAGAGGGGAGGGATGACGTACCAAGGTAACCCCAAGGTCGGCTATGGTCTAGTCAGTCAGCAGACGGTACGACGCCATAGGCAAACTAGGCAATATACCAACCAAATATATATACATCAAACAAAACAATAATAAAACCAGAAAAACTAATATTAATGTTCTCCTAGCAACAGCTAGTGATTTTCTTGACCAAGAATGAATTTTTCTCCTGTTAACAGTAAGTACTCCCTTTGACCAAGAATGGAGTCTTGTTCTGACCACATCAAGGGATGTTCTTAACCAAGAGTGAACTATTGTACAGGCCACACGCCCAGCGATGTTCTTGACCAAGAGTGAACTATTGTACAGGCCACACGCCCAGCGATGTTATTGACCAAGAATGAATTCTTGTCCTGACCACATCGAGAAATGTTCTTGACCAAGAATGAACTATTATACAGACCACAGATCAAGGTTTCTTCTTGACTAAGAATAAAATCACGTCCAGGCAGCATCAAGGAATGTTCTTGACCAGGAATGAAATCTTGTCTCGATTGACATTATTGGCATTATTGGCAGACAATATGGGATATTAATCCATATCCCCAAAATGCTACCGGCCCAACCCCCGGAAATTTTCCCAGTCCCCCCCCCCCAAATTATTTCCTACATTAGCCCATGAATAGAAACCCCCCAGAAAGGTTTCTGCGACTTTTAAGTGTTGATTTAATTGGTATGAAACCCATTTGGTTTGAACAGCAGGCTGGCCATGCAGGGTGGATATTGTTCCGTGTTAGTCTTTGCAAAAAGCCAAGCTAGAGAATGTTGTATAGAATGGAGATCCAAGGTCCTGTGATTCCGTTCAGGGCCGCGCGGTAAGTAGGTGAAACCAAGGGGGGGGGGAGATGGCGAAACGGGGTACTTCAAGGTTACTAATAATCTAGACAGCTGTTTCATCTCGAGTCGGATGAGGGTTCGACTCATACCTGGTTCCTTGCGAGGCTCTGGAAGGCACGAGGTCCTGGTTTCAAATCCCGCTAGTTAGGGTAGGCGGGTCTCTTTGCCAAGACCACATCCAGATCCGTTGAAGTATCTGGCGTGATTTTAAACAGTGATTTTGGTACTTACTGATTAGCTTAAAGGTTCTTTGCAGATTATCTATTACTTATTTACAGGTAAATCTAAGGTTAGAAACCGTACGATATAAATATAGTAATCAAAAGTTAATAAAGTAATGAAAAGTCACTGCAATCACTACTAAAAGTAACTGTTTTTGACTACTATATTTATATAATATGGTTTCTAACTAACCCTTAGATAACTTGTATTTATAAATAATACTTTTAGGGTTGTAAAGCATAAATGAAAATAAGTAGAATATATTTCAGCAAGCTATATGTATTAATAAAAGTCCGTCACGCAGGAGCTGCATAACTAAGCACTTTCCTCAGAATTTGGGTAGTGTAGACTGCTTTCCAGAACAATTTGCTTAAAATATCCTACATAAATAAAATAAAAACATGAATAGTTCTCTTTTAAATTTGTAATGAGTAACTGATCAATTATTAATTTGCTTCCAGAGTTATGTTTACACATGGTACCTATTACACTACGTAATAAATACAAAAAACCTCATATTATTGTATTTTGATCTAACGCAGGAACAGGATACAGTCACTCTAGTGGTAGAAAGTGCTCCTTGCGGCGGCTTTGTGAACCTACGTCTGACGGGCTTTTCTATTGAAATATATTACAAATTAAACCCCCGCTTTCCGATTGACCGATTCAGCTCATTTTTACAAAACTTCTTTCTAATGAGTTACCCACGACGTATACCGCGTTTCATTACAATACAGCAGAAATTACGACCGGTATGAGTATATTAGGAATTTGGGTCCCGAGTAAACCCCCCCTTCTAATGAACTGATTTAGTTTATTTTTACAACACATATTTACCTGTAGATTACCACTTCGAATACCGAGTTTCGTCGAAATATACCAAAAATCACGGCTGGTAGTGCCGAATTGGTATTGCGGGTCCGGAGTAAACCCCCCCTCCTAATGAACCGATTTAGTTTATTTTTACAACACATATTTACCTGTGGAATACCACTACGAATACCGATTTTCGTCGAAATATACCAAAAATCACGGCTGGTAGTGGCGAATTGGTATTGTGGGTCCGGAGTAAACCCCCCCTTCTAATGAACCGATTTAGTTCATTTTTATATCTCACTTTTCTCTCTATATTACCACTACGAATACCAAGTTACGTTGAAATATAACAAATATTACGGCTGACATAGTCAAATTAGTGTTTTGGGTTCGGGGTAAACCCCCCCTTCCGGTGGACCGACTTTGGTGGTTAACGAACTCGTTCAATCGTTTGCTAATTGAATGCTATATACCAAGTTTCGTGTCAAAAAAACAAAAACTCTGGCCGCTATCGTGTTAACAGACACATATATATATATGCATATATATATATATATATATAGATATATATAAATTTTAACGGGGGTCATTTTCGGTGTCTACTAGGTAGGATCGATAAAGATTTGAAGAAATTTTTCAAAAATTCCGTCATGAGTCCAACCTCAATAGCTACTTTCCTTCGGAGGAAAGTGCTAAAAAGGTTAATATAATAAAAATCAATGGTAATTGTGAAGTTTAGGGGCCTCCTCACTGATTTGTTTGTCCGGTGGCTCTATAACATATTTATATTTTATATTTATTTCGAATTATGGGCAAACGCGCTACGAGTTTCCGCACGCTTCGCTCGCTCAAGAAGATATCAAAACTCTAGTCAATCCAACTCACTAAAATTAATACAGTTCTATTAATTTTTGTGAGTTTACTACCAGCAAAAATCAATAGAATTGCCCATTGGAATAGCCAATAGAAATGCAAATGAGTTATTCGCGAGCGCTCAATCACTGTTATAATCACTACAGATACTTCACAAGTAACTGGATGTGGTATTTGCAATCAGCCCCGGAAAGACTAGTTCTGGTGACCTATAGACTATTTCCGGTGACCAATAGACTACTTCCGGTGACCAATAGACTATTTATGGTGACCAACAGACTATTTCCGGCGATAACAGACTATTTCCGGTGACTAACAGACTATTTCCGGTGACCAACAGACTATTTCCGGTGACCAACAGACTAGTTCTGGTGACCACCGCATTATACGCTAGTTCTGGTGACCTGATCCATTATACGCTTCATCCAGTAATTTCCAGGAATGAACAAAATTCTATTTCCACTAGAAACTACAAGACGATATCGGACTGCACTACAGCCATTTATAGCGCGGTTCTATTATTATCTCTAGTGCCATTAGTATAGGAATAGAAGCAGTTACTGGTAGGGTTTAATCTTTAGTCAAGAATATAAAAGAATATATGAAAGAGAAGGAAGATTTTAGGCGGCACATCAGGACAGTATCCTAAGCGGAAATGACTCCCCTCGCCTTCTCAACGTTCGCTCAAGGAAAACACTATTGCCAATACGTTTCTCATTTTCTTACTTTGTTTTACTAAAATACTGATAATTTTTAAAACAAATTCCACCAATTAAAAATGAGTTTTTTTATTATACTTTTATTAAGGTGCTTCGACTACCTAGGTAAATAGCAGCATATAAATTGAGTTAAACCAAGAATAAAAAACCCGTTCTTCCAACGAAACCAACTTTAAGCACTTATTTCTCCGAGTGACATTGGTTTGGCAATAGGCTCGACATAAGTCCACATGTGGAGTCTCTGGCAAACAAGGTGCACTGCTGGTTGACGACAATGAAACGACTGTCGACGGCATCTTGGGGCCTTAAATATGAATATTGCCTAACGTTATACAAGACAGCAGCTTCGGGACTCATCATGTATGCCATTGGCGCATGGAGGCCTCATTTAAAGGCCAGGCATAGGAAAAAGCTAACATCTCTACAGAGAGCTCTCCTCATTCGATGCTGCAAGTCATACAGAACCAATTCAGATCGTTGCAATGGCGACAATGGCAAGCAGAAGAAAACTCGTTGGCTTACAAATTCCAGCTCAAATACCAGAGGAATTAAGAAATAGGCTGAACCTGATAAGCGATCTCCCATATCCTCGGCGGCAGATGGACCTTAAAAAGCTAAGCAACAAGTTCATAACTGAGACGTGGAACACTGCCTGGATGAACTCTCCTTCTGGAAGCGAGACCAAAAAATACTTCGGAACGATAACCGACAGACAAGCTCATGAGTGGGTATCCCCAAACTTCCATGTAACCCAGTTCCTATCGGGACATGGAGAATTTAACGCCGTTCTCTACAGGTTTAAAAGGAGAGACACACCGACCTGCGTTTGCCTTAATGGAGAAGAAACAATGACCCATGCTCTCTTGGAATGCGAAAAATACAACGGGGCACGTATCAAGCTTTACCGAGATCTAGGCATAAGGACATGGTTCCTTCACCCGAGTGTTATAAGGGATTCGAGGAGTATATTAAATCTTGGAAGCGCATCAAAGGGACTCTATGAAGAATACAGGCTTAAATAAAGAATGAAACAAAGATAACCTTCCAACCTCAATCCTAATCCATCCTAAGCCCAACAAATAGCAATAGCACGCCGTGCCAGGTGCTATCCTTCCCTTACCTCAGTCCTAATCCATCCTAAGCCCAACAAATAGCAATAGCACGCCGTGCCAGGTGCTATCCTTCCCTTACCTCAGTCCTAATCCATCCTAAGCCCAACAAATAGCAATAGCACGCCGTGCCAGGTGCTATCCTTCCCTTACCTCAGTCCTAATCCATCCTAAGCCCAACAAATAGCAATAGCACGCCGTGCCAGGTGCTATCCTTCCCTTACCTCAGTCCTAATCCATCCTAAGCCCAACAAATAGCAATAGCACGCCGTGCCAGGTGCTATCCTTCCCTTACCTCAGTCCTAATCCATCCTAAGCCCAACAAATAGCAATAGCACGCCGTGCCAGGTGCTATCCTTCCCTTACCTCAGTCCTAATCCATCCTAAGCCCAACAAATGGCAATGGCACGCCGTGCCAGGTGCTATCCTTCCCTTACCTCAGTCCTAATCCATCCTAAGCCCAACAAATAGCAATAGCACGCCGTGCCAGGTGCTATCCTTCCCTTACCTCAGTCCTAATCCATCCTAAGCCCAACAAATAGCAATAGCACGCCGTGCCAGGTGCTATCCTTCCCTTACCTCAGTCCTAATCCATCCTAAGCCCAACAAATAGCAATAGCACGCCGTGCCAGGTGCTATCCTTCCCTTACCTCAGTCCTAATCCATCCTAAGCCCAACAAATAGCAATGGCACGCCGTGCCAGGTGCTATCCTTCCCTTACCTCAGTCCTAATCCATCCTAAGCCCAACAAATAGCAATAGCACGCCGTGCCAGGTGCTATCCTTCCCTTACCTCAGTCCTAATCCATCCTAAGCCCAACAAATAGCAATGGCACGCCGTGCCAGGTGCTATCCTTCCCTTACCTCAGTCCTAATCCATCCTAAGCCCAACAAATAGCAATGGCACGCCGTGCCAGGTGCTATCCTTCCCTTACCTCAGTCCTAATCCATCCTAAGCCCAACAAATAGCAATAGCACGCCGTGCCAGGTGCTATCCTTCCCTTACCTCAGTCCTAATCCATCCTAAGCCCAACAAATAGCAATAGCACGCCGTGCCAGGTGCTATCCTTCCCTTACCTCAGTCCTAATCCATCCTAAGCCCAACAAATAGCAATGGCACGCCGTGCCAGGTGCTATCCTTCCCTTACCTCAGTCCTAATCCATCCTAAGCCCAACAAATAGCAATAGCACGCCGTTCCAGGTGCTATCCTTCCCTTACCTCAGTCCTAATCCATCCTAAGCCCAACAAATAGCAATGGCACGCCGTGCCAGGTGCTATCCTTCCCTTACCTCAGTCCTAATCCATCCTAAGCCCAACAAATAGCAATAGCACGCCGTGCCAGGTGCTATCCTTCCCTTACCTCAGTCCTAATCCATCCTAAGCCCAACAAATAGCAATGGCACGCCGTGCCAGGTGCTATCCTTCCCTTACCTCAGTCCTAATCCATCCTAAGCCCAACAAATAGCAATAGCACGCCGTGCCAGGTGCTATCCTTCCCTTACCTCAGTCCTAATCCATCCTAAGCCCAACAAATAGCAATGGCACGCCGTGCCAGGTGCTATCCTTCCCTTACCTCAGTCCTAATCCATCCTAAGCCCAACAAATAGCAATAGCACGCCGTGCCAGGTGCTATCCTTCCCTTACCTCAGTCCTAATCCATCCTAAGCCCAACAAATAGCAATGGCACGCCGTGCCAGGTGCTATCCTTCCCTTACCTCAGTCCTAATCCATCCTAAGCCCAACAAATAGCAATGGCACGCCGTGCCAGGTGCTATCCTTCCCTTACCTCAGTCCTAATCCATCCTAAGCCCAACAAATAGCAATAGCACGCCGTGCCAGGTGCTATCCTTCCCTTACCTCAGTCCTAATCCATCCTAAGCCCAACAAATAGCAATGGCACGCCGTGCCAGGTGCTATCCTTCCCTTACCTCAGTCCTAATCCATCCTAAGCCCAACAAATAGCAATGGCACGCCGTGCCAGGTGCTATCCTTCCCTTACCTCAGTCCTAATCCATCCTAAGCCCAACAAATAGCAATGGCACGCCGTGCCAGGTGCTATCCTTCCCTTACCTCAGTCCTAATCCATCCTAAGCCCAACAAATAGCAATGGCACGCCGTGCCAGGTGCTATCCTTCCCTTACCTCAGTCCTAATCCATCCTAAGCCCAACAAATAGCAATAGCACGCCGTGCCAGGTGCTATCCTTCCCTTACCTCAGTCCTAATCCATCCTAAGCCCAACAAATAGCAATAGCACGCCGTGCCAGGTGCTATCCTTCCCTTACCTCAGTCCTAATCCATCCTAAGCCCAACAAATAGCAATGGCACGCCGTGCCAGGTGCTATCCTTCCCTTACCTCAGTCCTAATCCATCCTAAGCCCAACAAATAGCAATAGCACGCCGTGCCAGGTGCTATCC
Source organism: Gonocerus acuteangulatus (assembly GCA_946811695.1). Lineage (NCBI taxonomy): Eukaryota > Metazoa > Arthropoda > Insecta > Hemiptera > Coreidae > Gonocerus > Gonocerus acuteangulatus. Next base: position 1,555,432 of record OX328123.1, on the reverse strand, counting down.
TTCCCTTACCTCAGTCCTAATCCATCCTAAGCCCAACAAATAGCAATAGCACGCCGTGCCAGGTGCTATCCTTCCCTTACCTCAGTCCTAATCCATCCTAAGCCCAACAAATAGCAATGGCACGCCGTGCCAGGTGCTATCCTTCCCTTACCTCAGTCCTAATCCATCCTATGCCTAACAAATAGCAATAGCACGCCGTGCCAGGTGCTATCCTTCCCTTACCTCAGTCCTAATCCATCTTAAGCCCAACAAATAGCAATAGCACGCCGTGCCAGGTGCTATCCTTCCCTTACCTCAGTCCTAATCCATCCTATGCCTAACAAATAGCAATAGCACGCCGTGCCAGGTGCTATCCTTCCCTTACCTCAGTCCTAATCCATCCTAAGCCCAACAAATAGCAATAGCACGCCGTGCCAGGTGCTATCCTTCCCTTACCTCAGTCCTAATCCAGCCTAAGCCCAACAAATAGCAATGGCACGCCGTGCCAGGTGCTATCCGTCCCTTACCTCAGTCCTAATCCATCCTAAGCCCAACAAATAGCAATAGCACGCCGTGCCAGGTGCTATCCTTCCCTTACCTCAGTCCTAATCCATCCTAAGCCCAACAAATAGCAATAGCACGCCGTGCCAGGTGCTATCCTTCCCTTACCTCAGTCCTAATCCATCCTAAGCCCAACAAATAGCAATGGCACGCCGTGCCAGGTGCTATCCTTCCCTTACCTCAGTCCTAATCCATCCTAAGCCCAACAAATAGCAATAGCACGCCGTGCCAGGTGCTATCCTTCCCTTACCTCAGTCCTAATCCATCCTAAGCCCAACAAATAGCAATAGCACGCCGTGCCAGGTGCTATCCTTCCCTTACCTCAGTCCTAATCCATCCTAAGCCCAACAAATAGCAATAGCACGCCGTGCCAGGTGCTATCCTTCCCTTACCTCAGTCCTAATCCATCCTAAGCCCAACAAATAGCAATAGCACGCCGTGCCAGGTGCTATCCTTCCCTTACCTCAGTCCTAATCCATCCTAAGCCCAACAAATAGCAATGGCACGCCGTGCCAGGTGCTATCCTTCCCTTACCTCAGTCCTAATCCATCCTAAGCCCAACAAATAGCAATGGCACGCCGTGCCAGGTGCTATCCTTCCCTTACCTCAGTCCTAATCCATCCTAAGCCCAACAAATAGCAATAGCACGCCGTGCCAGGTGCTATCCTTCCCTTACCTCAGTCCTAATCCATCCTAAGCCCAACAAATAGCAATAGCACGCCGTGCCAGGTGCTATCCTTCCCTTACCTCAGTCCTAATCCATCCTAAGCCCAACAAATAGCAATGGCACGCCGTGCCAGGTGCTATCCTTCCCTTACCTCAGTCCTAATCCATCCTAAGCCCAACAAATAGCAATGGCACGCCGTGCCAGGTGCTATCCTTCCCTTACCTCAGTCCTAATCCATCCTAAGCCCAACAAATAGCAATAGCACGCCGTGCCAGGTGCTATCCTTCCCTTACCTCAGTCCTAATCCATCCTAAGCCCAACAAATAGCAATGGCACGCCGTGCCAGGTGCTATCCTTCCCTTACCTCAGTCCTAATCCATCCTAAGCCCAACAAATAGCAATGGCACGCCGTGCCAGGTGCTATCCTTCCCTTACCTCAGTCCTAATCCATCCTAAGCCCAACAAATAGCAATGGCACGCCGTGCCAGGTGCTATCCTTCCCTTACCTCAGTCCTAATCCATCCTAAGCCCAACAAATAGCAATAGCACGCCGTGCCAGGTGCTATCCTTCCCTTACCTCAGTCCTAATCCATCCTAAGCCCAACAAATAGCAATGGCACGCCGTGCCAGGTGCTATCCTTCCCTTACCTCAGTCCTAATCCATCCTAAGCCCAACAAATAGCAATGGCACGCCGTGCCAGGTGCTATCCTTCCCTTACCTCAGTCCTAATCCATCCTAAGCCCAACAAATAGCAATGGCACGCCGTGCCAGGTGCTATCCTTCCCTTACCTCAGTCCTAATCCATCCTAAGCCCAACAAATAGCAATGGCACGCCGTGCCAGGTGCTATCCTTCCCTTACCTCAGTCCTAATCCATCCTAAGCCCAACAAATAGCAATGGCACGCCGTGCCAGGTGCTATCCTTCCCTTACCTCAGTCCTAATCCATCCTAAGCCCAACAAATAGCAATGGCACGCCGTGCCAGGTGCTATCCTTCCCTTACCTCAGTCCTAATCCATCCTAAGCCCAACAAATAGCAATGGCACGCCGTGCCAGGTGCTATCCTTCCCTTACCTCAGTCCTAATCCATCCTAAGCCCAACAAATAGCAATGGCACGCCGTGCCAGGTGCTATCCTTCCCTTACCTCAGTCCTAATCCATCCTAAGCCCAACAAATAGCAATGGCACGCCGTGCCAGGTGCTATCCTTCCCTTACCTCAGTCCTAATCCATCCTAAGCCCAACAAATAGCAATGGCACGCCGTGCCAGGTGCTATCCTTCCCTTACCTCAGTCCTAATCCATCCTAAGCCCAACAAATAGCAATAGCACGCCGTGCCAGGTGCTATCCTTCCCTTACCTCAGTCCTGATCCATCCTAAGCCCAACAAATAGCAATGGCACGCCGTGCCAGGTGCTATCCTTCCCTTACCTTAGTCCTAATCCATCCTAAGCCCAACAAATAGCAATAGCACGCCGTGCCAGGTGCTATCCTTCCCTTACCTCAGTCCTAATCCATTTTAAGCCCAACAAATAGCAATGGCACGCTCTGCCAGGTGCTATCCTTCCCTTACCTCAGTCCTAATCCATCCTAAGCCCAACAAATAGCAATGGCACGCCGTGCCAGGTGCTATCCTTCCCTTACCTCAGTCCTAATCCATCCTAAGCCCAACAAATAGCAATAGCACGCCGTGCCAGGTGCTATCCTTCCCTTACCTCAGTCCTAATCCATCCTAAGCCCAACAAATAGCAATGGCACGCCGTGCCAGGTGCTATCCTTCCCTTACCTCAGTCCTAATCCATCCTAAGCCCAACAAATAGCAATGGCACGCCGTGCCAGGTGCTATCCTTCCCTTACCTCAGTCCTAATCCATCCTAAGCCCAACAAATAGCAATGGCACGCCGTGCCAGGTGCTATCCTTCCCTTACCTCAGTCCTAATCCATCCTAAGCCCAACAAATAGCAATAGCACGCCGTGCCAGGTGCTATCCTTCCCTTACCTCAGTCCTAATCCATCCTAAGCCCAACAAATAGCAATAGCACGCCGTGCCAGGTGCTATCCTTCCCTTACCTCAGTCCTAATCCATCCTAAGCCCAACAAATAGCAATAGCACGCCGTGCCAGGTGCTATCCTTCCCTTACCTCAGTCCTAATCCATCCTAAGCCCAACAAATGGCAATAGCACGCCGTGCCAGGTGCTATCCTTCCCTTACCTCAGTCCTAATCCATCCTAAGCCCAACAAATAGCAATGGCACGCCGTGCCAGGTGCTATCCTTCCCTTACCTCAGTCCTGATCCATCCTAAGCCCAACAAATAGCAATGGCACGCCGTGCCAGGTGCTATCCTTCCCTTACCTTAGTCCTAATCCATCCTAAGCCCAACAAATAGCAATAGCACGCCGTGCCAGGTGCTATCCTTCCCTTACCTCAGTCCTAATCCATTTTAAGCCCAACAAATAGCAATGGCACGCCGTGCCAGGTGCTATCCTTCCCTTACCTCAGTCCTAATCCATCCTAAGCCCAACAAATAGCAATAGCACGCCGTGCCAGGTGCTATTAGAAAAAAAAGAAAAAAAAAAAAAAGATTGACATCGCCCCATCGAAAATACAAAAGAGTATCTACAAGCAAATTAACTCAAAAACGTAAGCGTTACGATTTATTTCGCGCCAATTTCGCTTCAAAAACCATTTTCCAGTGGACGGATCCTGGTTGTTAAGGAATATGACCTTTTACCGAGCTACATAACAATTGGACTATTTTCGCGCCAATTTCGCTTCAAAAACCATTTTCCAGTGGACGGATCCTGGTTGTTAAGGAATATGACCTTTTACCGAGCTACATAACAATTGAACTATTTTTGAGCTCGTAAGAATGAGAACAGACAAATATATATATATAAAAGTTTGAACCGCCGTTATTTTCGTGACCTAGGAGTTCTGAAACGTACATTTTTCTAGTCAACAATTCCAGATCGCGTCATGAGTCCCCTTGGAGGGAGGGAGGAAACCCGCTAATAACTGAAGCTCCTGCAGCTGGTGTGAGTTGAACCCACAATATTCATCCTGACACCAGGAGGTCCGAATATTTATCTACAACAATGCCTCGGGTACAGACTTAATTAAAACTGGATTTTGTTAACATTAATTTAAAGTTATTTATAATTTTAGTTATATAGTTTGTAGCTTGCCGATAATTTATAAATTTTTCTTTAGGCCATTATTATAATAGGAGATCCTTCCCGATGGCAGCCAGCCAAGAGAAATAGTATTCATCCCAAGAATCATGAATAATTATAAAGCAGTTGTTTATAATTTATATATATATATATATATATATATATATATATATATATATATATATATATATTTCTATTTTAGCGCGTTTCCTCCCTCCCGCATGAAACCCGCTTATGAGGTTGACACCATGGCGCAATCCGGAAGTGCCGATTTATTTATACAACATGTTACCTAAAGAAGGAACGAGAAAACGATGTAAAATTAATTTTATATTTAATCTTAAAATGAAACAAAGAAATTGTTAAATAGCAAACATTGATGAGGTTGGATGTAATATAGGATTTGAAGATGGGTTTTTCAAATCCTTCATCCTGATTATCCTGCAATATTTAGCAACCTCTGAAGGCAATCCTTCATCCTGATTATCCTGTAATATTTAGCAACCTCTGAAGGCAATCAGAGCAACATTGGGACAGATAAAACCTCTCAAATCTAGGCAAAGTTCCGACCTATGTACAGTGAGTGTGGTACACTAAGTATTAGAGCCGATAACCAGTTTAAGATAACCTTTTAGAAAGGTATTATACTACTAGATGTGAGTAAAATTGGAAAGTTTCATAATTCTACATCGAATAGTTTCAGAGATATAGGCGATGGAAAATATAGGACTCACTCACTCATCAAAATTATTAGGCACTTCCCAAGAAGCAAGAGACTTGAAATTTTTCAGGATGATAGACATTAGGGTGTAATTAAAGGCAAAAAGGCCCGTTTTGTACTTATTATTCCTTCGGAAATCCATCATTTGGGGTACCAAATGAAAAGGATTGGTAACGAATACCAATCCTAAAGTGAAATCCGATAATACAGATGCAAAATGATTTTAGGGGCCTGGAACTTCGGCTGTTCTTTATTCTAAGTCAGATTCTTGGGGGGGGGGGGATAGGTAAGTCAACCAAAGAAGTATGTGGCATTTAAATGGTCAGAAGAAGAACAAGCAGGATGGTCGAGCAGGGTTACAAACCCAACGCGGAATAAGAAATTAATTGGCCAACAAATTCTGGCCAAGAAACTAGAATGGCAACACTGATTCGCTAATTGGCAGAACCGAGAAACCCAATTCTTGGCTGACAGTTCATTACCCGCCAAAAATAATTTTATTTTATTTCCTTTTGAGTTACAACTCATAGCACTTATATAACTCCGTTAGTTACTACGTTAGTAATATTACATTTCATAGGTGAGGTTACAAAAATAAATCACTAATATAAAATATTAACACAATGTAACTTCTTTACTTAATATAATTTTGTGAAAAAAAATATATAAATGAAACAATTAAAATAAAATATAAGGTAGGGATTGTTGGGGTTCGGTCACTGCTACTAGTTCATTGAGAGGAGATGGTTGACCGTAGATGATGCAAGGTAGGGATTGTCGGGGTTCGGTCACTGCTACTTAATAAAACTACATTTTATCGTAAAAATGGTTTTATTGTGCCGACGGTTCGGCTTCAACTTCAAGCCTTCATCAGGGCTGTTCTTCAAAATACTATGTTTTAGTATATTATGTTTTTATGTTTTTGTCTTTTTCCATATATGTAAGTATGTATGTATGTATGTGTATGTGTGTATGTGGGCATATATATATATATATATATATATATATATTTCAGTATTACATCCGTCCTACTTGTTTTTTACAGCCCTGATGAAGGCTTGAAGTTGAAGCCGAAACGTCGGCACAATAAAACCATTTTTATGATAAAATGTAGTTTTATTAAGTAGCAGTGACCGAACCCCGACAATCCCTACCTTGCATCATCTACGGTCAACCATCTCCTCTCAATCCCTAACCTTGCATCATCTACGGTCAACCATCTCCTCTCAATATAATATAATATATATCTATTCTAAGCTACCCGCCAAAAATAATATACCCAGGACATTTTCAGCCGAATTTAATATATATATATATATATATATATATATATATATATATATATATATATATATATAGGTATATACCCAGGACATTTTCAGCTGATTTTATATTACATCCTTCGAATCTCAGATACCTATGCCTCTCTAATCCATGTGTTAGGAGGTAAATGAAAAACGTCCTGTTCCTTCACAAAAGTTTATTTTTCTACGCTAGCGCTTTCGGCAGCTCCTGCCACCATCCTCAGAGCTGTGACAAAATTAATACAATAAAACAGTTTTTGTTGCATAATGGCAATCATCTCAATATTAAAATCCTAAACCTACACGTAAAATAATAAATAAATAATCACAATAATTTTGGTTCGTCAACATAAACATTAAAAACAATACAATGCTAACAGAAACAAAAACAAAAGTCATAAGTAATAAAATGAAATGGCTAAAGTTGAGGAGAGAGACTCACCTATAATGAGTTCAGCTTCACTGCTGAGGGCTGACTGAAGGGAAGCAGGGAGAGAGCCTGCACAGAGACATGACTCAACATATCAGTTTGGTACGTGTCTGTCCTTTTATTTAGATTACACGAGCTCAGGATCTTATCTATACGTATCTCTATACTTTCTAGGACGTTCATCTGCGCAGACTTCTTCCGGCAATGTAAAATATATAGTGAATGGTCAGCCTCGCTGTGTCCCGCTGCGAGACAGTGTTGACGAAATTCAGAATCCGACCTGGTTTTATGTTCTCTAGCTCTTATTTTGAGTTTCCTGCCAGTTTGCCCTACGTACGATCCAGAACAGAGGCCACATACGATTTTATAGACACCACTCTTATTCCCCGTGTCTATCTTATCCTTGACGTCACAGAGAGCATTAGCCAATGAGGGAGCATTTTTAAAGGCCACCTTAACATTAACTTTACTTAAAATGGAGGCTACTTTTTCCGAGACTTGGCCTAAATATGGTAAGGTGAACCATCTAACCTCAGATATGTCGGGTTTCAGAAAATTGGGAAAAGCTGCCTTAAGGGCATGTTTTTCTTTTCTTCTCCTGTAAATACCATCAATCATGAGAGCGTCATATCCGTTCCTCTCCGCTACATGCTTTATATGGAGAAGCTCACGGTGATGATTACCCTCCGACATAGGTACTGACAGGAGTCGATCAATATAATAAATAAAAGGCAACATTTTAACTCTCGGGTGTTGAAAAGAACTCCTATCTATAGCTGTATCGGTGGTAGTAGACTTTCGAAAAATCGAAAATTCCAAACCACCCTCCTCTTTTTTATGGATCGTCAAATCTAAATAATTTAATGAACCCCCCTCTTCTATTTCTTTAGTAAATTTTATATTCTTGTGCATCCTGTTGAGGAGTTTGTGAAAAGACTCCAAACGTCTCATTGGACCCTGAAAAATGCACAGACAATCGTCCACATACCTAATCCAACAACGGATATGTTTTCTAAGTGGATTTAAATTATTCATAACATACCTAAATAAGAGCTAGAGAACATAAAACCAGGTCGGATTCTGAATTTCGTCAACACTGTCTCGCAGCGGGACACAGCGAGGCTGACCATTCACTATATATTTTACATTGCCGGAAGAAGTCTGCGCAGATGAACGTCCTAGAAAGTATAGAGATACGTATAGATAAGATCCTGAGCTCGTGTAATCTAAATAAAAGGACAGACACGTACCAAACTGATATGTTGAGTCATGTCTCTGTGCAGGCTCTCTCCCTGCTTCCCTTCAGTCAGCCCTCAGCAGTGAAGCTGAACTCATTATAGGTGAGTCTCTCTCCTCAACTTTAGCCATTTCATTTTATTACTTATGACTTTTGTTTTTGTTTCTGTTAGCATTGTATTGTTTTTAATGTTTATGTTGACGAACCAAAATTATTGTGATTATTTATTTATTATTTTACGTGTAGGTTTAGGATTTTAATATTGAGATGATTGCCATTATGCAACAAAAACTGTTTTATTGTATTAATTTTGTCACAGCTCTGAGGATGGTGGCAGGAGCTGCCGAAAGCGCTAGCGTAGAAAAATAAACTTTTGTGAAGGAACAGGACGTTTTTCATTTACCTCAAGATCTTCCTTCTCTGCCAGCAACCTCAACGTTTTTGAAACATGGCTCGTCAAGCTTTTGCTGGTGTCAAAAAGTGGCATATTATTACAGGTGACAATTTGGTGCAGATAAATAATATGACTTTAGATCAATTGAAGAAATGTTTTTCAAAACTTAAAATTAAGCATGGGTTGGCTTGTAAAAATATATACTTTAATAATAGGTGTATGAAAGAAAATATCTTTCCTTCATACATAATCAATAACACGAAAAAGTTAAATTTAAGTGGAAAGATTTTGATGAACATTAAACGTGTTTGGTTGAAAGGGGAATTGAAAAAGTGGTTTAAGATTAGAGACAGTTTGAGCATTTATCTTATAAAAATGTCATGTCGTTTAGGAACTATGATGAATGATTTAGACTGGCATAAGTTCGATAGAGTTGTAGCTGCAAGTTGTAGCCGTGTTGTAGATAAAGCCTTTGCTAATGCTAATAAGAAGATAAAGGCTATACTAAAGAATAGAGGCTCTAAGTCTCGTCCCACTAAAGATAATGACCCTGCTTATAAACATACTCCTATGTTTACTAATAAAACTACTACTGTGTTTACTAATAGAGATAACTATAACTCTGATATGGTATGTGATTGTTATCCTAGAATTGTTAATCATACTGATATTCAATTTGAACCTTCAGAAATTAACATGTTAGAAAAAGGTTTGAAATACATTCCTTTACATAATATTGGTAGAAATGAAGTAGTAGATTTTATTGCCTCTCTTGAAAATATTCCGAGCAATAGTATAGTTAAGAAAGAATGTGCCGTTGTCTTGGATAAATATATTAATTCTCTAGTTAATAATAAGGATAATCATATAAGTAGGACTCAGAAATCAGATCATTACACAGTTAAGGCTATTAAAAAGAAAATTAAAGACAATAATTTAGTTATACTCAAAGCTGATAAAGGAAAATGTACAGTGATATTAGACAAAACGTATTATGTTAATAAAACCCTATCACTGTTAGCTGATAATGAGTGTATATTGTTAAAAAGGGATCCTACTACTGAATGTAATAATATTGTAAAATCTGCAATAAGCAGGTGTCAATGTTTGTTTACTAAGGTTGATAGAGAGAGACTGACTGAAATGAATCCTTTACCACCTAGGTTGTATTGTTTACCTAAAGTACATAAAGATGACATGCCATTTCGTCCTATAGTATCTTATATCTCGGCTCCCGCTGGGAAGTTGGCTAGGAGAGCTGTCGATGAATTTAAGGCCCTTACTTCCTACAAACCTTCATATACCGTTAAAAGCAGTAAGGAGGTGGTTGAACTTCTTAGTCAAATGGATGTGCCCTCGGACTGTATTTTAGTGTCGTTTGACATCGTAAATTTATTCACAAGTGTCCCTTCCTCTGAAATTATCCCGCTTGTTCAACACGTCATGAATCAGAGGCAATGCAATCCCGTGGTAGCCAACGAGATTTGTGATATTTTTAAAGTTGTATTAGAACAGAATTATTTTCTGTTTAATGGTGATTGCTACAAATCCACCCACGGATTAGTAATGGGATCTCCTATAAGCCCACTGGCAGCGGATATTTTTATGGACTGTTTAGAAAATAGGTATGTTATGAATAATTTAAATCCACTTAGAAAACATATCCGTTGTTGGATTAGGTATGTGGACGATTGTCTGTGCATTTTTCAGGGTCCAATGAGACGTTTGGAGTCTTTTCACAAACTCCTCAACAGGATGCACAAGAATATAAAATTTACTAAAGAAATAGAAGAGGGGGGTTCATTAAATTATTTAGATTTGACGATCCATAAAAAAGAGGAGGGTGGTTTGGAATTTTCGATTTTTCGAAAGTCTACTACCACCGATACAGCTATAGATAGGAGTTCTTTTCAACACCCGAGAGTTAAAATGTTGCCTTTTATTTATTATATTGATCGACTCCTGTCAGTACCTATGTCGGAGGGTAATCATCACCGTGAGCTTCTCCATATAAAGCATGTAGCGGAGAGGAACGGATATGACGCTCTCATGATTGATGGTATTTACAGGAGAAGAAAAGAAAAACATGCCCTTAAGGCAGCTTTTCCCAATTTTCTGAAACCCGACATATCTGAGGTTAGATGGTTCACCTTACCATATTTAGGCCAAGTCTCGGAAAAAGTAGCCTCCATTTTAAGTAAAGTTAATGTTAAGGTGGCCTTTAAAAATGCTCCCTCATTGGCTAATGCTCTCTGTGACGTCAAGGATAAGATAGACACGGGGAATAAGAGTGGTGTCTATAAAATCGTATGTGGCCTCTGTTCTGGATCGTACGTAGGGCAAACTGGCAGGAAACTCAAAATAAGAGCTAGAGAACATAAAACCAGGTCGGATTCTGAATTTCGTCAACACTGTCTCGCAGCGGGACACAGCGAGGCTGACCATTCACTATATATTTTACATTGCCGGAAGAAGTCTGCGCAGATGAACGTCCTAGAAAGTATAGAGATACGTATAGATAAGATCCTGAGCTCGTGTAATCTAAATAAAAGGACAGACACGTACCAAACTGATATGTTGAGTCATGTCTCTGTGCAGGCTCTCTCCCTGCTTCCCTTCAGTCAGCCCTCAGCAGTGAAGCTGAACTCATTATAGGTGAGTCTCTCTCCTCAACTTTAGCCATTTCATTTTATTACTTATGACTTTTGTTTTTGTTTCTGTTAGCATTGTATTGTTTTTAATGTTTATGTTGACGAACCAAAATTATTGTGATTATTTATTTATTATTTTACGTGTAGGTTTAGGATTTTAATATTGAGATGATTGCCATTATGCAACAAAAACTGTTTTATTGTATTAATTTTGTCACAGCTCTGAGGATGGTGGCAGGAGCTGCCGAAAGCGCTAGCGTAGAAAAATAAACTTTTGTGAAGGAACAGGACGTTTTTCATTTACCTCAAGATCTTCCTTCTCTGCCAGCAACCTCAACGTTTTTGAACCATGTGTTAGGGTACAAGATAGACAGTTGTAATAAATAAAGCTGTCTATCTTGTACCCTAACACATTGATTAAAGAGGCATCTGAGATACGATATATATATATATATATATATATATATATATATATATATATATATATATATATATAGAGAGAGAGAGAGAGAGAGAGAGAGTATTGAGAGTTGAGGAGAGGAGCAATAGAGCGTAGGTTGTGAATGCAGAGCCGAGACTATTGTGGAGGGGACTGCAGATCATTGCACTCGACACGTGTGCCTCGTCTCCTCCGGGGGCTCCTAGCCCGGGCCTCGTCGGGGGGTCCTAGCTCTGGCCCTCGTCGGGGGCTCCTAGCCAAGGCCTCGTCGGGGGCTCCTAGCCCTGGCCCTCGTCGGGGGCTCCTAGCCCAGGCCTCGTCGGGGGCTCCTAGCCCAGGCCTCATTGGGGGCTCCTAGCCCAGGCACTCGTCGGGGGCTCCTAGCCCAGGCCCTCGTCGGGGGCTCCTAGCCCAGGCCCTCGTCGGGGGCTCCTAGCCCAGGCCCTCGTCGGGGGCTCCTAGCCCAGGCCCTCGTCGGGGGCTCCTAGCCCAGGCCCTCGTCGGGGGCTCCTAGCCCAGGCCCTCGTCGGGGCTCCTAGCCCAGGCCCTCGTCAGCCCCAATCGTTAAGGACTATAGTTTGAATAACACTCTGTCGAGGCGCTAATGGCCAAGATGTAGATGCGCCGTTAAAAAAAAAAAAAAAAAAAAAAAAACACTCTGTCGAAGAGCGTCCCCTTTGATAAGATACTCCCCGCTTCCCTCACAAAGTCCATCTGAGCAACACCTTAATAATCTACATACACTCGAGAGAGTTATGTTTAATCAGACGCGAGTTCCGACGGGAACATGAAACTCATTTCAACTCGGGAACTAACTCAAGCAGGGGAACTGTCTCCCTTCAACAATGCAGCTTCATCAAGTAACTTATTAGGCGGGAGAAGCAGACCTACGCGCCAAATATTTGGCGGGAAGTGTTGATTAATCATTGTCATTCTACTCCTGCGCTACTGATAACAGCTTGTGTAGGAGAGTTTATTTGTAAATCTACTCAGCTATATATTAATCCTAAGTATATTCCATCATGCAAGGACTACATCGGCGATGAGTCGTCAGGGTGGTCTGCAAGGACTACATCGGCGATGTGTCGTCAGGGTGGTCTGCAAGGACTACATCGGCGATGAGTCCTTAGGGTGGTGTGCAAGGACTAAATCGGCGATGAGTCGTTAGGGTGGTCTGCAAGGACTAAATCGGCGATGAGTCCTCAGGGTGGTCTGCAAGGACTACATCGGCGATGAGTCGTCAGGGTGGTCTGCAAGGACTACATCGGCGATGAGTCCTCAGGGTGGTCTGCAAGGACTAAATCGGCGATGAGTAATATACGGTTTAATTGTTCTTAGTTTATTGTCATTCACAGTATGCCAATCAAGTCGCCATTTGTCTAGTATTATTCCCCTAGCATGTCTGTCAGCTGTCGTCCAAGGTCTTTATGTCCAGGCAGCCATGATAGTGTTATATGTCGGTATGTCTGTTCTTCTGTCACAAGTCTAGCATGTCTGTCAGCTGTCGTCCAAGGTCTTTATGTCCAGGCAGCCATGATAGTGTTATATGTCGGTATGTCTGTTCTTCTGTCACAAGTCTAGCATGTCTGTCAGCTATCGTCCAAGGTCTTTATGTCCAGGCAGCCATGATAGTGTTATATGTCGGTATGTCTGTTCTTCTGTCACAAGTCTAGCATGTCTGTCAGCTGTCGTCCAAGGTCTTTATGTCCAGGCAGCCATGATAGTGTTATATGTCGGTATGTCTGTTCTTCTGTCACAAGTCTAGCATGTCTGTCAGCTGTCGTCCAAGGTCTTTATGTCCAGGCAGCCATGATAGTGTTATATGTCGGTATGTCTGTTCTTCTGTCACAAGTCTAGCATGTCTGTCAGCTATCGTCCAAGGTCTTTATGTCCAGGCAGCCATGATAGTGTTATATGTCGGTATGTCTGTTCTTCTGTCACAAGTCTAGCATGTCTGTCAGCTGTCGTCCAAGGTCTTTATGTCCAGGCAGCCATGATAGTGTTATATGCTTTCGTGTAGTCTGTAAGTCGTGTATTTTATCTTTTATTTCAGTGCATATGGGGTGGGCTGTATACAGGTCTTGGAGACATTGCAGCGAGCCCAACGAGTCACTGAAAATGATATGTTTATGATTTGTAGTCGGGGTATTTTTCAGTTCAAGGAAGACAGCATATAATTCTGCCCCTAGTATGTTTACATATGGAGGCAGCTTCTGGGCATAAATCTCTCCTAGTACAACGGCTACTGAGCCAACTCCGTATTCAGTCTTCGATCCGTCTGTGAATATTGTAAGGCAGTTCTTGTGATGTTCTATATAGTCAGTGAAGTAATGTGCATGGAGTAATAATACTGGATATTCTGTAAGAGTTAAGTCTATGTCGTAGTTCCGTATCGTCCAAGGTGGCTTCCAACTTCTGTGTCTGTGAATATCGTAAGGCAGTTCTTGTGATGTTCTATATAGTCAGTGAAGTAATGTGCATGGAGTAATAATACTGGATATTCTGTAAGAGTTAAGTCTATGTCGTAGTTCCGTATCGTCCAAGGTGGCTTCCAACTTCTGTGTCTGTGAATATCGTAAGGCAGTTCTTGTGATGTTCTATATAGTCAGTGAAGTAATGTGCATGGAGTAATAATACTGGATATTCTGTAAGAGTTAAGTCTATGTCGTAGTTCCGTATCGTCCAAGGTGGCTTCCAACTTCTGTGTCTGTGAATATCGTAAGGCAGTTCTTGTGATGTTCTATATAGTCAGTGAAGTAATGTGCATGGAGTAATAATACTGGATATTCTGTAAGAGTTAAGTCTATGTCGTAGTTCCGTATCGTCCAAGGTGGCTTCCAACTTCTGTGTCTGTGAATATCGTAAGGCAGTTCTTGTGATGTTCTATATAGTCAGTGAAGTAATGTGCATGGAGTAATAATACTGGATATTCTGTAAGAGTTAAGTCTATGTCGTAGTTCCGTATCGTCCAAGGTGGCTTCCAACTTCTATGTCTGTGAATATTGTAAGGCAGTTCTTGTGATGTTCTATATAGTCAGTGAAGTAATGTGCATGGAGTAATAATACTGGATATTCTGTAAGAGTTAAGTCTATGTCGTAGTTCCGTATCGTCCAAGGTGGCTTCCAACTTCTGTGTCTGTGAATATCGTAAGGCAGTTCTTGTGATGTTCTATATAGTCAGTGAAGTAATGTGCATGGAGTAATAATACTGGATATTCTGTAAGAGTTAAGTCTATGTCGTGGTTCCGTATCGTCCAAGGTGGCTTCCAACTTCTGTGTCTGTGAGTCCTAATCTGATATTGTATCGTCCAAGGTGGCTTCCAACTTCTGTGTCCGTATCGTCCAAGGTGGCTTCCAGCTTCTGTGTCTGTGAGTCCTAATCTGATATTGTATCGTCCAAGGTGGCTTCCAACTTCTGTGTCCGTATCGTCCAAGGTGGCTTCCAACTTCTGTGTCTGTGAGTCCTAATCTGATATTGTATCGTCCAAGGTGGCTTCCAACTTCTGTGTCTGTGAGTCCTAATCTGATATTGTATCGTCCAAGGTGGCTTCCAACTTCTGTGTCCGTATCGTCCAAGGTGGCTTCCAACTTCTGTGTCTGTGAGTCCTAATCTGATATTGTATCGTCCAAGGTGGCTTCCAACTTCTGTGTCTGTGAGTCCTAATCTGATATTGTATCGTCCAAGGTGGCTTCCAACTTCTGTGTCTGTGAGTCCTAATCTGATATTGTATCCTCCAAGGTGGCTTCCAACTTCTGTGTCTGTGAGTCCTAATCTGATATTGTCCCAGCTCAAACATTTCTTCCATTTCGAGAAATCTTACAGTAAAATATCACTTTTATTTATTTGATATTTTTCACCCTAGAATTCCAACTACATTATGAAATTGAGAGATAATCTCAGTTCTGAGTATACCGTTGGAAAGATGATTAAATTCTACAAGTTTTGTGAGATTCGGCATTCTTGAGGATATTTGTATTGGTAAAGTAGTGATTTTCTAAAGGTTTTCGATAATCAGAGGCTTTTATTACTTTCTACTTTTTGAATTGATATTTTACTTTGAATTAGATAATTGTGGACATTGAAAGTGCATTAGCCTTAAAGGAAATTTAATGTTGATTTAAAAAATGTAATGAAAAGTTGAAAAAAAGAAATGTGTACAAGCAGAGAAAATTGCAGATGTACTACAAAATAAAAGTCCGATTCGCAGGAACTGCGTCATCCTAGCGCGGTTCCGTTCTTATCTCTAGTGTTTATGAAGGCATAGAATAGAAACAGTTATTACTTTGTTTAGATCAATAGCGAAACACCTATCCAAATGAAATCTCAAACTAACCAGTCTTGAAAGGTCTTGATTTACAATCTTACCTGTATGGGTCAGCTATACCATAAGTCGGGCAGAAAGCCCTCCGCTCAGAGGCATTTGGAAAGCCTTGGGATCTCTCTCTTTGAACGCTACATTTTAACAATAAATTGATCTTCTTATTTTACTTAATCTGTTTTATTGTCAAATATATATAAGCAATTAAAAAATAACAAGGAATAAAAACAGACAAAAAGAACAGTTTGAATAAGCGAAATCAAGTACTTTAAAGTTTTAAGCTCTTATTTCTCCGATTGACATCGCCTAATCAAAACTTTCATCGGAACCTTTTTTTTGTAGAGCATTTAGTAAGCTTTCTAATGGTATTCTTCCGTTTATTATGATTCTCAACCTTTTTCGAGATATTAAGGAAAGTATACAAAGTTACCAAAACTTTTTATGTCTGTTAATAAAATATTTTATTCTAACCCTTCCTTAACTCCAATCGTAACCAAAATTTCAACATATTAGTTTTAATGAATGTAGAACATGCAGAAAATGTTTCAACTGAATCCCATGATTCTAAGTACCCAAACCAAAAACGGTATTCAAAAACTATTTTTCCAATTTTCTCGAAAACGGTTACAGCCATCGCCTTGAAAATGGTTTCATTCGTTTTCCTAGCCCAAGAAGCCTACAAAACGAGTACTTACAAGCTTATGAACTCAAAAACGTAAGCGTTACGATTTTTTATGCGCGAATTTCGCCCCAAACGCCATCTTCCAGTGGACGGATTCTGCTGGTTAACGAACTTGACCTTTCAAACTGGAAGACGGATTTTTGTACCAAATTTCATCACAATCGGACCATTAGGGAAGACAGAAATGAGCGAACAGACAAATATATATATATATACAAATTTGAACCACCGTTATTTTCGGTCTCTAGGGGTTCTGAAACGCGAAATTTTCTAGTCGGCACTTCCGGATTGTTTCATGAGATCAACCTTATAAGCGGGGTTCCTCCCTATGGGTGAGGGAGGAACCGCGCTAACACACTTTTTTTTTTAGAACCTTTAGAACGGCATATGTCTACATTTTTTCTAGTTTCACCCCCTGAAGTATTGTCATTAACTTGAAATTTATAAATTTTATGGAGGATTATGTTTTCGGACCTATTAAAATAATTATTTATTTTTCGTCGTTAAGGTTCATTTCAGCTAATTTTCAAAATCAGGTATCTTTGATCAACAAGTGTCTGTGTGAAGGACTATCATTTCTTTGGAGAGAGTGGCAATGTCAGATCCATAAATCTTTTGTATAAGAGAAATTTCGAAAGAAAATGTTGAACTCGGCCCGAATCCAAAACAGTCTTGGAGATGTTCCAATGGCTCTGCAATATAACTGTACAATACTCATACAGACCTTGGAACGAATCGCTGATTAAAACAGAAACTCTAAACATAGGAATAGAACATTAACTCTCACTACAATCAGAAGGAAAATAGTGGACAAGAATTAATTTATTCTTTCTCTTATTAATATCCGACAAAACGGGAGCCAATGAAAACCGAGAATCTACTGGCTTAACTTCAAGTGTAGGCACACGTCATAACTGAGAGATGCAAGAACAGGTGCAAGTGTGAGGGCCCCTAACCAACCCTAGACCCACCCTAGGAACCAATGGCTAGTTAAGGGGCTGATCTCCAGGGGCTCCAAGGGATCTTACATATCAATCGCATTCTTTTAACAATTCCAACATTTTTGACGATAAAAAGAAAAAAGTCCGACTCGCAGGAACTGCATCATCTTAGCGCGGTTCCTGTTCATATCCCTATTGTAATTTGAAAAGCTTAGAATAGAAACAGATAATATTTTCCTCGGCCTTTGTTCAAAGGGTTTTATGACTGGTCGGGTCCGCCAGACCCTAGAATCCTCTTCTACCGATACTTTATTTCAATGGTAACCTTTCGCTTCCCTAATTTTCAACCGTTTTCGAGATATTATTGAAAGTATACGAAGTGCCCAAAACTTTTCATTATTTTTAGCAACAGAAAATGGGTCTCATTTTACCTATCCTGTTTTACACACAAATACATTTTCGTAACATAAAAAATTACAAAAATAAATAGCAATAAAAAACTAAGGGAAAGAGACAATAATTACAAAAAGAACGACAAAAAACCGTTCATAAGAGCTAAACAGACGTATTTGAAGTTTTAAGCACTTATTTCTTCGATCGAGATCACCTAATCAAAAATAGTTTTAGAATCTTTTTTGTAGAGAATTTAGAAAGCTTTCAAATAGTTTCTATCCATTGATCATAATTTCCCAACCGCGTTCGAGATATTGACGAAAGTAAACGAAGTTCCCAAAACTTTTCATGTCTGTTCATAAAATATTTTATTCTAATCCTTCCTCAACTCCAAACGTTACCAAAAGTTTAACATGTTAGTTTTGATGAAATTCAAACATGGAAAAAAATGTTATAACTGAATCCCATGATTGTAAGTACCAAAACCAAGCTAGGCTTTGTATTTGTGTCGGCAGATACCTGGGGTATATTTACAACTCTTGAGGATTAACGCGTAGCAGGTACATTTTTTGTGGACCCACAGGCAGTGAACGGACTCTCTATTCCCTCATAGTATCTAACCTGTGTGAAGTTGAATATTGTTTCTAATTATACGTATCCTGTTTTATTGACAAATATATTTGACTACTATAAGCAATTACAAACACTAGGGAACATGCCAAAGAACTCGGAGTAGGAGCCTTGACAGTTTCAAGTCATTTGAAGGAAATCGGCAAATCCAAAACTGACATTTCATACGGTACAGCCTGGTATATTTTTAACAATGAATTGTTTTTCTTATTGTCAAATACATTATCCTACTATAAGAAATGACAAAACAACAAGGAATAAAAACAAAAAAGAAGAACCGTTCAAATAAACGAAATCAATTACTTCAAAGTTTAAGCACGTATTTCTCCGATTGACATTGTCTAATCAAAAATTGTTTCAGAATCTTTTTTGTAGAACATTTAGTAAGCTTTCGCATGGTAACCCTCCGTTTGCCAATATTTCAAACAGTTTTCGAGATATTAGGGAAGGTATACGAAGTTCCCAAAACTTTTCATGTCTGTTAATAAAATATTTTATTTTAATCCTTCCTTAACTACAAACGTAACCAAAATTTCAGCATATTAGTTTTAATGAAAGTAGAACATGTAGAAAATGTTTCAACTGAATCCCGTTATTCTAAGTACCCAAACCAAAAAGTCCGACTTGCAGGAACTGCGTCATCTTAGCGCGGTTCCAGTTTTTTTTTTTTTTTTTTTTTTTTTTTTTTTTTTTACGGCACATCTACATCTAGGTCATTAGCGCCGACATCCAGGGTGTAGCGAGGAATTTCACCAGCGAGCCGTGGGATGATAAAATTCCTGCCGGAGGTTGGGAATCGAACCCAACATCTCCCGCTTATGAATCCAAGGCGCTAGCCATTAGACCACGGGAGACCCCTTTTCCTGTTCATATCCCTATTCTCATTTGAAAAGCATAGAATAGAAACAGATAATATTTTCCTCGGCCTTTGTTCAAAGGGTTTTATGGCTATACCTGGGGTCAGGTCCGCAAGACCCTAGAATCCTCTTCTACCGATACTTCATTTCATACGTCTCAATGAATTGGAAAATATCAAATATTTTCACACATTCCTGTGTTCTTTTACTATAGTAATAATTCTACAGATAACATCAATTAAAAAATAAAATAAAAAAACCAACAGCATAAAGGCAATTGAAAATATTCAAAAGACGTCAACGAATCTTTTTCTCTTGGCAAGCTATATTTCTAACAATGAATTGTTTTTCTTATTTTGCCTAATCTGTTTTATTGTAAAATACATTATCCAACTATAAGCAATTAAAAAATAACAAGGAATAAAAACAGACAAAAAGAACAGTTCGAATAAGCAAAATCAATTACTTTAATGTTTTAAGCACTTATTTCTCCGATTGACATCGCCTAATTAAAACTTTCTTCAGAACCTTTTTTGTAGAGCATTTAGTAAGCTTCCGAATGGTAATCTTCCGCTTCACAAGATTGTCAACGGTTTTCGAGATACTAACGAAATTATACAAAGTTACCAAAACTTTTTTTGTCTGTTAATAAAATATTTTATTCTAACTCTTCCTTTACTCTAAACGTAACAAAAATTTCAACATATTAGTGTTGATGAAACTCCAACATGCAGAAAATGTTTCAACTGTATCCCATAATTCCAAGTACCAAAATCAAAGACAAAGAACCCTCCCTAGGAAGGACGCTAGGCAGTTGAAAAGCTATATATCTTGGAAATCCATATCTCTAACATTAAATTGTTTTTCTTATTTTTCTTAACCTGTTTTATTTTCAAATCCATTATCCAACAATAAGCAATTAAAAAATAACAAGGAATAAAAAACAGACAAAAAGAACAGTTCGAATAAGCGAAATCAATTACTTTAAAGGTTTAAGCTCTTATTTCTCCGATTGACATCGCCTAATCAAAACTTTCATTAGAACCTTTTTTTTAGAGCATTTAATAAGCTTTCTAATGGTATTCTTCCGTTTACCAAGATTCTCAACCTTTTTCGAGATATTAATGAAAGTAAACAAAGTTACTAAAACTTTTTATGTCTGTTAATAAAATATTTTATTCTAACCCTTCCTTAACTCCAAACGTAACCAAAATTTCAACATATTAGTTTTGATGAAAGTAAAACATGCAGAAAATGTTTTAACTGAATCCCATGATTCTAAGTACCCAAACCAAAAACGGTATTCAAAAATTTTTTTTCCAATTTTCTCGAAAACGGTTAAAGCTATCGCCTTGAAATTGGTTTCATTCGTTTTCCTAGCTCAGGAATCATATAAAACGAGTACTTAGAAGCTTATGAACTCAAAAACGTAAGCGTTACGATTTTTTTTGCGCGAATTTCGCCCCAAACGCCATCTTCCAGTAGGCGGATTTTGCTGGTTAACGAACTTGACCTTTCAAATTGGACGAAGGATTTTTGTACCAAATTTCATCAAAATCGGACCATTCGTCTTCTATCTAGAGAGCGAACAGACAAATATATATATATATATAAATAAATATATACATATATATATATATATATATATATATATATATATATATATATATATACAAATTTGAACCACCGTTATTTTCGGTCTCTAGGGGTTCTGAAACGCGAAATTTTCTAGTCGGCACTTTCGGATTGTTTCATTGTATCAACCTTATAAGCGGGGTTCCTCCCTATGGGGGAGGGAGGAACCGCGCTAAAACTATAAAAAGGCAAAAAAGTAGAACATAAATATTACAAAATTTAAAGAAAAAGAGTTGTTACTGAAAGTCGGGGGGGGGGGGACTTCAATAAATTACAACAGACTTGATAAAGTGACGTCACAAATAGATTTTACATTTATAGATGATCGATAATTCTTCTAAAAATGGTTAAAACCATATTTTAGAACTGATAAATAAACAGCTGATTCGTCTTTCGCCATCTTTTAGAAGAGAAATTTTCATTCCGATAACAAACATTTTACGAAACAATATAATTTCAAATGTATAATTTTTGTATAACAAGACTACATAATGCAGATTTAAATCACCGACAATAATTATCCTGCAGTTGGTTCTCATAAACCCCGTTCAACACAACACAATTTCATGTTTATCTAGATAAAATATATTGTTTGTAGGTGCTTGTATGTAAATGCATTTATTTATTATATATATACATACTCCAACTTATGTATCATATAAACATATATATTAGGTTTGCTCCAAGTGTGTGTTTTTTCCTGGATACATGCGTTGGATTAGTTGATGGTTCGTACCATGGAGTATGTCGTCGAACTCTGCTTTAAAATCATTGCCAACGTAAGGTTGTTGTGTTAGTAAATGTGCATAGATAACACACACACAATCAAGCATCGTCCTTACTTTACTACTAAAAGCAGCGATAGTAAGCTGCGGAAAAAAACAGCTAAGTACTTTGTTTATCCCAACTTGTGAAGGCTAACAAACATCGGGGCGCGTGTCAGATCTCCGCATTTATACTCATGCGCAACTATTATCCATTTATTACTATTAACACGTTATAAAGGAATGTACCGATTGAGGGTCCAGACATCAAAGAATGCTGCAGAATTTCAGCGATCCGAACCAACTAGACTATATATATATATATATATATATATATATATATATATATATATATATATATATATATATATATACAGGGTGTCCCAAATAAGACGGCTCAAACTAATTTTGCGGCCAAACGGTTGGTCTGAGAAAAAAATGCCAAAGGTAAAAGTTGTAGGGCTTGACTTAAGCTTTCTAAACATGTCAACCATTTAACATATTTACTGCGCATGTGTACTCGGCGCTAGATGAAATGTTAGGGTTAGCAGATGACCCCTATTATTATGCACATCATTTTGAAGGGAATTAAAAAACAAAACCTTTGCCGCAAACCGCACTTCGATATCTTTAAAATCAAATGAGTTTCGTGCGATTCAAATTTCATTTTGTTTAATTAAAACGTTTTTTTGTATATATATATATATATATATATATATATATATATATATATATATATATGTATATATATATTATAAATATATATATGTATATATATATATATATATATATATATATATTCTCTCCTGACTGTAATAAAGGCCTTGTAGGTAACAAATATGCTGCAAAACTTTATTTAAACTATTTTATTTGTGTCGACTAGCTTCTGGCAACTTTGACTCTCTTCAGAGGCGAACTTTTATCAGCCATGGCTGGTGATTGTTCATTTTAGATTTAAAAAAAACTTTTAATTAATTTATTGTTTGTTTTGGACTAAGTTATTATATCACGACTACAATGTATAAGACAAGTTTATGTACAAAGATAGGCCAAGTTGTCAGAAACTAGTCGACATAAATAAACCCAAGTTTTGAAGCATTTTTTTTTTTTACCTATAAGACTTTCATTAAAAGAAGAAGAATATATATATATATATATATATATAAATCCATCCTCAATCAATTTCTCTCTCTCTCTCTCTCTCTCTCTCTCTCTCTCTCTCTCTCTCTCTCTCTGTCTCTCTCTCTCTCTCTCTCTCTCTCTCTGTCTCTCTCTCTCTCTCTCTCTCTCTCTGTCTCTCTCTCTCTCTCTGTCTCTCTCTCTCTCTTCTCTCTCTCTCTCTCTCTCTCTCTCTCTCTCTCTCTCTCTCTCTCTTCCATCGAACCTTTTGTTTACTCCATGTCAGTAATATTTTACTAATTGCATTATTTCTTATTAAACTACAATTAGAAACATGATCTACTTATGCAAACGACAAGAAATATAGTATTGTAGAATCGGCACGTATTATTCAACACCAAACTGAATATTTCGTAGAATTTATCTCGAGATGAAATTCTTGTTTTGGTCTTCTGATGAAAAAGCGCGCTGAGATTGTGTGGTAACCACGTTTCTATGCGCAACCTCTATTATATCAGCCGAAACGGCAGCTAGAGGGATTTCTCGATAATCGCTCAAGATCAAACCTTTTATAGAAGATGTTCCTATCACCTTCAGGCTCCAGCACGTTCCATTTATTTTCAGATAGAAATATCATGCTTTTTCATTACATGTTCTAAACATAAAATGTTAAATAATATTCGATGATTGTATTAAGAATAAATATAATATTACTCACCACTCATGAAGTTGTGTTTTGTGTAATTACAGAAGCCAATATCCTCACCTGAAACAGACAAAAATAATATTAATAAATATCTGAGAAAATATAAAGATATTTTACACATGACAACCATACACAAAACAGATATTATTAATTTAAAATACTTCTCTACAGTCTGTTCATAGTTCACTTTTTAAACGAGACATATTCAGCTTATATAGTGTTTCACGTATCCTGTAGTTACTTGAAACGAGAATTTTTGAACGGTGGAATTTAACTTTTCATCTTCAACTAGAAACAATATTCGTTCTAATAACACATGTACTCTTTATTATCTTAGTCATACAGTAATTATATATATATATATATATATATATATATATATGTATATGCAAATTAAGAAACTCATGGGAAACAGTGGCACCAAGTCTATTTATATATATATATATAGGGGAAGGTGTTGTACCTCTGACCATATTGTATCTTTGACCACCGAGGCTGTGGCGGCATGTAGCAACATTTTATAAATTTTGGTGTAATTAGTGTTTAGCTCCTTCACTAGAGGGCGTGTGTAACCTACTTTGGATTATTCAAGTCAAAGAGGATTCTTGCAAAAAATACTTATCCATTTCTATCATAAAAATGTAAGTTATTTATTGATGACGTTTTGCCTCATCATATTTTTTGTATTAAGTCTTTTTAGATGGAAATCATTTGATAAAGTAGCTATTACAATAAGAAACATGGTGTAGCTTCTGAAATTGATTTATCTTAACCCTAAAATTTATAGCATGCTTTTTAATTTGCACTACCAGGGTGTTGTACCTCTGACCACGACTAGTTGTTGTTCCTTTGACCAGGTCAAATTGTAATAAACTTACAATTAATTACAATATTACTGAATACAATTATTTTCTACCCTGCTGTGTTGTTTTTAGGTGGTCAGAGGTACAACACCCCGTGGTCAAAGGTACAACTACATGTTGTACCTTTGACCACTGTACGATTATTTTGAAAACAATTAATTAAAAATGGGGTCTAATGGTTAGCGCATTGGATTCATAAGCGGGAGATGGTGGGTTCGATCCCCACCTCCGGCAGGAATTTTCTCATCTCATGGCTCGTTGGGAAAATTCCTCGCTGCACCCTGGATCTCGGCGCTAATGACCTGGAAGTAGATGCGCCGTAAAAAAAAAAAAAAAAAAAAAAATTAATAAAAAATATTAAATGTAAAGCTAGAACCTTGAAAAAATTAAATATGATAAGCAATAGAATACTAATTACAATGAAATAAAAAAAATGAATTTAGGTTTAATATTCAAGCAAAAAAAAAAAAAAAAATCAATTTTGCAAAGTGTCAAAGGTACAACACCTTCCCCTATATATATATATATATATATATATATATATATATATATATATATATATATATATAAATTTATTTTAAAATATTAATTATTAGCTGGAATGCGGATGAAGAAACTATTTGGAATTGATGCCAATAGGTGTGTTATAATTCCACTAGAAATGATTTTCCTTGCTGTAGAAATAGCCAACGTTAGTATAATGTGCCGCTATTGGTATTTGATTTGTAAATTGTTATTTAATTTCATGTGTAGAGTGTTTAAATATGGCAAAGCTGATCTGAATACTGCGTCATGTGTCGCCTTGAACCCCTTCTTACTGGTTATCAGAGGAAAATTGTAGAGATAACAAGAAAATCATTTATCACGGCATTGTATTCAAGTGGAGATTTATATTTAATCATTTAAATTCGTAATGTTTAATTTTTATTATGAAGCAAACAATTATTATATATACGAATTACGCAATAAATATCTTAAATTAATAAAAAGTGATGATTTATTTAGAAGGAATAAATATGAAAATTATTCAAATTTTTAATCATTCTTATGTAAAACATACAACTGGCCATGGTTTTTTAGAGAGAGAAGTTTCAATACAGTTTTCGGAAGAATGTTTGTAATACGGGTGAAATCCTCTGCTTAAAACAATTTAATTTAGAATAAACTGCTACTATTTGGAGACTTGAATTGTGGAAACGATGTATGGGGATCGCTCGTATATTCTATTAGCATACAATGAGGCTTTTCTTTTGCACAACCAGGACTTCTGTCTGTCTCTTCTCATTCCAGATTGCACAGGTAGGAAGATAAGCACAGGCCTTTAAGAATCTTGGAACGCCATATTGTTCTTTTTGAAACGAGATTCTCCCTATTACTATTGAAAATAAAGGCTGCTTAAAATAACAAACTCCAACTGAAGTGTGGAGGCGGATTAGATATTATCGCATACCGGTTACTAAGAGGATTATAGGAGATATGAATAATATTTCAAAGAAGACCTGAAGATGATATGTGTCCAGATGAAAGCTGTGATAGACAGCAAGAACTGTGACAGTTTCTCACGGCATTGTATCAAGGTGGACTATCTATTAAAGATCTTAAACAAAGTCTCCCCCCCTTCTAAAGTATAAAAACTAGTGGGTGTAGTTGTTAACGGTAGCACACGTGCATGCATCAGTGGACAGGTACAGTAACCTTCCCTTCAGTGTTTGTGTACATGTGGCTACCCTCTGGTCAACTCTTCCCCCTTCTCATAACTAGTCTTGGCTACTGTATCTCTAATAGGTCTTTGTCGTCACCTTTTTAGCACCTTCTCCTCCGCTTTTTATATCAACTCTCAGGAATATTACTTACGCTTACTATCTAGACAATATCCTCCCTGTTTTTACAATCTCTTTGTCATTCAAATCTTCAGCTTTTTGCTCCCTCCGCCGCTAATCATATCAGTCTGGATGAAAGGTGATATCCATCTACTCCAGTTGACATATCGCTGTACCAGTTTTCTCATCCGCACTTGAGTCTTGGTCAGCTGAAGGAGCCAACCGAATTTCAGGGAAAAAACTAGTCCCTCAACGTATTCAGGTCGGAACAAACCTCATAAAACAAAATGATTGACCGGTCTAACCGACATTATCATGAAAAAATATAATTACGCATTTCTTTTTAGCTTTTGGTTTACTCCTCCTTCTCAGAGAAGCCAACGACAGCCATTAAAGGAAATAATAATACAAAAGTCCGACTTGCAGGAACTGCATCATCTTTGGGCATTTCCATAAAGTTCAAGTGACATTTGGAAACACTGGAAAAAATATACTTAATTCGCATAAAAAATTAAAATATTTACACCAATGAAATCTTGAAAAAGAATCATTTTAGGCGCCATTAACTTACAATCAAAACAGAGGTGTCAAGGATAAATGTCCATATATATATATATATATATATATATACTAGCTGAATACCCGTGCTTCGTCACGGCAGATAAGTAGTTATTTTATTGCGTTAAATAATGTTTCATTAAAATTACGTTACTATACATTACGTTACTATACAATTCTGTGTAGTTTATTACAGCACGGTTCCCGTCATACTATATTTTATTCAATGGGCGTTAAAATTTAAAAGTTTATGTTTCCAAGAAGTCATACGGTAACACCCAATATATTTTCGAGTATTACCAAGGTTATAGGCGAGGAGGCTGTGCGAGGGTTCCGGATATTATTACCTCGCCTGGAAAACCTAAGGATATGCCATACATCACGGTTTGACCGGGACTGTCCCGGTATTTTGCAATTGTTTCGGTGTCCCGCCCAGTTTTATGAATGTCCCGGAAAAGGCTGTAGATGTAAAAAGTAATAAATTCATGTTTATAAGAATCTTTTTTAAATCGGTTACTTTTCTACAATTAACATTTTTACTACTGCTCACAGTGTCAAAGAAATGAGAAGTAATCTAACTGCAAAACGCTGGAACTACCTGCACAGCGCTGCCAGCTGCCAGACACTACTATTTGGCTGAGAGATTGTTTTAAGAAAATCAAGTAGCAAAAAAAGTTCCGTTCTTATTTTTAAGGTTTGGGTAGACTAACAGTTCAGGATCCCCCCTTCCCGTGACTTGCTAGGCTTAAAAATCACCATTTTGCTTATAATTTGTACTGTTTTTATTTCCAACCCCCCTGGTATGCCCATCCCATATTAATGTGTCTCGGTTTAACTCTCCAAAAATATGGCAAGCCTATCTGACGGGGACAGGCAGAAAAGAAACGCAATTAAAACTCTATGAGGGACAGTTAATTTCTAGTAATTCAAGGTCTGCCATCATAGTTGAAATTAACCTCAATTAGAAATAAAACTATGAGATAGATAATGTAAGGTAACAGCTGTTCTTTATCGTCCTAGCAACGCAGGCTGCCTAGGCTTGCCTTCTCTAACCAACTCAAACTTTAAACCCCTCTAAAAATGCTTAAAAATACGAATATTAAAAAAAATCCTTTCTTAGCGAGTGCCTACGTTATATAGGGAGTGTCCATGCAAAATTTCAAAATTTTCTGTCGAGCGGTTTGGGCTGGGCGTTGATAGATGAGTGAGTGAGTGGTATTTGACAAATATATAGTAGAAGATATATATAGAAAGAGAGGGAGAGAGAGAGAGAGAGAGAGAGAGAGAGAGAGAGAGAGAGAGAGAGAGAGAGAGAGAGAGAGAGAGAGAGAGAGAGTTTGGATTGTAAGGGATTATCGAAGAAATTTACGTACAAACATATTTATATATATATATATATATATATATATATATATATATATATATATATTATCATTGATTATATTGATTTATTTATTGTCACGAGGAAATATTTTATTCACATTAATTGTTAATGATTCATTGTTTTGAAGGAATGAATTATGTATTTTGTTTATGACTAGTGTTTATTGTTTATCAACAATTTTCAAGGAGCGTCTAGAAAAACTTTCAAAATAAACAACCTAAGGAAAAGGAGTTTATTTTTCTTATTACTAATTCCTAGAATGAATGTTTACATAATATATTTGTATTATTATTGGAAATTGGAATTTACGAAAAATAATAATAATAATAATAATTTTCGTTGGGGACAAGGTGTCCTCATTCCGAAAATCGGCAAAAATTCGGGAGTCGATGAAGGATGAAAAAAGAAAGAAAAAAAAGTCCTTTGGCATATATCTCTTGCTTCTTTTCATAGAAAAAGCAAAAAAAAAAGAAAACAAAATTGTGAAAAGGCATTCTTTATTCCATTTGGAAACATTGGGAAAAATATACTTAATTCACATCAAAAATTAAAATAGAGGTGTCAAGGATAAATGTCCATATATATATATATATATATATATATATATATATATATATATATATATATATTGTAAAGTTGTATGGAGGAATGTCGGTGTTCCCGCGGTAGATATGAATACTAAAGCTTGTTCACGCCTCTAGTGTAACGTACCGACAAGTAGTGCCCTTATGACCTCGCATTAGCCACACCTTCCAAGTCTAAATGAGATGTCCCCTACAGTATCTGTCATCCACCCTCTAGTCCGGCAGCTGACCGGTTCTACTCCATTCCATCAGCGGATCGGCTCCAGTTCCGATTTATGTCTCGGATAATCTGCCGTGGAGGCGGGATCACACGGGGGTCAGCAACTGACATACTCACACAAGCCGACGGATTACAAAACCAAACCAATCTACAACTAAAGGGAGCTCAATAACAATTAGCAGAAAGAGGAAATAATTTATTCGTGTAATATTAAATAAAAAAAAAGTCCGACGCAGGATTCCCTGTTTATCCATAAGGCCACTAGTAAAGTCCGACGCAGGATTCCCTGTTTATCCTTAGTGCCACTAGTAAAGTCCGACGCAGGATTCCCTGTTTATCCATAAGGCCACTAGTAAAGTCCGACGCAGGATTCCCTGTTTATCCATAAGGCCACTAGTAAAGTCCGACGCAGGATTCCCTGTTTATCCTTAGTGCCACTAGTAAAGTCCGACGCAGGATTCCCTGTTTATCCATAGTGCCACTAGTAAAGTCCGACGCAGGATTCCCTGTTTATCCATAGTGCCACTAGTAAAGTCCGACGCAGGATTCCCTGTTTATCCATAAGGCCACTAGTAAAGTCCGACGCAGGATTCCCTGTTTATCCTTAGTGCCACTAGTAAAGTCCGACGCAGGATTCCCTGTTTATCCATAGTGCCACTAGTAAAGTCCGACGCAGGATTCCCTGTTTATCCATAGTGCCACTAGTAAAGTCCGACGCAGGATTCCCTGTTTATCCATAAGGCCACTAGTAAAGTCCGACGCAGGATTCCCTGTTTATCCTTAGTGCCACTAGTAAAGTCCGACGCAGGATTCCCTGTTTATCCATAAGGCCACTAGTAAAGTCCGACGCAGGATTCCCTGTTTATCCATAAGGCCACTAGTAAAGTCCGACGCAGGATTCCCTGTTTATCCTTAGTGCCACTAGTAAAGTCCGACGCAGGATTCCCTGTTTATCCATAAGGCCACTAGTAAAGTCCGACGCAGGATTCCCTGTTTATCCTTAGTGCCACTAGTAAAGTCCGACGCAGGATTCCCTGTTTATCCATAAGGCCACTAGTAAAGTCCGACGCAGGATTCCCTGTTTATCCATAGTGCCACTAGTAAAGTCCGACGCAGGATTCCCTGTTTATCCATAGTGCCACTAGTAAAGTCCGACGCAGGATTCCCTGTTTATCCATAAGGTCACTAGTAAAGCCCGACGCAGGATTCCCTGTTTGTCCATAGTGCCACTAGTAAAGTCCGACGCAGTATTCCCTGTTTATCCATAAGGCCACTAGTAAAGCCCGACGCAGGATTCCCTGTTTATCCATAGTGCCACTAGTAAAGTCCGACGCAGGATTCCCTGTTTATCCATAGTGCCACTAGTAAAGTCCGACGCAGGATTCCCTGTTTATCCATAGTGCCACTAGTAAAGTCCGACGCAGTATTCCCTGTTTATCCATAGTGCCACTAGTAAAGTCCGACGCAGTATTCCCTGTTTATCCATAAGGCCACTAGTAAAGCCCGACGCAGGATTCCCTGTTTATCCATAGTGCCACTAGTAAAGTCCGACGCAGGATTCCCTGTTTATCCATAGTGCCACTAGTAAAGTCCGACGCAGGATTCCCTGTTTATCCATAAGGCCACTAGTAAAGTCCGACGCAGGATTCCCTGTTTATCCATAAGGCCACTAGTAAAGCCCGACGCAGTATTCCCTGTTTATCCATAGTGCCACTAGTAAAGTCCGACGCAGTATTCCCTGTTTATCCATAAGGCCACTAGTAAAGCCCGACGCAGTATTCCCTGTTTATCCATAGTGCCACTAGTAAAGTCCGACGCAGTATTCCCTGTTTATCCATAAGGCCACTAGTAAAGTCCGACGCAGGATTCCCTGTTTGTCCATAGTGCCACTAGTAAAGTCCGACGCAGGATTCCCTGTTTATCCATAGTGCCACTAGTAAAGTCCGACGCAGGATTCCCTGTTTGTCCATAGTGCCACTAGTAAAGTCCGACGCAGGATTCCCTGTTTATCCATAGTGCCACTAGTAAAGTCCGACGCAGGATTCCCTGTTTATCCATAGTGCCACTAGTAAAGTCCGACGCAGGATTCCCTGTTTATCCATAGTGCCACTAGTAAAGGAATAGAAACAGTTATTGGCAGGTTTTGATGTTTCATAAAAAAAGTGTTACCATCTTCAATAAAAGCAATATTTTAGACGTGACAAGAAAGAGGAAACTGAGAGTAGCCAAGTTACACGGAAGCGGAAACTACTCAATCCGCCTTCTCACTCATTCTTAAGGAAGGCTCTATAAGTCAATACAATACTAGAGTACTCATTTCTATGTTCAATCCAATTAAAATAGAAACAACAACAACAACAACAACAACAAAATGAAGAAAGCAAATTAAATAGTGAGGTAAATAAAAAATCAATACAGAAGCAGAAAATATTCACACGGCAGAACAAATAATTCTTTATAATTTTACTTATCTAGTTTTATTGGCATACAATACCTCTCCCTCTCTCCCTCTCTCTCTCTCTCTCTCTCTCTCTCTCTCTCTCTCTCTCTCTCTCTCTCTCTCTCTCTCTCTCTCTCTCTCTCTCTCTCACTCTCTCGCACTTTCTCCCTCTCTCTCTCTCTCTCTCGCTCCCCTCTCCCTCCACCTTCTCATTGACCACCAGTCGACCACGTGCCCTTTCCTGCCTGTAGCCCCGATGAGGAGGGAGAAAGAGGATATCTGCAGACTTTATCGGATCTAATAAAGCAACTTGTTAGACGGATATTTGTCTGTATGGAAGACAGGTAAAGTCCCTAACGATCGAAAATAATCACCTTCTTCGTTATGGCCTCGCTCCGATAATAGGGGGGGAGGGGGAGGGGTGGGGAGGGGAGAGGGCAAACAGGGGCTCAAACATACCTCTTATTATTATACTACTACTACTATATATATATATATGTATATATATATATATATTAATTAAACTGCTGCTGTTTCATGAAGAGTGATCATCTTTATACCTGTAATTGTTTTTGACTGTTTAAGCTCTTTGAGCGGGTTTCCTCTTTCCCTCCCATCGGATAAAACCATCCTATGACTTCGACTCATGACCATATCCATACGTCCCCATGAGAAGGGTCAGACATTTAAAGATTTTTATATATATTCATCCACAACAATTTTTATAAAAATACATTTTTGTAATTGGTCAATTTGTTTTTGTAAATATGTGGAAAGTGGTTGGATATCGTAGCACGTGGAAGACAACTATTCGAAAACTTAATGCAATTCAAAATAAATAAAAAAAAAAAAAAAAAGATTTCTTTGCGCTTTTCAATAGTGCGATCTGAAAAAGAGAAATTAAGGAATGATCAATAGTATTAGATTGAACCTATTTAAGGTATGATCAATAGTATTAGATTGAACCTATTTAAGGTATGATCAATAGTATTAGATTGAACCTATTTAAGGAATGATCAATAGTATTAGATTGAACCTATTTAAGGTATGATCAATAGTATTAGATTGAACCTATTTAAGGAATGATCAATAGTATTAGATTGAACCTATTTAAGGAATGATCAATAGTATTAGTTTCAACCTATTTAAGGTATGATCAATAGTATTAGTTTCAACCTATTTAAGGTATGATCAATAGTATTAGATTGAACCTATTTAAGGAATGATCAATAGTATTAGTTTCAACCTATTTAAGGTATGATCAATAGTATTAGTTTCAACCTATTTGTCTGTTTGCATCAGGCTTTTTATTTAAAACCATTTATGTTTTAGTAAAAATAGTTTAGTAAATGAACTACTGTCAATAATAGATGTTTCCTTGGAACCAAGCGGAATTCAGTCTCTAGTGGATTGTTGCGCCTAAAATCTCCTTTATATTCGAGACGTCAATGATGTTAATGCTTAGAAATATCAGGAAATATCAAATATTTCACTTCCAAGCCTTACCAATGAAACTAAGTAAAAGAACGCAGTTAACTAAGAGATGACGCACTTCGGACTCAGGCGAAACTAGCCACAAGTTTTCTATAAAGTATGAATCCTAGCAGGAAGGACTTTAACTGTTATTTTACTCTCCCGAAATATTTAAATTATTTTTTAAATTAGTTTTAATTTTAAAACTCCAGAGCGAGTATATGGTAACGAGAGTACTTCCTAGCAAGAAGTGCCCCTGAACGGGTGGGAAAATATGCACGAAACATGTCGGTCCTATTAAATAAAGTAGTATGAAGACAGGAAGACTGCTTTAAACGACCCTCCTAAGATCCCCCCATCCCTCCTAAGATCCCCCCATCCCTCCTAAGATCCCCCCATCCCTCCTAAGATCCCCCCATCCCTCCTAAGATCCCCCCATCCCTCCTAAGATCCCCCCATCCCTCCTAACATCAAAAAGAATTATTTGTAATATTTCTTTACTTAGATTTTCATAAAACTCTGCAGTTTGCTTTATTTTTTAGAACGATGAAAATTAAAAGAAGTATGGACCTCTCAGGTGCGGGCCACTACCGGAGGGTTAATTTCTGATTCAAGGAATGGTTTCTATTAATAAATAAGGTTTCAGGATTCTTTAGATATCTGATACTTGGAGAATGTTTATGTTCCCTAAAGTAATGAACCCTTTAATTTGTGATTTGTATTGATAGATTTCGGGGTCGTTTTGATATTACTCATGCACTCTTTATTCTGAAAATAACTCCGTATTTCTAATTTATGTGCAATTTCTTGAAAGATCCCAGGAGAAAGAGAGAGTGTGTGAGAGAGAGAGAGAGAGAGAGAGAGAGAGAGAGAGAGAGAGAGAGAGAGAGAGAGAGAGAGAGAGAGAAAGTCCTAGAGGTTGTGAGGTATTGATTTGAAGCCGCTGCCATACCCTACCTCATCCCTAGCCTTTCCCACCCACACTTATAGCAAACCTTATAGTTTTATACATCTATACATCTGGCTAACTGGTTAACTAGGAAACAAATTATATATATATATATATATATATATATATATATATATATATATATATATATATATATATATATATATATATATATATGTATATATATATATATATATATATGTATATATATATATATATATATATATATATATATATATATATATATATATATGTATATATATATATATTAAAGCGACGGGGTTTTTTCCTGGTTTATATTTAGGCGGGACTAGCTGTGATTTCAAGACATTCCACAGAGAGAGATGGGGAGTGGGGGGCGAAAGGGAGAGGGAGAGAGATTCGCCGCAAGAATCAGTGTCCTTGGCGGTGTTGCGGGTTCTATCTCCGAAGGTTTGGCAAACCTCTTATACAACCTTCGAGAAGCACTGGCCAAATTAAATCTAATATTAAAACTAAAATCTTGGTGTTTGATTGGATGCCTCGTCCGGATCTGTCACCAGGCTTCGTATCAATTTGTAATTGAGGAGCACAAATAGACAATATAGGTCTGTGTTTAGTTGATGGTTGTGTGTCTTCTCCTATACATGGAGGCAATATACCAAAGTGGGGTTTAGTCAAGGCCTGAGTGTTGCGGGTTCGGTTCACGCTAGGGATGAAGGCTTTTTGTCAGAAGGGAGGAAACCCCATTACTAATAGCAACGAGAGTTCCGGAATAGAATATTGTACTGGGGGTTTTGAAGATAAGCTGGAATCGAATCGAGCCCAGGGTCGGTGTTGAGAACAATAAGGTTTATATAGCTTTCCTCCGTTTTATAGGTACGGGAAATAACTGGAGTCGGAAGGAGGTACACCTATAGGGAAGAATCTAGAGGCGAAGGGTGGGACGGCGTCTCCTCTGTGTCTATCGCTCCAGGTCACAATACACACCGACGAGGGATTATTAGACTCCCTGAAACCTATCTCACGCAGGAGTCGTGTACCTAAACACATTTCTACCCAAGGTCGCACAGTGGCGGTGCCAAACGCCCGAATTTGGCAAAGACCTATATGCATTCAATCTTCTTGATATCTGTATGATTTTTGACGTATTTTTTTATGTCGACTCGAATGAGACCACTGCCAATTGGATGGAATAGTTATTTCGGAAGATAAACGGGTTTGATATTACGAAAATCCTGAAAAACAGCAAGTATTCGATTTAAGAAACTCATATTTTACACAATTGGTAGAGATATGTATTGCATATACTTCCGAATGTATTTTCGAGTGAAGATAAGTCGAATTAATTAACAACCAATATAGTACTGATAACTGATCTCCACTTATTCCTCTTTATACTCCACGCAGGAGGTGCGTGTTTATTTCTTATCACATTCATAGGGAATCTCTTGAAAATAGATTAGAATTTTACAGCTCTTTCAGGTTTTTAGAACTGGCGAGTAAGGCAGAAGGTTAATAAAACTACGCCACACACTTTTTATTTCTCTTCCCTACATGTTTCGCACCATTTTGGCGCTTCTTCAGGGGAATATACTTAAAACTTAAATTCAGCCTCAACCTGAGGAATAGGACCTTCCACTAGCAGGACCCCGTCTAGACTTGTCATTCACTGAACGATCAGCTGACTATTTGACACCATATTGGATTCGTTGAGTGAATGACCAGTCTAGACGTGGCCCTGCTAGTGGAAGGTTCTATTCCTCAGGTTGAGGCTGAATTTAAGTTTTAAGTATATTCCCCTGAAGAAGCGCCAAAATGGTGCGAAACATGTAGGGAAGAGAAATAAAAAGTGTGTGGCGTAGTTTTATTCACCTTCCGCTTTACTCGCCAGTTCTATATATTTGAGCTAAGGCTCATTTAATGAATAATTTATATTTTTGTTAACGAGCTGAGTAAATTAAAACAAACAAGATCTGGTAATTATCTCCTTCATTTCTTAGTTGTTAGGAATTAACATCACTCGCTCCCAGTTGTCGTGGGTTCGATTCGCGCTAGGGTTTCTAGCGTATTATCGTTATATTAGGGTAGTAACCAGTGGATAACTCGACTCAAAAAATGTTTTAGTACGGTCCCTTCCTACTAAACTTTTCCATTTTGGCTATTCAGAAACAATTTATTTGGCTGAAACTTGTTTCAACCGTTTGACATTCCTCTAATCTAAATTGACATTCCTCTAATGTAATTTTGACATTCCTCTAATCTATATCTAAACTAGTTTCAACCGTTTGACATTCCTCTAATCTAAATTGACATTCCTCTAATCTAATTTTGACATTCCTCTAATCTATATCTAAACTAGTTTCAACCGTTTGACATTCCTCTAATCTAATTTTGACATTCCTCTAATCTATATCTAAACTAGTTTCAACCGTTTGACATTCCTCTAATCTAAATTGACATTCCTCTAATGTAATTTTGACATTCCTCTAATCTATATCTAAACTAGTTTCAACCGTTTGACATTCCTCTAATCTAAATTGACATTCCTCTAATCTAATTTTGACATTCCTCTCATCTATATCTAAACTAGTTTCAACCGTTTGACATTCCTCTAATCTAATTTTGACATTCCTCTAATCTATATCTAAACTAGTTTCAACCGTTTGACATTCCTCTAATCTAAATTGACATTCCTCTAATCTAATTTTGACATTCCTCTAATCTATATCTAAACTAGTTTCAACCGTTTGACATTCCTCTAATCTATATCTAAACTAGTTTCAACCGTTTGACATTCCAAATCACAGGAATGGGTCCTCTAATATAATTTTGACATTCCTCTAATCTATATCTAAACTAGTTTCAACCGTTTGACATTCCTCTAATCTATATCTAAACTAGTTTCAACCGTTTGACATTCCAAATCACAGGAATGGGTCCTCTAATCTAATTTTGACATTCCTCTAATCTATATCTAAACTAGTTTCAACCGTTTGACATTCCTCTAATCTATATCTAAACTAGTTTCAACCGTTTGACATTCCAAATCACAGGAATGGGTCCTCTAATCTAATTTTTACATTCCTCTAATCTATATCTAAACTAGTTTCAACCGTTTGACATTCCTCTAATCTATATCTAAACTAGTTTCAACCGTTTGACATTCCTCTAATCTATATCTAAACTAGTTTCAACCGTTTGACATTCCTCTAATCTAAATTGACATTCCTCTAATGTAATTTTGACATTCCTCTAATCTATATCTAAACTAGTTTCAACCGTTTGACATTCCAAATCACAGGAATGGGTCCTCTAATCTAATTTTGACATTCCTCTAATCTATATCTAAACTAGTTTCAACCGTTTGACATTCCTCTAATCTATATCTAAACTAGTTTCAACCGTTTGACATTCCAAATCACAGGAATGGGTCCTCTAATCTAATTTTTACATTCCTCTAATCTATATCTAAACTAGTTTCAACCGTTTGACATTCCTCTAATCTATATCTAAACTAGTTTCAACCGTTTGACATTCCTCTAATCTATATATAAACTAGTTTCAACCGTTTGACATTCCTCTAATCTATATCTAAACTAGTTTCAACCGTTTGACATTCCTTTAATCTATATCTAAACTAGTTTCAACCGTTTGACATTCCTCTAATCTAAATTGACATTCCTCTAATGTAATTTTGACATTCCTCTAATCTATATCTAAACTAGTTTCAACCGTTTGACATTCCAAATCACAGGAATGGGTCCTCTAATCTAATTTTGACATTCCTCTAATCTATATCTAAACTAGTTTCAACCGTTTGACATTCCTCTAATCTATATCTAAACTAGTTTCAACCGTTTGACATTCCAAATCACAGGAATGGGTCCTCTAATCTAATTTTTACATTCCTCTAATCTATATCTAAACTAGTTTCAACCGTTTGACATTCCTCTAATCTATATCTAAACTAGTTTCAACCGTTTGACATTCCTCTAATCTATATCTAAACTAGTTTCAACCGTTTGACATTCCTCTAATCTAAATTGACATTCCTCTAATGTAATTTTGACATTCCTCTAATCTATATCTAAACTAGTTTCAACCGTTTGACATTCCTCTAATCTAAATTGACATTCCTCTAATCTAATTTTGACATTCCTCTAATCTATATCTAAACTAGTTTCAACCGTTTGACATTCCTCTAATCTAAATTGACATTCCTCTAATCTAATTTTGACATTCCTCTAATCTATATCTAAACTAGTTTCAACCGTTTGACATTCCTCTAATCTAAATTGACATTCCTCTAATCTAATTTTGACATTCCTCTAATCTATATCTAAACTAGTTTCAACCGTTTGACATTCCTCTAATCTAAATTGACATTCCTCTAATGTAATTTTGACATTCCTCTAATCTATATCTAAACTAGTTTCAACCGTTTGACATTCCTCTAATCTAAATTGACATTCCTCTAATCTAATTTTGACATTCCTCTAATCTATATCTAAACTAGTTTCAACCGTTTGACATTCCTCTAATCTAAATTGACATTCCTCTAATCTAATTTTGACATTCCTCTAATCTATATCTAAACTAGTTTCAACCGTTTGACATTCCAAATCACAGGAATGGGTCCTCTAATCTAAGATATCTACATTCTCGTTGCGTTTAGAGTAACAGAAGTATTAGAAAAAAAACTTTTTTTATTCATAGACATGAAATATATTCGGATTTTGGTATATTTTCTAAAATATCTCGAAAACGGTTGGGAAATCGTGGTAAGTGGAAGGTGACCATTCGAAAGCTTAAATCGTGGTAAGCAGAAGGTGACCATTCGAAAGCTTACGAAATTCTCTAAGAAAAATGTTGTAAAGTAATTTTCGATGAGGCGATGTCAATCGGAGACTACGTTGTAACTTTTTTCGCGGTTAAATGCTTCCTTATCTAATCAAACCTGATACACAAGAGGTTTTATGTGATGGACAAGTATTTAAAATAAATAGATTTTCTCAAAATTTTGTTTTTAAAATCTCACGGTACACTAGCACCTTTATCTATTATCCGATCAACTTCAAATTTTAACTGCAGCTTCCTAAAGATATTTGCTAGTAAAGCACGGAGGTGTTTTTCGATCTATTGAATTTTATCGATTTTATGACCGATTTTCGACCGACTTTTTTAATAGAAAATCAAGAATTGTTCAACAGTTTTGCAAAAAATGATTATTTCCTAAAAATCCTACGTATTTTACTAGATTTTATGTTCTTCTTTAAACAAAATGTTAATTTTTTGTTCTAGATTAAGCATTTCCTCCTGTAGACTATCGCCGGTGAAAAAAACGGTTTCCGTTTGTCAGACACTGGGTCTGTTTTTTGCCTTTTTGTTTTCGAAGAAATAAAACCTATTCTTTTTTTTTATTTGGCTATGTTAACATAAATCATAAATTGTAGAAAATATGTTTGTTTTTGATGTAATCGTTAAAATACTGGTGTTCACTGTGGTATCTGAGCCTGTGGTTTGGTCGTGTTATGACTTAGTTATACAGCCTACAGCCAGGACGGCTAGCCTTTCTGGCGCGCTTACAGGATCGATAAGTCCTTATATTCTTATCAATTCTATATGAATCCTTATTCCACAATCATCGGCTTTCATCAGGTCACGGATATTCTTGTGCACATTTAATATTCAACAATCCTAGTTCAAATTATTTAATGGTAACTTGAAATTTCATTCTGTTTATTGGTGGAAGCAGAATTTCATCGATCCTACCAGGTAACTACCTGCAATGTCTAGAAACGATAATATATATGTATATATATATATGTATATATATATATATATATATATATATATATATACATATTAAACGTGTTCCCTATTCTCACACTTGACGATTTCTTCCTTTCATTAGACCTGTCATAGCAGGTTATTCTTTGCTACAAAACTAATGTATTTTTTACGCTTTTGAAAAATATACCGTACTTGTTGGATAATATGCCATGATTGGGTTAGAATCAAAATATGTTAGCTAAATTAAATCAGGAAATATGGAGGCCCGGTGGCCGTGAGAGTTAAGGCGTGAGCACTTAACACCCCGTGCCAAACACCCCTAGTGGGTTCGATTCCCACTAGGGGTGGTGGCATCAGCCCTATCCTGGCTAGAAAAGCGTGGTAACCTATAGATAACCCGTCCTAAAATTCGTAGTTAATAATAAATGGACGTTAAATTTTAATAAATAAATCAGGAAATGTAAATAAGCAATAATTTGTTTTCATATATATATATATATATATATATATATATATATATATATATATATATATATATATATATATATATATATATATATATATATTATGTTTAAAGGACTTATTACATGTTCAATTGTTGTTGTCTTGTTATGGTATTTGGTCTATTCAATAACTAATTGAAGCTGTTCATAAACCAAACCGAAGCAAATATTTCTGTACGAAGGCAACCATATAATCCTTTAGACTGGGGAGTACAGGAAGTGATCTGTATCGCAGCGACTTAACGATCGTCGCTGCGATCTGCAATATAGATTCAACTAGCTATACGCACTAGGTATACTATCAACTATTAATACAATAAACTAAATAGAATTCATGTATTTTTTTTTTATTAAAACAACATAAACTCAAAACATTTGATTTTCAACGATGAATTCTTCGCCCAAATCTGTAATATTGACTACTGAATCGCCCGGCAAAGCGATAAAGACTAGCTCCCTGCGACAGATCGTCCTCTGTGTGACGGTGTTGTACAAGTAGATCGCTCGCCACTCTCGGTCAGATATCGCTGCTCGCTGCGATACAGATCGCGTCCTGTGTACCCGAGCCTTAAGTGTACAATTTGGAAAGAGGTTTCACCTCCAAGACGGACTACTTTAGTTCTACTATGGTTAACATCCCTTGAAGATTTATAACTCCCCTCGTAGTATTGTTAAGTATATTGTACCGGTAATGTTTAGTTGGCTAGTGGAAACAGAGAGAGAGTGTAGAAACCGCACAGGACAAAGGTATAAGGACGACCCGATGGTTGGTTTGGAGAAGTCCTTCTTGGAAAGGCAGGTATTCAGGATGCAAGGACTCTAATGATCCTTCAGGACCTTCCTAAGGTCCAGGTAGTCCTGTCTGAGTCCTCTCTCTCTCTCTCTGAGGAGCTTATGCCGCTATTCATAATTATCAAGCACTCATTCTACTTCTGCACCTGTTAGTAGTAACGCCAATACTTAAAAAGAAAAATAAATGTTCTGTTTCGAAAATAGCTGATTTTGGCTAACTGAAACCTACCTATTTCCAGAAAAATCTAAATTTTAAACGTTCCGGCATGCTGTTCGACAGCAAGAAATGCCCAGGGCATTACCATGGTTTTGGTGGTGGTTTATGTGTACTGTCACCACGACACTAATCCGTGGTCACCATAATCGTGGTCTTCCTCTCTCTCCTAGCTATTCGCTGCTGAAGAAGGCTCTGACATCCTTCCTCATGTGAAAGGACCCTCCACCAATTTGTATCTCATGCAATGTGCTGCCCACTGTTACTATATCTTGACTAATTGCCGGGCCTATGAGCAACTAAAAGAGCAACACCAACTGTCTGATTCCCTAGATCAAATTCTAGGCGATAATAACAACCACGTGGAGCGGCTTTTAGCGCGGTTCTGCCCTCCCTCCATAGGGAAGGAACCCGCTCATGAGGTTGACCTCATGACAAAATCTGGAAGTGCCGACTAGAAAATTTCAGGTTTCAGATCTCATAGATTAATTATACAACGACGGTTCAAATTCGTGTGTGTATATATATATATATATATATATATATATATATATATATATATATATATATATACACATATATATTTTTCCCTTTTTCTTGTTTCTTTCTATGGCAGGGGGTCGATAAAGTAGTACACCATTCGTTCTGTTCAACTACTTTGTTTGAAATCTTTGCCCGAAATGTATCGTGCTTTATTCGCACCACATCAGGGGCTTTCCTATACAAACCTTAAAGCCATAACCTTCCCTTAAGAACCCAATCTTCAACGAACGAAGTCTTCAAGCCGGGAGATCTGAACACCTAGCTGCTTAACTACCAGGACTTGAAGCAGAGAGATTTGAAGCCCTAGCTGCTTATCTTCCAGGACTTAGGGTGCTTTAGGACTTAGAAGGTGATCATTCATTCCTTTATCGATATTCGGCCAGCTTTATTTGTTTGTTTGTCTCCGAGACTACCCCCCGCTTCAGCCGCCGGGGGTATTGCAGCTGAGGGGAACATCCCTATCCCCAACCCCATCTCCTACAATGTGAGTCTACATCTCCAACAAGCATTGTCCAGGCATCCATAGCCAGTCCGTCTGTCTGGATCCAGACACTCTATGCAGCTGAGAGGAACATACCTACCCACAACCCCATCTCCTACAATGTGAGTCTACATCTCCAACAAGCATTGTCCAGGCATCCGAAGTCCAGTCCGTCTGTCTAAATCCAGACACTCTATGCAGCTGAGAGGAACATACCTACCCACAACCCCATCTCCTACAATGTGATTCTACATCTCCAACAAGCATAGTCCAGGCATCCGCAGCCAGTCCGTCTGTCTGGATCCAGACACTCTATGCAGCTGAGGGGAACATACCTACCCACAACCCCATCTCCTACAATGTGAGTCTACATCTCCAACAAGCATAGTCCAGGCATCCATAGTCCTGTCCGACTGTCTGGATCCAGACACTCTATGCAGCTGAGGGGAACATACCTACCCACAACCCCATCTCCTACAATGTGAGTCTACATCTCCAACAAGCATAGTCCAGGCATCCACAGCCAGTCCGTCTGTCTGGATCCAGACACTCTATGCAGCTGAGGGGAACATACCTACCCACAACCCCATCCCCTACAATGTGAGTCTACATCTCCAACAAGCATAGTCCAGGCATCCACAGCCAGTCCGTCTGTCTGGATCCAGACACTCTATGCAGCTGAGGGGAACATACCTACCCACAACCCCATCTCCTACAATGTGAGTCTACATCTCCAACAAGCGTAGTCCAGGCATCCACAGCCAGTCCGTCTTTCTGGATCCAGACACTCCATGCAGCTGAGAGGAACATACCTACCCACAACCCCATCTCCTACAATATGAGTCTACATCTCCAACAAGCATAGTCCAGGCATCCATAGTCCTGTCCGACTGTCTGGATCCAGACACTCTATTGGCGATTAGCACCTCGAGTCCATGTTGCTTTTTCTTTCTTCTTTATCTCTGCTGTGCCTTAAAGCTCCACTCATACCAGCTCTTTTTCTTTCTTCTTTATCTCCGCTGTGCCTTAAAGCTCCACTCATACCAGCTCTTTTCAAAATTTTGAATAGGTGTATTATAATAGGTTAGTACTGCTCCAGCCTTTGTGCAAAATATAGAATTTAATAGGTCAGTACCAGAACCGCTCTCTGCTCAGAGGCTTTCCAATTATCCCTATCTTAACCTATCGTATTATATATATATATATATATATATATATATATATATATATATATATATATATATATATATATATAAATATATAAAAAAATTATTTCGTTAGACCCTTCTGCTAAAATTCAGGAACATAAATATGCTTTAGGTCGACCCGAGAAACCTATGTAATGTACTCTATAACAGACTTTTTTTGTGACACATAAAACTTTTTTTTTTTCTCACATGGCAACACAACTGAGCGTGCGCAAACGCCGCTGCGCATGCGCGAACGCCAGCGGACACTTTTTTGTAATGTTTTTTAGCGCGGTTCCTTCCTCCCCCATAGGAAGGAACCCCGCTTATAAGGTTGATCTCATGACGCAATCCGGAAGTGCCGACTAGAAAATTATGCGTTTCAGAACCCCTAGAGAACGAAAACAAAGGTGGTTCAAATTTGTATATATATATATATATATATATATATATATATATATATATATATATTTGTCTGTTCGCGGCCCTGACAGGTGAAAAATGGTCCGATTTGGATGAAATTTCGTACCAAAATCTTTCGTTTAATTTGAAAGGTCAAGTTCGTTAACCATCAGAATC
The DNA here is from genome assembly GCA_946811695.1 of Gonocerus acuteangulatus. Lineage (NCBI taxonomy): Eukaryota > Metazoa > Arthropoda > Insecta > Hemiptera > Coreidae > Gonocerus > Gonocerus acuteangulatus. Next base: position 1,511,465 of record OX328123.1, on the reverse strand, counting down.
CGCCCACCGGAACATGGTTTTTGGAGCGAATGTCGCGCGAAAAAATTCGTTCCGCTTACTTCAAATGCTTGCAAGTACTCGTCTTATAGGCTTCTTGGCCTAGGAAAACGAATGAAACCATTTTCAAGTTGTTGAATACCGTTTTTGGTTTTGGTACTTAGAATCATAGGATTCAGTTGAAACATTATCTGCATGTTTTACTTTCATTAAAACTAATATGTTGAAATTTTGGTAATTTTGCAGCGATATATCAAGACCTTTCTAGAAATGTGGACCCAAAATAATAACAGCTTCTATTTTCATCATTCTAAATGAGTCTAAGGATAAGAACGGAACCGCGCTAAGATGATGCAGTTCCTGCGAGTCGGACTTTGTTTCCAGTCTAGTCAGCTGTATAAATAGCTAAAGCATATTTATGCTAATATATATAGTTAGGTCCCAAGAGACTGTGAATAGGGATAGCTGCTAGGGCTGAAGGTCGTGGACTCTGAGAGACCACCTAGCTGCAGGTAGTTTCCAGCTAAGCTCTTCCAGCTGGACTTCCTGGATTTCAGCTGAGTTAGAGCGATTTAAGGAGCAAAAACTAGCAGAAGCCGGCGAGTTGGAATCCGAGAACCACTTTCTGAAACAATTATCCAAGTATCTGGAAGCAGAGGTCCGAAGCAGTACCAGCTAGGAACTCCAGTATCATCGCAGGCATTCCGCGGTTAGGGGTTGGTTTAGGGGGCACCTTCATCGGGCCCGACCCGATCCGATGGCCATCGTCTGTCGGCTGTTCAAACTTGTTTGCTTCTAGACCGATTTCGGACCCACGACGCAAAATGACACCAAACCTCATATTATGTTTCAAGACGGTCTACAGCCTGTACATCACAACCAATTTCAATGCATTTTTTTAAAATGAAATCTAATACAATTTAGAAAAACTTTGTCAATTCACACTTTTGGGTTTCCCCCCCCCCTTATTTATTAATTTAAATGGAAATATGTTTATAACCATCAAATTTTTATAGCCTACCGATGCTTGTTACCTTTCCATTAAAACAATTTAAAATATGAATACCAATACTTCTCTTACCTCCAACATTCAACCTAATCGAATGTTTCTATGCTTATTAGGTCGTATTTCTTAAATTAATAACTCATTTTTACTTCACTAAGAGGTCATTACTGACGAGCTGTGACTAGATCGGATCGGATCGGGTAGGGACCAATGTAGACACGCACGTCGGCCGTTGTCGGATTGGATGGGGAGAAAGTCGGAAACATTGTAGATGCAGCCAAAGTGTTGTTTACTAATGGATGGTTTGTTTAGAAGCCAGGCTTTGCGGAACTTATTTCAATGTAGGTTTTAATGTTTGTCAAAAAAACGCTTTAACATGTTTTGATATCGCCTGCAACAAGAGGTTATAATAGTCTTGAATATAAAGTGTCTAAAACACCAAACGTTTTTTGTCAAACTGCCAAACAAAAAATAAACTATTTCGGAAAGTAGAAAGCCCCCACCAAAAAAAAAAACTAAAAAATACCAGAAACAAACCTCTAAAATCTAATCTGCCCTAATGACAGAGTATACCAAGGCTAACTCCCTCAGTGTAATTTATGCCTCCGCTGTTGAAGTACAAAAAGAAAGGCGTTCTAATAGATGCTGGAATTGATATCTTCAACATGGCCGCACAAGGCCGTCGTGAAGGAATGGAGACTTCATTGCCGAGTAAACAAGTAGAAATGTGGACTTCAGCACCGAAAATACAGGGTATCTAGCGGACTTCATTGCCAAGTATACAGGTAGAAATGGGGACTCCGTAACCGAAAATATAGAGTATCAAGGGGAATTCATAGCCATGTATACCGGTTGAGATGGGGACTTCACAACCGAAAATAGAGGATATCAAGCGCACTTCATCGCCGAGTAAACAAGTAGAAATGGGGACTTCATAACCGAAAATACAGGTTATCTTACGGACTTAAATGCCATGCACACAATATATCTAACAGATTTCATCACCAAGTAAAAACATAGAAATGGGGACTTTATAACCGAAAATACGGGGTATATAGAGAAGTAAAGGCTCGGGCACACAGAATGCGATCTGTATCGTGTCGGACAGCGATCCAAGGATCGTCGTGGCGGTATTATTTGTGTCGCGGTATCTTTTTGAGCAATACAGTAATGTGGTTCCTTTCTAGGGAACAGATCGCGCGGTAAATCTGTAATTTGTTACAACCGTACCGCGTGGTAAAGCGATAAAGACTAGCTCGCATCGACAGACATGTAGATCACCTCCCAACCTCGGTCAGAGAGAGCCTTTAATAATCGAGTACGCAGAATATCTGGCGGACCTCCGAAATGTTCAATGCTTTTACGAAATAAGTCCTTCTTCCGTTTCTATCTTGTTGGAAGTCCATGTATATTCGAAGAAATTAACATTAAAATAGTCAATTGACAGGTAAACCATCTTGACGGACCTTCGAGAAGCTGCAAACCAACAAAGCAAAAGGAAAAGGTATTTCTGCGGATTGCGGAAGACTATGACCTCCATACAGAACAGGTGCACTGTCGGCCTTTGTTGTCGACACGGCGAGCAATTCGATTATTCTCTCTCGGCCAAAGTCTACGAGGGAATATAAAACAGCCATAGATATATTATTAATGTGTGTGTGTATATATATATATATATATATATATATATATATATATATATATATATATATATATATATATATTAAAAATTCTCATTCAGAGTGTTAGCTGAATAGGTGAATTCCTTGAGAAAGTGCCTTGAGCCTGGAGAGTGACAACACTAGTGACAGGAGACAGGCAGAAAGGGGTGAGAGAGGTCTTTGAACCCAGGTGATGCTGTCGGAGAGTCAGGAGCAGGGCTGGTGTGTCGGGTCTCTGCTGGCCAATCCAGAAGCATAGGACTTGGCCTAGGATACCAGTTCCGTGGAGAGCAGATACTGGAGAGGTATCTGATTGTAGATAATACGCTCGGGAGATAGTATGGTCAGTACTATGCTCACGCATAATAGTAATATAATATATAATTATATATCTAATAATAATTATATAATAATATCGTCGATACAAATGCAAAGTATCGAATGTGAAAAAACGCATTTCTTATTTTCAATCTATACTGATTGCTGTTGGACTGATGTACGGCGAACTCTCGAATCTAAGTTTACTCAGTGAAAGAAGGATGTAACCACTGCCAAAAGGATGTAACCACTGCCAAAAGGATGTAACCACTGCCAAAAGGATGTAACCACTGCCAAAAGGATGTAACCACTGCCAAAAGGATGTAACCACTGCCAAAAGGATGTAACCACTGTCAAAAGGATGTAACCACTGTCAAAAGGATGTAACCACTGCCAAAAGGATGTAACCACTGCCAAAAGGATGTAACCACTGTCAAAAGGATGTAACCACTGTCAAAAGGATGTAACTACTGTCAAAAGGATGTAACCACTGCCAAAAGGATGTAACCACTGCCAAAAGGATGTAACCACTGCCAAAAGGATGTTCCACTGCCAAAAGGATGTAACCACTGTCAAAAGGATGTAACCACTGTCAAAAGGATGTAACCACTGCCAAAAGGATGTAACCACTGCCAAAAGGATGTAACCACTGTCAAAAGGATGTAACCACTGTCAAAAGGATGTAACCACTGCCAAAAGGATGTAACCACTGCCAAAAGGATGTAACCACTGCCAAAAGGATGTAACCACTGCCAAAAGGATGTAACCACTGCCAAAAGGATGTAACCACTGCCAAAAGGATGTAACCACTGTCAAAAGGATGTAACCACTGTCAAAAGGATGTAACCACTGCCAAAAGGATGTAACCACTGCCAAAAGGATGTAACCACTGCCAAAAGGATGTAACCACTGCCAAAAGGATGTAACCACTGTCAAAAGGATGTAACCACTGCCAAAAGGATGTAACCACTGCCAAAAGGATGTAACCACTGCCAAAAGGATGTAACCACAGTCAAAAGGATGTAACCACTGCCAAAAGGATGTAACCACTGCCAAAAGGATGTAACCACTGCCAAAAGGATGTAACCACTGTCAAAAGGATGTAACCACTGCCAAAAGGATGTAACCACTGCCAAAAGGATGTAACCACTGCAAAAAGGATGTAACCACTGTCAAAAGGATGTAACCACTGTCAAAAGGATGTAACCACTGTCAAAAGGATGTAACCACTGCCAAAAGGATGTAACCACTGCCAAAAGGATGTAACCACTGCCAAAAGGATGTAACCACTGTCAAAAGGATGTAACCACTGTCAAAAGGATGTAACCACTGCCAAAAGGATGTAACCACTGCCAAAAGGATGTAACCACTGCCAAAAGGATGTAACCACTGCCAAAAGGATGTAACCACTGCCAAAAGGATGTAACCACTGCCAAAAGGATGTAACCACTGCCAAAAGGATGTAACCACTGCCAAAAGGATGTAACCACTGCCAAAAGGATGTAACCACTGCCAAAAGGATGTAACCACTGTCAAAAGGATGTAACCACTGCCAAAAGGATGTAACCACTGCCAAAAGGATGTAACCACTGCCAAAAGGATGTAACCACTGTCAAAAGGATGTAACCACTGTCAAAAGGATGTAACTACTGTCAAAAGGATGTAACCACTGCCAAAAGGATGTAACCACTGTCAAAAGGATGTAACCACTGTCAAAAGGATGTAACCACTGTCAAAAGGATGTAACCACTGCCAAAAGGATGTAACCACTGTCAAAAGGATGTAACCACTGTCAAAAGGATGTAACCACTGCCAAAAGGATGTAACCACTGCCAAAAGGATGTAACCAATGTCAAAAGGATGTAACCACTGTCAAAAGGATGTAACCACTGTCAAAAGGATGTAACCACTGCCAAAAGGATGTAACCACTGTCAAAAGGATGTAACCACTGTCAAAAGGATGTAACCACTGTCAAAAGGATGTAACCACTGTCAAAAGGATGTAACCACTGCCAAAAGGATGTAACCACTGTCAAAAGGATGTAACCACTGTCAAAAGGATGTAACCACTGCCAAAAGGATGTAACCACTGCCAAAAGGATGTAACCACTGTCAAAAGGATGTAACCACTGTCAAAAGGATGTAACCACTGCCAAAAGGATGTAACCACTGTCAAAAGGATGTAACCACTGCCAAAAGGATGTAACCACTGTCAAAAGGATGTAACCACTGCCAAAAGGATGTAACCACTGTCAAAAGGATGTAACCACTGTCAAAAGGATGTAACCACTGTCAAAAGGATGTAACCACTGCCAAAAGGATGTAACCACTGCCAAAAGGATGTAACCACTGCCAAAAGGATGTAACCACTGCCAAAAGGATGTAACCACTGCCAAAAGGATGTAACCACTGTCAAAAGGATGTAACCACTGCCAAAAGGATGTAACCACTGCCAAAAGGATGTAACCACTGCCAAAAGGATGTAACCACTGCCAAAAGGATGTAACCACTGCCAAAAGGATGTAACCACTGTCAAAAGGATGTAACCACTGCCAAAAGGATGTAACCACTGTCAAAAGGATGTAACCACTGTCAAAAGGATGTAACCACTGTCAAAAGGATGTAACCACTGTCAAAAGGATGTAACCACTGCCAAAAGGATGTAACCACTGTCAAAAGGATGTAACCACTGTCAAAAGGATGTAACCACTGTCAAAAGGATGTAACCACTGTCAAAAGGATGTAACCACTGCCAAAAGGATGTAACCACTGTCAAAAGGATGTAACCACTGCCAAAAGGATGTAACCACTGTCAAAAGGATGTAACCACTGTCAAAAGGATGTAACCACTGCCAAAAGGATGTAACCACTGTCAAAAGGATGTAACCACTGTCAAAAGGATGTAACCACTGTCAAAAGGATGTAACCACTGTCAAAAGGATGTAACCACTGTCAAAAGGATGTAACCACTGTCAAAAGGATGTAACCACTGTCAAAAGGATGTAACCACTGTCAAAAGGATGTAACCACTGCCAAAAGGATGTAACCACTGCCAAAAGGATGTAACCACTGCCAAAAGGATGTAACCACTGCCAAAAGGATGTAACCACTGCCAAAAGGATGTAACCACTGCCAAAAGGATGTAACCACTGCCAAAAGGATGTAACCACTGCCAAAAGGATGTAACCACTGCCAAAAGGATGTAACCACTGCCAAAAGGATGTAACCACTGCCAAAAAGATGTAACCACTGTCAAAAGGATGTAACCACTGCCAAAAGGATGTAACCACTGCCAAAAAGATGTAACCACTGTCAAAAGGATGTAACCACTGCCAAAAGGATGTAACCACTGTCAAAAGGATGTAACCACTGCCAAAAGGATGTAACCACTGCCAAAAGGATGTAACCACTGCCAAAAAGATGTAACCACTGTCAAAAGGTCCAATCTGCCGACGATTTGACTGAACCAAAGCAAAATAATGAATAAAAGTATTTCCACTCTGGAAAGTGGAGATTTTCATATTCGATAATTTTCATTTGTATCGAGGATATATCTAATTGACAATGTTATCTTGTCCACAAAATAATTATTATAACCGATGCTTATGGTGTAATATATTGTTTAATTTTTTATTTTAGCATAAATATGCTTTAGCGATAAAAGAGTTACAAAGTGTCCGCTGGCGTTCACGCATGCGCGGTGGCCATGTACGAACAAAGCCACAGCGCATGCGCCTATGTGATTACATAGGTTTGTTGGGTGGACCTAAAGCATGTTTATGTTCCGGAATCTGAGCAGCAGGCACTAAATTAATTAAATTAATTTTTTTTGGTACTCTTTTATATTTGTTTATTTTTATTTTTATTTTAGACTAGCTGATACCCAGTGTGCAATGATACACCAACTTTATATTATATAGGTGTAAGGAACAAAGCTGGTAGACTATTTTCACCTAGCCTATGACACTTCCCGCATCAAGACCTACCTGTGGGCCAAGTTTGGTCAACATCGAAGTGTGAGGATTTGTATAAGAAACAAACATACAGACAGACTGCTGGTAGACGTTTTTGACTGAGCCTACGAGACTTCCCGTATCAAGACCTACCAGTTTTGCAAGTTTGGTCAAAATCGGTCAATCGGTGTGGATTTGTATGAGGAACAAACAGACAGACACGTGATTTTTATATATATCATTTCCAAGTCTATTTGAACCTTTTCCAAGTCAACTGTAACCTTTTACAAATCAAATGCCACCCTTTCCAAGTCATCAGCAACCCTTTCCAAGTCATCAGCAACCCTTTCCAAATGAGTTGAAACCCTTTCCAAAACAAATGTAACGCTTTACTACTCAATTGTCACCCTTTTTATTTCAATTGTAACCGTTTCCATTTCAATTGTCACCCTTGAAAATGTTTGAAAATTTCATTAAAATTTTCTTGACATTTTTAAATAAAAGTTTTGGGAATAAAAATTATTTTAAAATTTTGATCTAAAAATTCTTACTTATAATAATATACTATGAGTATTTTTTTAAAAAAAATTGGAAATAAATGTAATTTTTGTTTAACGACGCACAGACTTTTAGGTCATTAGCAGCATTTTTTTTTCTTTCTTAACACCTCTTATAACGACAAAAATGAGAGAAATTTTCTTAATAACCATTAATTCTGAAAATTGTATTCATTTCATTCGTTTACTGCTTTGTCCCAATAAAAATTTTGTCATGATTTATCCGTTTCGATTTTCGAAACATTTTCAAGGGTGACAATTGAAATGGAAACGGTTACAATTGAAATAAAAAGAATTGTAGAGCATTACATTAGTTTTGGAAAGGGTTTCAACGCATTTGGAAAGGGTTACATTTGCTTTGGAAAGGGTTTCAACGCATTTGGAAAGGGTTACATTTGCTTTGGAAAGGGTTGCTGATGACTTGGAAAGGGTGGCATTTGATTTGTAAAAGGTTACAGTTGACTTGGAAAAGGTTCAGATAGACTTGGAAAAGGTTCAAGTAGACTTGGAAAAGCTATATATGGATGAACAAAGCCGCCGAAACGTTTGCCGAATCGTTGTAAATATTACGATATTGCCCTAAAATGTGATTTCCGATCTTGATCGAATCCGAGCTATTCCTTGAGTTGTAGGACGGCAGAAGTAATAAATGCAGATAAAGCAGGACTAGAGGAAGAAGCAAAGATTGCTGATGCAGACCTGTGCTGACTCAGAAGCAGAGCCAGACGGTGATAAGATAGAGACTATACCTGAATCCCAGGGATATTAATAGGATAGTATTATAGGCAAAACACGACATTAATACAGCTTTATAATGCAGTAATATAGTTCTCACATGATCTAGGACCAAAATCCTGCAGCATAGACGACATAGAAACTGGAGATCACACCATCCCAGGGATATTAATAGGATAGTATTATAGGCAAAACACGACATTAATACAGCTTTATAATGCAGTAATATAGTTCTCACATGATCTAGGACCAAAATCCTGCAGCATACACGGCATAGAAACTGGAGATCACACCATCCCAGGGATATTAATAGGATAGTATTATAGGCAAAACACGACATTAATACAGCTTTATAATGCAGTAATATAGTTCTCACATGATCTAGGACCAAAATCCTGCAGCATACACGGCATAGAAACTGGAGATCATACCTTCCCAGGGATATTAATAGGATAGTATTATAGGCAAAACACGACATTAATACAGCTTTATAATGCAGTAATCTAGTTCTCACATGATCTAGGGCCAAAATCCTGCAGCATACACGACATAGAAACTGGAGATAATACCTTCCCAGGGATATTAATAGGATAGTATTATAGGCAAAACACGACATTAATACAGCTTTATAATGCAGTAATATAGTTCTCACATGATCTAGGACCAAAATCCTGCAGCATACACGACATAGAAACTGGAGATCACACCATCCCAGGGATATTAATAGGATAGTATTATAGGCAAAACACGACATTAATACAGCTTTATAATGCAGTAATATAGTTCTCACATGATCTAGGACCAAAATCCTGCAGCATACACGGAATAGAAACTGGAGATCATACCTTCCCAGGGATATTAATAGGATAGTATTATAGGCAAAACACGACATTAATACAGCTTTATAATGCAGTAATATAGTTCTCACATGATCTAGGACCAAAATCCTGCAGCATACACGACATAGAAACTGGAGATAATACCTTCCCAGGGATATTAATAGGATAGTATTATAGGCAAAACACGACATTAATACAGCTTTATAATGCAGTAATCTAGTTCTCACATGATCTAGGGCCAAAATCCTGCAGCATACACGACATAGAAACTGGAGATAATACCTTCCCAGGGATATTAATAGGATAGTATTATAGGCAAAACACGACATTAATACAGCTTTATAATGCAGTAATATAGTTCTCACATGATCTAGGACCAAAATCCTGCAGCATACACGACATAGAAACTGGAGATCACACCATCCCAGGGATATTAATAGGATAGTATTATAGGCAAAACACGACATTAATACAGCTTTATAATGCAGTAATCTAGTTCTCACATGATCTAGGACCAAAATCCTGCAGCATAGACGACATAGAAACTGGAGATCACACCATCCCAGGGATATTAATAGGATAGTATTATAGGCAAAACACGACATTAATACAGCTTTATAATGCAGTAATATAGTTCTCACATGATCTAGGACCAAAATCCTGCAGCATACACGGCATAGAAACTGGAGATCATACCTTCCCAGGGATATTAATAGGATAGTATTATAGGCAAAACACGACATTAATACAGCTTTATAATGCAGTAATCTAGTTCTCACATGATCTAGGACCAAAATCCTGCAGCATAGACGACATAGAAACTGGAGATCATACCATCCCAGGGATATTAATAGGATAGTATTATAGGCAAAACACGACATTAATACAGCTTTATAATGCAGTAATATAGTTCTCACATGATCTAGGGCCAAAATCCTGCAGCATACACGGCATAGAAACTGGAGATCATACCATCCCAGGGATATTAATAGGATAGTATTATAGGCAAAACACGACATTAATACAGCTTTATAATGCAGTAATATAGTTCTCACATGATCTAGGACCAAAATCCTGCAGCATACACGGCATAGAAACTGGAGATCATACCATCCCAGGGATATTAATAGGATAGTATTATAGGCAAAACACGACATTAATACAGCTTTATAATGCAGTAATCTAGTTCTCACATGATCTAGGGCCAAAATCCTGCAGCATACACGGCATAGAAACTGGAGATCATACCATCCCAGGGATATTAATAGGATAGTATTATAGGCAAAACACGACATTAATACAGCTTTATAATGCAGTAATATAGTTCTCACATGATCTAGGACCAAAATCCTGCAGCATACACGGCATAGAAACTGGAGATCATACCATCCCAGGGATATTAATAGGATAGTATTATAGGCAAAACACGACATTAATACAGCTTTATAATGCAGTAATATAGTTCTCACATGATCTAGGACCAAAATCCTGCAGCATAGACGACATAGAAACTGGAGATCATACCATCCCAGGGATATTAATAGGATAGTATTATAGGCAAAACACGACATTAATACAGCTTTATAATGCAGTAATCTAGTTCTCACATGATCTAGGGCCAAAATCCTGCAGCATACACGACATAGAAACTGGAGATAATACCTTCCCAGGGATATTAATAGGATAGTATTATAGGCAAAACACGACATTAATACAGCTTTATAATTCAGTAATCTAGTTCTCACATGATCTAGGACCAAAATCCTGCAGCATACACGGCATAGAAACTGGAGATCACACCATCCCAGGGATATTAATAGGATAGTATTATAGGCAAAACACGACATTAATACAGCTTTATAATGCAGTAATCTAGTTCTCACATGATCTAGGACCAAAATCCTGCAGCATAGACGACATAGAAACTGGAGATCACACCATCCCAGGGATATTAATAGGATAGTATTATAGGCAAAACACGACATTAATACAGCTTTATAATGCAGTAATCTAGTTCTCACATGATCTAGGACCAAAATCCTGCAGCATAGACGACATAGAAACTGGAGATCACACCATCCCAGGGATATTAATAGGATAGTATTATAGGCAAAACACGACATTAATACAGCTTTATAATGCAGTAATCTAGTTCTCACATGATCTAGGACCAAAATCCTGCAGCATACACGGCATAGAAACTGGAGATCACACCATCCCAGGGATATTAATAGGATAGTATTATAGGCAAAACACGACATTAATACAGCTTTATAATGCAGTAATCTAGTTCTCACATGATCTAGGACCAAAATCCTGCAGCATAGACGACATAGAAACTGGAGATCACACCATCCCAGGGATATTAATAGGATAGTATTATAGGCAAAACACGACATTAATACAGCTTTATAATGCAGTAATCTAGTTCTCACATGATCTAGGACCAAAATCCTGCAGCATACACGGCATAGAAACTGGAGATCACACCATCCCAGGGATATTAATAGGATAGTATTATAGGCAAAACACGACATTAATACAGCTTTATAATGCAGTAATCTAGTTCTCACATGATCTAGGACCAAAATCCTGCAGCATACACGGCATAGAAACTGGAGATCATACCATCCCAGGGATATTAATAGGATAGTATTATAGGCAAAACACGACATTAATACAGCTTTATAATGCAGTAATCTAGTTCTCACATGATCTAGGACCAAAATCCTGCAGCATAGACGACATAGAAACTGGAGATCATACCATCCCAGGGATATTAATAGGATAGTATTATAGGCAAAACACGACATTAATACAGCTTTATAATGCAGTAATCTAGTTCTCACATGATCTAGGGCCAAAATCCTGCAGCATACACGACATAGAAACTGGAGGTCATACCTTCCCAGGGATATTAATAGGATAGTATTATAGGCAAAACACGACATTAATACAGCTTTATAATGCAGTAATCTAGTTCTCACATGATCTAGGACCAAAATCCTGCAGCATACACGACATAGAAACTGGAGATCATACCATCCTAGGGATATTAATAGGATAGTATTATAGGCAAAACACGACATTAATACAGCTTTATAATGCAGTAATCTAGTTCTCACATGATCTAGGGCCAAAATCCTGCAGCATACACGGCATAGAAACTGGAGATCACACCATCCCAGGGATATTAATAGGATAGTATTATAGGCAAAACACGACATTAATACAGCTTTATAATGCAGTAATCTAGTTCTCACATGATCTAGGACCAAAATCCTGCAGCATACACGACATAGAAACTGGAGATCATACCATCCTAGGGATATTAATAGGATAGTATTATAGGCAAAACACGACATTAATACAGCTTTATAATGCAGTAATCTAGTTCTCACATGATCTAGGGCCAAAATCCTGCAGCATACACGACATAGAAACTGGAGGTCATACCTTACTGGAGAAACCTTAAAAAATTTAATACAAGGAACTAGCCATTTTGAAAGGATTACGAAGATAGAGGATGGATAGAAAAAGGAAAGGCTGGTGACCAGGGACCGAAAATAACTTTTAATTTTTATTTCAAATGAGTTTCACTTTACCTTTAATTTTCATTATTGAGAAATAGAAATAAAAATTTCATCATGATTGATACATTTTGTTATTTTTTTAAAACAGTTTTCTAATAATTTTTATTTCAAAAACATATAAATAAAAATTATTTGAACAATGTTATGCAAAATAACAAATGTCTATTTTAGAAAAAACGTTAAAAAAAAGTTTAACATTTAAACATTAATTTAAGTAAAAAACAATATTACTGCCATAATGAATAGTATGTAATAAACAAAAAAAAATATATCCTAGTAGATACAACTTACACTCATACAAATAAATTTAGTTTAATCACTAATAACTTGTGAAGTATCTGGTCTCAAGTTATTCATGTAGTGGTTTAATATATATATATCCTAGTACATACAACTTACACTCATACAAATAAATTTAGTTTAATCACTAATAACTTGTGAAGTATCTGGTCTCAAGTTATTCATGTTGTGGTTTAATATATATTTAACTGTTGAAAAATCCCTCTCGACCCTAACTGCGCATCCTTCAACTATTAGGGCTATTCTATAAAGATAGGGTTTCGAATATTTTCTTTGTTCCCAATACTCAAACAGATTTTCATTCAGAGGAGTGTTTAAATTGTCAAAATTAAACTAGAATTTTTTGGAGAATCGATTATTATTTAAATTTTCTCATAATTTTTTATCGAGAAAATTTTTACATAAAAATTATTCGATAACAGTTATTCATTAATTTTAAAAACAGAAATTATGAAGTAATTATTTTGTCATAATTTTTTGGAAAAATTTAATTTTTTTTTCGGTCCTTGCTGGTAACTGTTTTTTTCGTAGTTCGAAAAAAAAAACATAAAGCAAAGAGATATGAATCGACTGACCCACTAGACATTACAGAAATAATAAAACAATACAGAAAGATCGCAGGCTACAGATCACTGAACGAAGTAACAAGAAGAGACATTTATCCTTTACCACAAACAGAGAACATACTCTCAAAAGCAAAATACTTCTCATGTCTTGATTTAGTTTCTGGATTCCATGCCAATCCACTCTCAGAAGAAGCTTCAGGAAAAGCTCAACACAAATTTCGGAGTATACAGAATCAAAACTTCCTTTTTGATTGAAAAATGCTAGCAGCGCTTTTCAAAAATCCATGGACCTCGGGCATCAACGGTTTGTCATGCCATATTTTCGTTGGTGATTGCCTGATATTCAAAGGTAGTAACTTCATTGATCACTTAGAATTGGTACGTGGCGAAGTACACAACAAGACACACCATTACTGCCGCTTTAAAAAACAATATTCCATGTTATGGTACGTTTCATGTTCTTATCGTGTCTCTTGAAGACCGAAATATTTCTGTTGAAATAATGAAAATGTCAAAGAAGCCCTTGAAGGGTTAAACCTTCCACCAGCCCCGGCAGAATTAATACTCCTCGATCCTCCTCGATACTCCTAGGTCCTCCTCGATCCTCCTCGATCCTCCTCGGTCCTCCTCGATCCTCCTCGGTCCTCCTCGGTCCTCCTCGGCCCTCCTCGATCCTCCTCGGTCCTCCTCGATCCTCCTCGGTCCTCCTCGGTCCTCCTCGATCCTCCTCGGTCCTCCTCGATACTCCTCGGTCCTCCTCGGTCCTCCTCGGTCCTCCTCGATCCTCCTCGGTCCTCCTCGGTCCTCCTCGGTCCTCCTCGATCCTCCTCGGTCCTCCTCGATCCTCCTCGATCCTCCTCGATCCTCCTCGATCCTCCTCGATCCTCCTAGATACTCCTCGGTCCTCCTCGATCCTCCTCGATCCTCCTCGGTCCTCCTCGATCCTCCTCGATACTCCTCGATCCTCCTCGGCCCTCCTCGATCCTCCTCGATCCTCCTCGATACTCCTCGATCCTCCTCGGTTCTCCTCGATCCTCTTCGATACTCCTCGATCCTCCTCGATCCTCCTCGATACTCCTCGATCCTCCTCGATACTCCTCGATCCTCCTCGATCCTCCTCGATGCTCCTCGATCCTCCTCGATCCTCCTCGATCCTCCTCGGTCCTCCTCGATCCTCCTCGATACTCCTCGATCCTCCTTGGTCCTCCTCGATCCTCCTCGATCCTCCTCGATACTTCTCGATCCTCCTCGATCCTCCTCGGTCCTCCTCGATCCTCCTCGATACTCCTCGGTCCTCCTCGGTCCTCCTCGATCCTCCTCGATCCTCCTCGATCCTCCTCGATCCTCCTCGATACTCCTCGATACTCCTCGATCCTCCTCGATCCTCCTCGATACTCCTCGATACTCCTCGATACTCCTCGATCCTCCTCGATACTCCTCGATCCTCCTCGATCGAGTTCACTGTACCAACTCAGTTTAAACTATTTTCAAATTCAAATTTACTCTTAATTTATGATTACTGATGTAAATAAGGCACACTCTTGGACATCCACCACCTGGAGCTGTCCCAGAAAAGAAACAAGGACAGTCCCAAGTCTGCCTGAGAAATGGAAGAGTTGGTTCATTCTCAGGGCTTTATTTTGTAGATTTAGACTTTTTGCGGCAAACAGATAGTTTTTATATCGCCGCCGATCCCATCTAAAGACGATGTATGGAGAATATACTGCGCTAGTATTTCTAGAGTTACATAGCTCAAAAATCTGTGTTTTTCAGTTCTGACTATGAAAGACATTGTTAAATATCTCTTTATGAACCATCAAAACTGTATGTACCTAGCTTCAGAGGTTGGACACTTGTGTCTGACTCTTCCCTTCTTAATGCTATTCCATCTACATAGGCAAGAGTGTATGTACCTAGCTACAGAGCTTCTACACCAGAGGGAACTTGTGTCACTCTTCCTGTCTTAATGCTATTCCATCTACATAGGCAAGAGTGTATGTACCTAGCTTCAGAGCTTCTACACCAGAGGGAACTTGTGTCACTCTTCCTGTCTTAATGCTATTCCCTCTCTCTACATAGGCAAGAGTGTATGTACCTAGCTACAGAGCTTCTACACCAGAGGGAACTTGTGTCACTCTTCCTGTCTTAATGCTAGTCCATCTACATAGGCAAGAGTGTATGTACCTAGCTACAGAGCTTCTACACCAGAGGGAACTTGTGTCACTCTTCCTGTCTTAATGCTATTCCCTCTACATAGGCAAGAGTGTATGTACCTAGCTACAGAGCTTCTACACCAGAGGGTACTTGTATCACTCTTCCTGTCTTAATGCTATTCCATCTACATAGGCAAGAGTGACACATTTTCAGTTGAGTTTTATTTTGAGTTGTGTAACTTTAGGAATACTAGTGCGACATAAAATAAAAATCGCCATCTTTTCGCAATAAAAATTGTTGTGAGTTAATACTCCTGAGTAATGTGAGTGTTGTCTAAGCTGGAGTTGACGAAAGGATAAGTCCAGGTGGTTTTATACGATTCTAATGTTGTCACCGGTAAGCTCCTGAAGAGACACGGAAAGAGCACGAATCCTGAGGAGCAGTGAATAAATGATTCGAAGCTAAAGTAATAGTGAGTTCTGTATTATTTAACTTACGGAAAATTCAGCATGAACTTTAACTGATTTTATTTATTAACTTATTTATTGCGAGAACGCAACAAGGCTATTTACTCTTAAAGTCTATGTGCGAACACAACAAGGCTATTTACTCTTAAAGTCTATGTGCGAACACAACAAGGCTATTTACTCTTAAAGTCTATGTGCGAACACAACAAGGCTATTTACTCTTAAAGTCTATGTGCGAACACAACAAGGCTATTTACTCTTAAAGTCTATGTGCGAACAAGAGAAAGAAGAAAGCAATCAAATGGAAAAAATACTAAAATATACTGTAGTAGCAGAAAACATGTATCATTGTTTATGAAAACAAAAAAGTAATAATAAAGACAAATACAAATATACTGATATCATACTTCACTATAAACATAACTTCATCCATTTTCCATTCATCTGATATTTGTACCACGTCCATCATAAGAAATAGCAAATTTTAAAGTACTGGTTGCATATGCACTTAATATGTTTCCTGAGATAAATGGAGCCGAAAAAAGAGCCACATACAAACAGCCATGTTGTCTGAGCCTTATCGCCTAGGATACTCGGAAAGAATTTATAAACAGCTGGCATATTGTCAAACTCTCCCCTGCTTCTCGAGTATGAAGCCAGACCCGGGGCCTATCTTTGGGTTCTTACTTTCATCACTCAGCAGTATGGGGAGTCTAAGATACGATTTAATGGAAGATGCTTCGAATATTAATGTGAATACCTTACATATGTCTTTCCTTAGACAGATGAAAAATAGAGAACAATAATACACATCACACTAGTATCATATTGCACGAGTCTTTCTACAGTGACACAACTCAAAATGAAACTCAACTGAAAATGTGTCACTCTTGCCTATGTAGATGGAATAGCATTAAGACAGGAAGGGTGACAGAAGTTCCCTCTGGTGTAGAAGCTCTGTAGCTAGGTACATACACTCTTGCCTATGTAGATGGAATAGCATTAAGACAGGAAGAGAGACACAAGTACCCTCTGGTGTAGAAGCTCTGTAGCTAGGTACATACACTCTTGCCTATGTAGATGGAATAGCATTAAGACAGGAAGAGTGACAGAAGTTCCCTCTGGTGTAGAAGCTCTGTAGCTAGGTACATACACTCTTGCCTATGTAGATGGAATAGCATTAAGACAGGAAGAGAGACACAAGTACCCTCTGGTGTAGAAGCTCTGAAGCTAGGTACATACACTCTTGCCTATGTAGATGGAATAGCATTAAGACAGGAAGAGTGATACAAGTACCCTCTGGTGTAGAAGCTCTGAAGCTAGGTACATACACTCTTGCCTATGTAGATGGAATAGCATTAAGACAGGAAGAGTGATACAAGTACCCTCTGGTGTAGAAGCTCTGTAGCTAGGTACATACAGTTTTGATGGTTCATAAAGAGATATTTACCATGTCTTTCATAGTCAGAACTATGGCGGTGTGAATAAAAACTATTTTTCAGTTGTATAACTTTAGAAATACTAGTGCGAGATGTTAATAAGAAATTGTGACGTTAAAAAATAGGAAAATTTTTACTTTTTCAAGCCTACACCCAGTTCTACCTGCATTGCCTACACCCAGTTCTACCTGCATTGCCTACACCCAGTTCTACCTGCATTGCCTACACCCAGTTCTACCTGCATTGCCTACTCCCAGTTCTACCTGCATTGCCTACTCCCAGTTCTACCTGCATTGCCTACACCCAGTTCTACCTGCATTGCCTACTCCCAGTTCTACCTGCATTGCCTACTCCCAGTTCTACCTGCATTGCCTACACCCAGTTCTACCTGAATTGCCTACTCCCAGTTCTACCTGCATTGCCTACACCCAGTTCTACCTGCATTGCCTACTCCCAGTTCTACCTGCTTTGCCTACAGCCAGTTCTACCTGCATTGCCTACACCCAGTTCTATCTGCATTGCCTACTCCCAGTTCTACCTGCATTGCCTACTCCCAGTTCTACCTGCATTGCCTACTCCCAGTTCTACCTGCATTGCCTACTCCCAGTTCTACCTGCATTGCCTACTCCCAGTTCTACCTGCATTGCCTACAGCCAGTTCTACCTGCATTGCCTACACCCAGTTCTACCTGCTTTGCCTACTCCCAGTTCTACCTGCATTGCCTACTCCCAGTTCTACCTGCATTGCCTACACCCAGTTCTACCTGCATTGCCTACACCCAGTTCTACCTGCATTGCCTACAGCCAGTTCTACCTGCATTGCCTACTCCCAGTTCTACCTGCATTGCCTACTCCCAGTTCTACCTGCATTGCCTACTCCCAGTTCTACCTGCATTGCCTACTCCCAGTTCTACCTGCATTGCCTACTCCCAGTTCTACCTGCATTGCCTACACCCAGTTCTACCTGCATTGCCTACACCCAGTTCTACCTGCATTGCCTACACCCAGTTCTACCTGCATTGCCTACTCCCAGTTCTACCTGCATTGCCTACACCCAGTTCTGCCTGCATTGCCTACTCCCAGTTCTACCTGCATTGCCTACACCCAGTTCTACCTGCATTGCCTACTCCCAGTTCTACCTGCATTGCCTACACCCAGTTCTACCTGCATTGCCTACTCCCAGTTCTACCTGCATTGCCTACACCCAGTTCTACCTGAATTGCCTACTCCCAGTTCTACCTGCATTGCCTACACCCAGTTCTACCTGCATTGCCTACTCCCAGTTCTACCTGCTTTGCCTACAGCCAGTTCTACCTGCATATCCTACACCCAGTTCTATCTGCATTGCCTACTCCCAGTTCTACCTGCATTGCCTACTCCCAGTTCTACCTGCATTGCCTACTCCCAGTTCTACCTGCATTGCCTACACCCAGTTCTACCTGCATTGCCTACTCCCAGTTCTACCTGCATTGCCTACTCCCAGTTCTACCTGCATTGCCTACACCCAGTTCTACCTGCATTGCCTACACCCAGTTCTACCTGCATTGCCTACTCCCAGTTCTACCTGCATTGCCTACTCCCAGTTCTACCTGCATTGCCTACACCCAGTTCTACCTGCATTGCCTACACCCAGTTCTACCTGCATTGCCTACTCCCAGTTCTACCTGCATTGCCTACTCCCAGTTCTACCTGCATTGCCTACACCCAGTTCTACCTGCATTGCCTACAGCCAGTTCTACCTGCATTGCCTACTCCCAGTTCTACCTGCATTGCCTACACCCAGTTCTACCTGCATTGCTTCGAGGAGTTGCTGGATAACTCTTCTTCTATTCTGTGGAGTTTCGAAATATATTGCTTATATTGCGGGAGCTAGCTCATGCCAAGTCTGATGGAATATAGTATTGAAAGAACCAGAGTCCGTACGGCTAACCACTGAGCTACCAGTCTCAAACTACCTTTCATAATTTCCCTGCAGAATTATAACAATTTCCGAGTTAGCAGTATAAAAGTAGATTAGATATCAGCTGTCGAAAAGAAGTATTAACTTGTATAAAAGTAGATTAGATATCAGCTGTCGAAAAGAAGTATTAACTTGTATAAAAGTAGATTAGATATCAGCTGTCGAAAAGAAGTATTAACTTGTATAAAAGTAGATTAGATATCAGCTGTCGAAAAGAAGTATTAACTTGTATAAAAGTAGATTAGATATCAGCTGTCGAAAAGAAGTATTAACTTGTATAAAAGTAGATTAGATATCAGCTGTCGAAAAGAAGTATTAACTTGTATAAAAGTAGATTAGATATCAGCTGTCGAAAAGAAGTATTAACTTGTATTTTAAAACAGTATTTATTTAACTTTTACTTTTAATTTAATATTGAAGAAGTAAAACTTATAAAATAACTTTTAACTTTTTAAAAAAAAAAAGTTATTTTCAAACTTAAAAAATAATAGTTCTAAAGTAATTTTTATTAAAATACTTAGGATAAAATTAAAGCTAATAATACTTATTTTTTGTTTTGTATGAACAAATATATTTCTGCAAATAATCATCAACACAAAATGTTTGAACGAAGAACATTTCACTTATTTTGAAGAATTAATTCAATTTCTATAATAATTTATATTATAATTTGGTGGAATTTATATTATATCTATAATGATTTAATATATACTTTAGGGTTGAAAAAGCTCTTTCAACCCTTACTCGAGTGGCTGGTCTGGGGGTGTAGGATAAGTCCTAGTTAATATAGATATGGAAGTGTACCATCGAAACCCAGTAAACAACCCTTACATGAGTGGCTGGTCGGGGGGTGTAGGATAAGTCCTAGTTAATATAGATATGGAAGTGTACCATCGAAACCCAGTAAACCCTTACTTGAGTGGCTGGTCTGGGGGTGTAGGATAAGTCCTAGTTAATATAGATATGGAAGTGTACCATCGAAACCCAGTAAACCCTTACTTGAGTGGCTGGTCTGGGGGTGTAGGATAAGTCCTAGTTAATATAGATATGGAAGTGTACCATCGAAACCCAGTAAAACCTTACATGAGTGGCTGGGCTGGGGGTGTAGGATAAGTCCTAGTTAATATAGATATGGAAGTGTACCATCGAAACCCAGTAAACAACCCTTACATGAGTGGCTGGTCGGGGGGTGTAGGATAAGTCCTAGTTAATATAGATATGGAAGTGTACCATCGAAACCCAGTAAACCCTTACTTGAGTGGCTGGTCTGAGGGTGTAGGATAAGTCCTAGTTAATATAGATATGGAAGTGTACCATCGAAACCCAGTAAAACCTTACATGAGTGGCTGGGCTGGGGGTGTAGGATAAGTCCTAGTTAATATAGATATGGAAGTGTACCATCGAAATCCAGTAAACCCTTACTTGAGTGGCTGGTCTGGGGGTGTAGGATAAGTCCTAGTTAATATAGATATGGAAGTGTACCATCGAAACCTAGTAAACAACCCTTACATGAGTGGCTGGTCGGGGGGTGTAGGATAAGTCCTAGTTAATATAGATATGGAAGTGTACCATCGAAACCCAGTAAACCCTTACTCGAGTGGCTGGTCTGAGGGTGTAGGATAAGTCCTAGTTAATATAGATATGGAAGTGTACCATCGAAACCCAGTAAAACCTTACATGAGTGGCTGGGCTGGGGGTGTAGGATAAGTCCTAGTTAATATAGATATGGAAGTGTACCATCGAAACCCAGTAAACCCTTACTTGAGTGGCTGGTCTGGGGGTGTAGGATAAGTCCTAGTTAATATAGATATGGAAGTGTACCATCGAAACCCAGTAAACCCTTACATGAGTGGCTGGTCTGGGGGTGTAGGATAAGTCCTAGTTAATATAGATACGGAAGTGTACCATCTAAACCCAGTAAACAACCAACGAAACCAAAACATTCTTGATTAAAACACTGAATACTTTTATTTATCATTGAAAAAAAAAAAGTATTACATTAACTTTTATTTCCATATAACTAATTTTAAAGGGGTCTCCCGTGGTCTAGTGGTTAGCACCGTAAAACAAAAAAAAACAATCTAATTTTAAAAGTTCCTAAATAAATGATAATCTTAACAAGTTTTTTAACTGTTAATATTTAACTTTTTAACGGTTAAACCTTTTCGATAAAAAGTAACTGTTTGAATTCCTGTTAGATGAACATTTCGATAAAACGTTCCGTATTTATACAAAATACAAAAACTGCTCTTCCAAGAGCTGTAATTTATGTACTTCCCTTATTTTCTTGTATTTAACAATGTTTATGGAGTTTTGTGACCGTAATCAGTTACTAAGTGTTTTCTATTCAATGTTGCTTTAAGCTGTGATGTAAAGTGTTAATTAAGCTGTGATGTAAAGTGTTAATTAAGCTGTGATGTAAAGTGTTAATGGCTTATCCTTAGACGGCTTTTTGGCTTCTATAGTCCCCCTGCAAAATAAGGAACAAGAAGGGGCGTGACTCGAGGGGAGCTAGGCCTTGGGCTGGGTGCAGCGCGTGCGCACTATCTTGTTACTTTTGTTTGCGGACCTGAAAATTGTTGCTTTATCCTAGATTGATATTATAAAACAGATTGTTTTGTTAAAATACCATTTAAATATAAATCTTGCTCCTGAATAAGTTTGTAAATGTCTAGAGAAGAGAATAAAAGCTTTAGTGAGAAGTAAATAGGTTTTGAACGTCCGACATTAATAAAATGATTTTTCCAAGAGATTATGATAATCCTTAAGAAGAGATCATCTAAGACTAGGATATTACAGAAAATACCTCAAGCCGCCATCTTAGAAATATCAGATATATTCATTGTAAACATATTTACGCTTCTTTGAGCATTTTCGATTGGCGCCTTCTTGATAAGAACTATTACGCAATTCGTGTTTACGAGCCCAAGAATACAATTCATACAGAAAAAAACTTTATATTATTGACAAATTATAAAGTTAACAAATTTACAGAAGAGAAAAACATGCTGAGAAAAGGCGGTTTAAGTGAAGTATCCTCAGCTAACACTTTCCAAGCATATTTCCTATCACTGTCCGAAGGAACTTAAATATTGAGGTTCCACTGATAAAAACCATTATTATTATCATTAATCAGGAATTTAAAGACGGGTTATCTATAGGTTACCATCCTTCTCTAGCCAGGATAGGGCTGATACCTTTTCTTTTTCGAAAGAAAAGCCACCACCCCATAGTGGGAATCGAACCCACGACCCTTAGCACGGACTGTTAAGTGTCACGCCTTAACACTCACGGCCACCGGGTCCTCTGATAAAAAACATATTTTACAAAATGTTCTTCAAATCTTTAACCCACTAGATATCGGCAAAAACCACTTCTAAAAATGTAAGCATATTTGTATGAATACGTATGTCTGGTTATACGTTAGAACCAAACGTTTTACTTTTGCATATAAACCTGTTTGTTGTTTCGCATCCCCTTGAAGAAAGCGATTGGCGGGTATTTATTTTATTCAGTTTTAGAGGTGCACGATTGCAATTTCCAAAGGTTTAGACGATGTTCAACACTTTGAATATTAGGCCTCGTGTATGGAAAATATGGATAAATTTCCCGACTGGATCTGCCTAATTTCGTTATATTTCCGAAGCTTCTTGGGCACCGAAAATGACTCGTTACAATATATATATATATATATATATATATATATATATATATATATATATATATATATTTTACCCTCGACTGGGTAAAAACCGCCAAAACGGACTATATTTTTTTTTACATTTTCTCATTTACAACCTGTACTGCCAACAACCGATACTGCCAACAACCTGTACTGCCAACAACCTGTACTGCCAACAACCTGTACTGCCAACAACATGTACTGCCAACAACCTGTACTGCCAACAACCTGTACTGCCAACAACCTGTACTGCCAACAACCTGTACTGCCAACAACCTGTACTGCCAACAACCTGTGCTGCCAACAACATGTACTGCCAACAACATGTACTGCCAACAACATGTACTGCCAACAAAATGTACTGCCAACAACATGTATTGCACGAAATAAGATTCTGCAGCACTATTAAGAACTTTTCAAACGATTTTTACATACTTTTACATTTTCTCATTTACAACCTGTACTGCCAACAACATGTACTGCCAACAACATGTACTGCCAACAACCTGTACTGCCAACAACATGTACTGCCAACAACATGTACTGCCAACAACATGTACTGCCAACAACCTGTACTGCCAACAACATGTACTGCCAACAACATGTACTGCCAACAACATGTACTGCCAAGAACCTGTACTGCCAACAACATGTACTGCCAACAACATGTACTGCCAAGAACCTGTACTGCCAACAACCTGTACTGCCAACAACATGTATTGCACGAAATAAGATTCTGCAGCAGTATTAAGAACTTTTCAAACGATTTTTACATACTAACACTTGAACACTGATAAAGACTTATCGTTATTGGCAATTTATTTATATAAACTGAAGAATGTTTATGAAAGATTAGTTTATGATGACATTGTTCTTATAAGAACGAGCGCCTTCAGAAGCAACACCGAGGTCTTCAGAGATTGTATCTGAGGTCAGGAGGGTTTATAAACCTGTTTGTTGTTTCGCATCCCCTTGAAGAAAGCGATTGGCGGGTATTTATTTTATTCAGTTTTAGAGGTGCACGATTGCAATTTCCAAAGGTTTAGACGATGTTCAACACTTTGAATATTAGGCCTCGTGTATGGAAAATATGGATAAATTTCCCGACTGGATCTGCCTAATTTCGTTATATTTCCGAAGCTTCTTGGGCACCGAAAATGACTCGTTACAATATATATATATATATACTGCCAACAACATGTACTGCCAAGAACCTGTACTGCCAACAACATGTACTGCCAACAACATGTACTGCCAACAACCTGTACTGCCAACAACATGTACTGCCAACAACATGTACTGCCAACAACATGTACTGCCAAGAACCTGTACTGCCAACAACATGTACTGCCAACAACATGTACTGCCAAGAACCTGTACTGCCAACAACCTGTACTGCCAACAACATGTATTGCACGAAATAAGATTCTGCAGCAGTATTAAGAACTTTTCAAACGATTTTTACATACTAACACTTGAACACTGATAAAGACTTATCGTTATTGGCAATTTATTTATATAAACTGAAGAATGTTTATGAAAGATTAGTTTATGATGACATTGTTCTTATAAGAACGAGCGCCTTCAGAAGCAACACCGAGGTCTTCAGAGATTGTATCTGAGGTCAGGAGGGTTTGGAGTGGAATGTGAGGAATCGGGTGTTGGCTGGTTGTTGCACGGATGGAATCTAAGAAAAGGAGGGTTTGGAGTGGAATGTGGGGAATCGGGTGTTGGCTGGTTGTTGCACGGATGTAATCTAAGAAAAGGAGGGTTTGGAGTGGAATGTGAGGAATCGGGTGTTGGCTGGTTTTTGCACGGATGGAATCTAAGAAATGGAGGGTTTGGAGTGGAATGTGAGGAATCGGGTGTTGGCTGGTTGTTTCACGGATGGAATCTGAGAAATGGAGGGTTTGGGAGTGGAATGTGAGGAATCGGGTGTTGGCTGGTCGTTGCACGGATGGAATCTAAGAAAAGGAGGGTTTGGAGTGGAATGTGGGGAATCGGGTGTTGGCTGGTTGTTGCACGGATGTAATCTAAGAAAAGGAGGGTTTGGAGTGGAATGTGGGGAATCGGGTGTTGGCTGGTTGTTGCACGGATGTAATCTAAGAAAAGGAGGGTTTGGAGTAGAATGTGAGGAATCGGGTGTTGGCTGGTTTTTGCACGGATGGAATCTAAGAAAAGGAGGGTTTGGAGTGGAATGTGAGGAATCGGGTGTTGGCTGGTTCTTGCACGGATGGAATCTAAGAAAAGGAGGGTTTGGAGTGGAATGTGAGGAATCGGGTGTTGGCTGGTTTTTGCACGGATGGAATCTAAGAAAAGGAGGGTTTGGAGTGGAATGTGAGGAATCGGGTGCTGGCTGGTTCTTACACGGATGGAATCTCAAGGACACTCGATAGATAGCAGACTTGGGAAAACTTTTTGTTTAAATTATTTTAAATTATACATATTTTACTAAAACCCATGTATTAATTAACAAATTCTAAATGGTGTTCTTTTTTTTTCTAATAACGTGTACAAATTATGTCTATTAGGTTTTATACTTTTTGTATGCACACGCCTATTTTAAGAGAGGGCTTTGCAGTTCGTAGACAACACTGGAAAACTCCAGCTGGAAAACTGCATCATACAAAACCAATGAAAAACTTGAAATGAAAGCGAGTTTGAAGCGATCGCAGTTCTAGCGGAGTCTGCCTAGTTAAATATTGGCAAACACTCGCCTGGTGTTTGCTAAACACCTGTTCATCTTTTGTTTATTCATCACACACGCTTAGACTAATACATAATAAGACATCAACTCCCTAGGTCCTATCTAAAGGAAAGGTACTAGACACTCCGCAGTTACGGAAGAAACTGATAACCTTATCTATAAGGATACAGGCCTACTGATAGTCTTATCTATAAGGGATACAGTCCTACTGATAACCTTATCTATAAGGGATACAGGCCTACTGATAGTCTTATCTATAAGGGATACAGGCCTACTGATAACCTTATCTATAAGGATACAGGCCTACTGATAGTCTTATCTATAAGGATACAGGCCTACTGATAGCCTTATCTATAAGGATACAGGCCTACTGATAGCCTTATCTATAAGGATACAGGCCTATTGATAGCCTTATCTATAAAGATACAGGCCTACTGATAGCCTTATCTATAAGGATACAGGCCTACTAACAACCATATCAATAAGGGACATGCAACTCTATCTACGGGTCGACAAGAACCATGTAGAAAGCATGGATGGTGGAGGTACTGCAGTCCTTGCCCTACCAACAGCTGCTGCATGCATCTCTCTCTACGGGACAACGAGAACCATGTAGAAGGCATGGATGGTGGAGATACTGCAGTCCTTGCCCTACCAACAGCTGCTGCATGCAAATCTATCTACGGGACGACAAGAACCATGTAGAAGCCGTCGATGGTGGAGATAATACAGTCCTTGCCCTACCAACAGCTGCTGCATGCATCTCTCTCTACGGGACAACGAGAACCATGTAGAAGGCATGGATGGTGGAGATACTGCAGTCCTTGCCCTACCAACAGCTGCTGCATGCAAGTCTATCTACGGGACGACAAGAACCATGTAGAAGGCGTCGATGGTGGAGATACTGCAGTCCTTGCCCTACCAACAGCTGCTGCATGCAACTCTCTCTACGGGACGACAAGAACCATTTAGAAGGCATGGATGGTGGAGATACTGCAGTCCTTGCCCTACCAACAGCTGCTGCATGCAACTCTCTCTACGGGACGACAAGAACCATGTAGAAGGCATGGATGGTGGAGATACTGCAGTCCTTGCCCTACCAACAGCTGCTGCATGCAACTCTCTCTACGGGACAACGAGAACCATTTAGAAGGCATGGATGGTGGAGATACTGCAGTCCTTGCCCTACCAACAGCTGTAGCATGCAACTCTATCTACGGGACGACAAGAACCATGTAGAAGGCGTCGATGGTGGAGATACTGCAGTCCTTGCCCTACCAACAGCTGCTGCATGCAACTCTCTCTACGGGACGACAAGAACCATTTAGAAGGCATGGATGGTGGAGATACTGCAGTCCTTGCCCTACCAACAGCTGCTGCATGCAACTCTCTCTACGGGACGACAAGAACCATGTAGAAGGCATGGATGGTAGAGATACTGCAGTCCTTGCCCTACCAACAGCTGCTGCATGCAACTCTCTCTACGGGACAACGAGAACCATGTAGAAGGCATGGATGGTAGAGATACTGCAGTCCTTGCCCTACCAACAGCTGCTGCATGCAACTCTCTCTACGGGACAACGAGAACCATTTAGAAGGCATGGATGGTGGAGATACTGCAGTCCTTGCCCTACCAACAGCTGCTGCATGCAAGTCTATCTACGGGACAACGAGAACCATGTAGAAGGCATGGATGGTGGAGATACTGCAGTCCTTGCCCTACCAACAGCTGCTGCATGCAACTCTCTCTACGGGACGACAAGAACCATGTAGAAGGCGTCGATGGTGGAGATACTGCAGTCCTTGCCCTACCAACAGCTGCTGCATGCATCTCTCTCTACGGGACGACAAGAACCATGTAGAAGGCATGGATGGTGGAGATACTGCAGTCCTTGCCCTACCAACAGCTGTAGCATGCAACTCTCACCGAGTATTGATCCGGGCCTGACTCAAGGACGATGCACTTCCCCTTTCTCTACAAGCTCCTCTTCGCTTTATGCTTCATGCAGGCTACGATATGCGGTTGTAGTAATATACAGAATATATGTTCATACAATATTTGCGGATATTAAACAACGATTATACAATCGAAAGTAAATTATTCTGCAAATTTTGTAATAATAAATAAATAATAATTTCATATATGATATTATTAATAAGGTAATAAAAAAGGAACGGGGTTGCAAGATTCGGTGGAAACACTCTTAATTACTAATGGATTTTGCTTTGTCTTTTTTGCTGACAAAGGTCTGTGGTCTTCAAGTAGATAATTGCTCTTAGAGAAAGTAAACATTTAACGTAAAAATATCAATTTAAAATATGCGTTTTCATGTATATTTACGCCTCTTTCATTGAGGCATAAGCATAACCCTAATTTCCAATATGCGTTTTCATGTATATTAACTCCTCTTTCATTGAGGCATAAGCATAACCCTAATTTCCAATATGATAAGCTTCTAGTAAAGGAAATCTTTAAATAATGAACTATTGTTATATTGTATGGACAAAAATAAGGAAATATGTTGACAGAAGTTTTACTTCACTCCTTCTATCTGGAGATGTTTCTGACTACTTGTGTTTATCCATCGACACAAAGAATGTTATTATAATTCGGAAAATTTGTTACTTTTAGTGAAGCAAGCGGTAAAAGTCCTTATATTCCCTTTTTTCTTTAAACAAACCTTCTAGCTTGGTGTTTTTGAAATTGATAAACTCATCGAACAATTTAGTAATTACAATTTAAATCTTCAGCCAGTTCTGAAATTGATTTCTTTGTTAAATTCTGTTCATTTTCTACAATGATTTTTTAAAAAATATTAGTGAATGGCCGTATGTTACGACAATTTGCCGCATCAATAATATCACTTTCAATAAACCGCGCTTTCAATTTTATCTGGGGGCACGAAATTCAAGGTGGTTTTTAAAATCATAAGGAAATCTGATGCGTGTTTTTTTTTATTTTTTTAGTATCCCCGTTCATGATGACGACTCCAAGTTTAAAAAGAAATTTCTTGTCCTTCGAATAGCCCACTAAAACAATAATACATGCGTCAACCTTATCGGTCTGAACAAGAAATGTTGCAGGAATGATTTTCGTACATGAGGATTTGGAATTTTTTTTTTTTAAAACTCAAGAAATGGCACTATCAAAGCTTTGCTAAATAGTACAGACGACTATTATACATCCAAGAGAAATTCTGTGCAATTTTAAGCGCAGAGGAATTAGCAAATGTCCTCTTCATTAATTATTTATATGTGGTTAACAAATGTTGCAAGTTGCAACACTGTCGGTTGCAAGAACCTCTGCCTTTTCTATGCAATTATTCATGCATTATGCGGCAATTATCAAGATGGCAGCCTCCCAACATTGTAGAAATATTACAAGTCTCTGTTTAATTCAGGCAGTTTTATCCTTTGATGCTGTGATTACAGCTTGTAATATCAAACTACAGCAATTTATCTTCAGGGTTAAAAAAAAAAATGGAGCAAGCCATTAAACTGATTTTATTTTAAAAAAAAAATTCCATCTTTATGAAGTTCCGAACATGAATGGATTAATCTAGTGTTTGTTAACTAATATTTATATGTTTATTCTCAATTCCAAGACGGTGATGATAAAACTAATTAGAACAGTTAGATCATAGTCACTTGGAGTATTAGAGTGTTGATTATATATGTATAAGTAGCAAAACAAGCAAAATACAAAAACAAAATGGTTTATAAAATAAAAATTTTCCGTATTCATCCCTACTGTCATTCGCAAAGCTTAGAATAAAAACAGGTAATGTTTTGGCTTAATTTTTATTGAAAAATGTAAACAAATATAATAATGTAGATCTTGAGCGGCACAACAGGATCCCGTACGGCACACTGGGAAATGTAGATCTTGAGCGGCACAACAGGATCCCAAACGGCACACTGGGAAATGTAGATCTTGAGTGGCACAACAGGATCCCGTACGGCACACTGGGAAATGTAGATCTTGAGCGGCACAACAGGATCCCGTACGGCACACTGGGAAATGTACATCTTGAGCGGCACAACAGGATGCCATACGGCACACTGGGAAATATTTTGGTTAGTCGAATGATTTTACACATTTTAGGTACCCAATTAAGGCTGGGTGGGCCAAGGGATGATCTGCTACTCCAATACCAAACCTTAGGCCGCCGGAAAACAATCCTTAATGCGCGTCCAAGTTTTGAGCACGCGCCCTACAACTCGCTCCATCCTAATCCTTAATGCGCGTCCAAGTTTTGAGCACGCGCCCTACAATTCGCTCCATCCTAATCCTTAATGCGCGTCCAAGTTTTGAGCACGCGCCCTACAACTCGCTCCATCCTAATCCTTAATGCGCGTCCAAGTTTTGAGCACGCGCCCTACAACTCGCTCCATCCTAATCCTTAATGCGCGTCCAAGTTTTGAGCACGCGCCCTACAACTCGCTCCATCCTAATCCTTAATGCGCGTCCAAGTTTTGAGCACGCGCCCTACAACTCGCTCCATCCTAATCCTTATCCCGATAAAATTGTTCCACAATATTTAATATATTTCATTTAATTACATGGTTTTGAAATAATATAACTTGCTTATCTAATCGAGAATTATCTGTGAAAAGGTCAACGGAGGTTTCGCCTGCTGTCGATGAGTGAGAGCCGGTCACGCGAAAATAGATTGTACGCCACATGATTGGAAATTATTCAGAAATAGATTAATCTAGAACAACAAAACTATAAACTCCAAGAAATATATTCTAATAAGAATAATGGACTCTGGTGGTGGGCCAGTGTTTAGTGCATCGGACTCTCATACAAAAAGAGGCGCTACTTAAAAAAAAAATCAAATCCCAGCTAATAACCATTCTCTCACAATAATAAAAACGTTTTGTATATATATATATATATATATATATATATATATATATATATATATATACATGTGCACTTGGAAACATGTACAAGTAAATAGTTATAACAACAAATATTGAAAAAATCTTAGTTAAAAAGCATAATATTCTTTTCTTAGATACTATTAATAAATCAATATTAACGGAAATATGATTCTTAAACATTGTTAATTAAAAAAAATAAAGTTAATTTATGCAATTATAATGAACGGGTTCATAATTATAAAAGATATAATAAATGAAGCCATCATATTTTTACTTATTATACCAAAGCATCATGCTGTTAAATAAAACTCAAATATTTATAAACAAATGTAAAGAAAAAAAATTGAAATAATAAAGTAGCTATTGCTTACTTAGAGTTCAAATTGACACTTTTCAGGTCGTAACATTTCATTTTTCATCGGATCATCAATAAACAAAGAGAGTCTAATGAGAATATTCATATTTCAGGGAAGTCAACTTAAAATTCTCTCAAGTTTATTTTACTTCCAAAGAGAAAATGGAAGGACAACAGTAAGAAGAAAGAAGAAAAAGGATTGTAATAAGAAAGTAGCAAAAGAAATAAAAAAAAAAAAAAAAAAAAAAAAAAAAAATGATGAAGGATGAAGAAAATGGGTCCATTCCGACTACAGAAATAAAATTTTCAGTTAAATCGGGGGAACGGGAAGTGAGAGGGGGGGGGTGTGCAATAAGGTTCGATTCCCGAAGCAATTACATGTATAACGTCATCCGTACAACATCAACACTATGGGAATTGAATGAATCTTTAAGGTATTCTACATGCATATATATATATATATATATATATATATATATATATATATATATATATATATATATATATATATATATATATATATATATATTTGTGTGTGGGGCGAGGTTAGCTCAGTGCTCAGCAAGCACTAAAGATGTTTTCTTCTAGTGGCTTCGTTCCCTCCCTGACCGTCCCAGCCAACGGCCATAGCCACGTTGAATACAGCGGTTCCCTTGGATCACCGAAGTTAAGCAACGTCGGGCGTGCCCCGAACCTGAATGGGTGACCGACCACGTGTCGTTGGCATTATAAAAGGGTGGCAACCCGTAGATAGCCCGGCGTTAATAGCCCAATAGTTGATACGCTGTTAAACACGAAGCAAAAAAAAATAAATAAATAAATAATGGCTACCTTGGTGCTAATGACTCTAGCAGTCGAAGCAGCCAAGGGGGAAATCAGGCGGCCGGAGCATAGTACTGACCACACTATCTCCCTAGTGTGCTGTTTGGTCATGAATCAAATACCTCTATATTATCGGCGTCTCAGGGCCCTCGTGGCCTTTTACGGGATTGATTTATATATATATATATATATATATATATATATATATATATATATATATATATATATTCATATGTGTGTGTTTACATATTAAATGAAACGGAGAATATTAGCCTTTATGAACCATAGAGAAGTGTCAATTATGATTATGATCTAAATGACTAAATTGGAAGAGGGGTGGATAGGAATTTTCTTGGCGCCCGGAGGAAGGCACACAAACACAACGATGTGGTTTCTGGGTAAAGAAAGAGGGAGGAGGGCCGGGGGAAGGGGGAGGGGGGGTGCTAAACAAGGGTAGCTGTTAGGAGGGAAGAGGGAGGATTCCTGGAAGACTGAAGTAGTTTTCAAGGAATCTGCAATTTATTATACCTAGGGGAGGCGATGAAGGGGTGGAGGTTCGATTACACAACTTCGGCCAAACAACACGAGCTTTCTGTTCTTACTCTACCCAAGTATATACCGTCATGTAAAAAAAGGTTTTATTTTAAGATATTTGAAAAATGTCCGATTCGCAGGAACTGCGTCATCTTAGTGCGGTTCTATTGTTATCTCTAGTTCCATTGTTATCTCTAGTTCTTTTGTTATCTCTAGTTCTATTGTTATCTCTAGTTCTATTGTTATCTCTAGTTCTATTGTTATCTCTAGTTCTATTGTTATCTCTAGTTCAATTATTATCTCTAGTTCTATTGTTATCTCTAGTTCTATTGTTATCTCTAGTTCTATTGTTATCTCTAGTTCTATTGTTATCTCTAGTTCTTTTGTTATCTCTAGTTCTATTGTTATCTCTAGTTCTATTGTTATCTCTAGTTCTATTGTTATCTCTAGTTCTATTATTATCTCTAGTTATATTGTTATCTCTAGTTCTATTGTTATCTCTAGTTCTATTGTTATCTCTAGTTCTATTGTTATCTCTAGTTCAATTATTATCTCTAGTTCTATTGTTATCTCTAGTTCTATTGTTATCTCTAGTTCAATTATTATCTCTAGTTCTATTGTTATCTCTAGTTCTATTGTTATCTCTAGTCCTATTGTTATCTCTAGTTCTATTATTATCTCTAGTTATATTGTTATCTCTAGTTCTATTGTTATCTCTAGTTCTATTGTTATCTCTAGTTCTATTATTATCTCTAGTTCTATTGTTATCTCTAGTTCTATTGTTATCTCTAGTTCAATTATTATCTCTAGTTATATTGTTATCTCTAGTTCTATTGTTATCTCTAGTCCTATTGTTATCTCTAGTTCTATTATTATCTCTAGTTATATTATTATCTCTAGTTCTATTGTTATCTCTAGTTCTATTGTTATCTCTAGTTCAATTATTATCTCTAGTTATATTGTTATCTCTAGTTCTATTGTTATCTCTAGTCCTATTGTTATCTCTAGTTCTATTATTATCTCTAGTTATATTGTTATCTCTAGTTCTATTGTTATCTCTAGTTCTATTGTTATCTCTAGTTCAATTATTATCTCTAGTTCTATTGTTATCTCTAGTTCTATTGTTATCTCTAGTTCAATTATTATCTCTAGTTCTATTGTTATCTCTAGTTCTATTGTTATCTCTAGTCCTATTGTTATCTCTAGTTCTATTATTATCTCTAGTTATATTGTTATCTCTAGTTCTATTGTTATCTCTAGTTCTATTGTTATCTCTAGTTCTATTATTATCTCTAGTTCTATTGTTATCTCTAGTTCTATTGTTATCTCTAGTTCTATTGTTATCTCTAGTTCAATTATTATCTCTAGTTCTATTGTTATCTCTAGTTCTATTGTTATCTCTAGTTCAATTATTATCTCTAGTTCTATTGTTATCTCTAGTTCTATTGTTATCTCTAGTCCTATTGTTATCTCTAGTTCTTTTGTTAT